>RJVU01018281.1:6562260-6576750 GCA_003731715.1 Anabarilius grahami
ACGCCCATCTGTCAGTCTGACAGCCACAGTGCCACTCCCGCCTCGCCCCACCCCCAACCATCCAATTAATCCCTGGAACTGTGGGGTCACTGCGAACCAGTGCTCACCCTTATATCCAGGCATGTTCGGAGGGAAAACATTCTCAGGACTCTCAAAGACCGTGCAACAAAAGGCTGTAGTCGCTAACGCTAATCCACACCACAGTGGGGAAAGAGAAAGGGAGAGTGAACGGATAAGATATTGCGACAGAGGAAAGAAAAAGACAGTGGGAGTCAGAGAAACAGGCAGATGGAGAGGAAAACAGATGCATGTGTTGGTTATCATGTAGTAAAATAGCTATTTTTGCTATTTATTTTTACCTTTTTACACCCACAGTCAAATATCCTCCATTCATAACCAGCTCAATCTGACCCTCTTCGGCCTTTTTAAAAAAAATTATTTTCAAAAGGATTTGAATAATTTGTCAATTTAAAGTGATTAGCATTTCATTACCCTGAATGCCATTTTTCTGTTCAGATAAAAAGAATTCAAATTCAATTGAACTCAATCACATCAAGTGGCTACATGAGGGGCGCTGTGCGTCTCTATCACTGGCCCCTCCCTGAAAGAGAGCGGGTTTTCATCACCGCACGTCTACGGCACTTCTCTGCGCATGTTTAATCAACCAGCAGGGTTGCTATGGCGATGGAGGTGCGGGCCCTGAGAATGGGCCGGGCCTTTGCAAGCTCCATGACCCACTTACAGCACCGTGTGTCAACACATTCAGCGGCAAACGGGCTGAATGGGAGACACATTCACAAGGATTACAGGGAGGAAAACACAGTTCAGCGTCGAACGCAGGGTGAAGATGACACGACCTCATCCCTGATGGGGCAGCTAGAAGGTTCTAGTACTTCCGACATCTTCCTCGATACCTTCCCTCAGCAGAAAAGAACCCATTTAGACTCCTTTGTATGTAGCTCATTTTAAATGCACGGACAGTGTAGAAAACGGCAGTCTTGTGAAATATTAAATAATTTGAAAAACATGCTTCATGTTCCACTCTCTATTCTCATGGTCATTTGACCTGCTGGAAACAATAGTGAGAACAATAGCGCACTGAATTCACTTTCTATTAATAGCCATGACTCAATTTTAAGGACAATTAGTGAAACTTCAGTGTCCTTGAGAGGTTTGACCAGAGTGTGGGAACAATAGGAGTGTCCAGATTAGAAAGATCACACATGGTCGTGTATTTGGGAGAAATAAAAAACAGGAAGGAAACGAGATTGCCAGATGTATTCCGTAGAGGTATAGAATTCAATCACACTTTCATTTCTATTTCAACATCGCAGTTTAAAACAATGTGGTGCTTTGCAGATCCATCACACCTTAGAAAAAAAGAGAAGTATGTTTACACCACAGGATTAAAACTGAAGACATAATTCAAAAAATATAAATGCTCTCAAAGATGCGTAATGCATCTGACAAATCAAATCAGATAAGTATATAGATTTGGACATTAATAATTAATTAGGAGTTTGTTACAAGCTGGGCTGCTAAAGATAGTCCAAGAGGCATAACAACATGCTCTCTTATAAATGAGTGTTTGCATGTAGTACAACAAAATACAGGTAACTATCAAAAATCAGCTCATTACATCTGTATGCATGCAAGCAATCGTTACCACTAGATTTTGAAATTGCCCAGTTTTTGTCCGTTTCTGACGTCAGAACATAAACACATGCGCAGAAGACATGGGTGCACTGACTTGGCAGAGAAAACACCTGTGAGGTAATGAGCAAAAATCATCTTTATTTGAGTTTGAAGCATGGCTACACTTGAATGCCCTCACACTGTATTTTGTAAGATTCTATAACACTCACTTTATGAACACATCCTATCAGAATTTTATCAGAGGATGATGTTACACAGTCTACTAAGAGCCCATCTAACAGACTGTACTCTGTCAACAGTGGCGATGACATAAATTTGGAGGTAAAAGCCATAAATAAAAGATGATGAGTGGGATGGCATGTGTGTGTGTTAACGGCCTAATGTTCTCTAATCCAATAATCATGAGAGGTAATGAAATGTCCACTCTCCCATGAGGCCGCTTAGTTCCCCACTTCATCTATTGTGCAGCGGTAGGGTCAGAACACTGGTCAATGCACGTCTGTGAATAAACTACAGATGATTATCGAACTTCAGCTTTTCTTTTATTGAGTTAAGGAACTAGTGTTTTGCAGTTACTGTAGCACTAGTAAGTATTACTTGTTAGGAAAATGCTGCACTATATAAATTTATTTTTTCCCCCCCTAAATTGTAAGGTATTCCTGTAGCTCAAATGGGTTTAATTCCCATGGAATACATAAATTGATTTTTTTTTTTTTTTAAAGAGAAAAAAAGTATAGGCTACCTTAAATGCAAAGTTATTCGCTTCAGATAAAAACATCTGCCAAATCCATAAACGTAAATGACACAATGTTGAACACCTCAAATGTTTTAATAATAATAATACCAGAAAGAATATTTATGGATTTATAAACCAAACTAAATTGTTCTTCAGTCAAAGAAAGCTCTTGTGAAGTTCTCACGTAGTCTCACTTTTTGGGATTCCCAGATTCAGATCAATTTGGGATTCCTACTCAGTACATGTGAAAAGATATTAAAAGAAAACTAGGTCAAATGAGACATACATCATATCCTAGACTTGCATTTTTTTATCAGGAAGTTCATCTGGTGCACTTTATGAACAATAAGCATTTTCTATATAAAAACTAAACGAACAAACGTCTAACTATTAAATGCAAAACAGCTTAAAAATACAGAAAAGAGAAACAAAACAGATCCGGCTTTATGCATTTGTGATTCTTAGATTAAATTGCTAGATCCAGCCAATCGTGGCATCTACTGGTTAAAAAAATGAAATAAACAATAAATATGAGGATTAAACAATAAAACACCTGGCAGGTTGAGCATAAATCAGTGATCCTCCCATATTTCATGTGCTAAGTATCACACAAGCTCACTGACAGTCTAAGCACAGCAGACCTGACATGGCTGCTATCATCACACTGCTTTAGAAAGGAGGAGGGGGGAAGTCACTTAAATATAAAGAGCCGTCATAGATGGAGCGAGAGGAGGAGGAAATAGTTCAGAAAGCTGGTATTTCGATTATTTTTATTCCCTTTCTTTTCGCTTCTCGCCATACAATTATGTGCAAATATTTTCTCTACAGACCACCAAAGAAGAAGAAAAAAAGACAATGATTGCCTCTCCGAGCTCGAAATCCAGCCCCTGCAAATGGTGGCATTATAAATAGCAAGCTCCCTCTCACACAAAGCAAACAAATGCTCCTGCACATAAATGAAGGAGCAAGCCAAGGAAATTAAATTAAATGAAAGAGGGGGGAACAATGGCTGAATTTGGACGACTATTTAAACGCCACTGCAACTAGAAGACGAATCTCCTGTCTGTCTCAGCCTCCTTCAGACAGACTGACAGAAATGCGCGGCAAACAAAGACAGACTCTTCAGATGGTCCACACACACACACACACACACACGCTCACGCAGGATCCATCCCCTGCACACACCCCTCTACACAATCACTCTTATCTAAAATCTATCAATCCGTTTTTTTAAAGGATCATATTTGCTCAGTCAAGTTATTTTCACAATTTCAAAAATTCATTCAATGCATCACAGTGCATTAAATACATCATCGGTGAATTGATTAAAAAAATCTTAATAAAACAATGGCAAAAAACACTTCTTCCTGCACAAAAAAAAATATAATAACCTATTCAGATATTTCTCATAACCTCATAATCCACAAGATCAGAGACAATGAAAAGCAGTGAGGGATTAGGCACAAAGGTAAACACCACAATCGGAAAGATGGATGGGAAAACAAAGGAGATAAAAGGCATTCCTTTACCCTTCTGAGTCTGTCCCTCATCCATGTCCTCCTCCATGTTGCCTTGTCCTTTGATTTCGGGGGTCTCTACAGCGGTGACCAGTGTTGCGCCTGTGGGTTTAAAGTCCGCTCCTTAAACGCCTTCCCTTGCCTGCTTACCACAATAGAGGCTGAGGCTGGCTCTCAGTGCAGAAGTCTCTCTCTCTCTCTCTGTCAGACTCTCTCTCCCTCCTCCCTCTCCTCACTCTCTCGCTCCTGCTACTACCCTGTTCCTCACAGTGGAGAGCTGCTGTCAACACCGATTTTTTTCAGTTGACTTCTTTTGTGTGAGGAGGTTCAGTGTGGCATCTCAGCGCAGGCTTGTGCAAACCAGTGAGTGTTAAGACATTCAGACCTCTATTTACACTATTTATGTGTTTATACGAGGTAACACAAGCTCAAGTGTGGAATACAAAAACATCAAATCGACAACCGCCCAAAACATGGATCAGCACACTAGGCGGACAGAGAAAGGTGGGTTTGTGGGGGAGTCAAGCTACAAGCCAGTAAAAGCCTCCACTTTACACCCCTCCTCTAAAAGAATGGTCAATGCTGGCTACATGTCTGCTGCATTAAACTCGATATAAAAACAAATAATCAATTTATCAATTAATTCTGTCTGACATTCCGATCATTACTATACTTTATATATATATATATTATATATATATGTAAAGATACACACAGATAGATAGATAGATAGATAGATAGATAGATAGATAGATATATAGATAGATAAAAACTGCATGACAGTATAAAATAGTAGTAAATCTGAGGGCTTGAATTATAATGATGACATCTTGAGTGTTTTTTTTTTCAGCTTTGCTGCTTCTGTGTGCAACATGGATGAAATATAAATGCTTGTGATGAATATAACATCATATGGCATGCTCACGTGATTCTTTATATATGTGAGTGTGCGTGATGAAACATAGTCACTGTCATTCCAGGGGGTGACAAACATAAGGCATTAAAAAGCAGTAATTTCTGTTTTGTCAAATTTTACGCACTTAATCAGCCACATTTGTTAGAACATACAATTTGGCATAGAAGTGTCATTAAAATTTTATTCAAATTTGTATTTCCTCCTCTGTACAAACAGAAATGTGTGCAATTAATCAGCTGTTGGTGGTTATGTGACAATAAGTGATCTAAGACAGCCAAAATCAACCAAAAGCACGCTCATCTCCAACATAACCATCAATTTATAAATTATTTATCACTAGAAAATAAACAGCTCTTTTAAATCATTTCTAAATGCTAGGCAATCGTTATAGATCTAGAAATTACTATTTGTGTTGCACTTGAGTTTTCACTGGCCCCATTACTTTAAATACTGGCTTATGATCTGCTGACACTTTAAAAGATACATCAACATGTCCTGGCCAAAATGCTGACAGATTTACTTTGTACAGGCAGTTTGAAGTTCTAAAATTGTGAAGGCCGACTTTCTTATTTAGAAACCAAGAATAGCATTTAGTATGCCATTGGGGTGCAGTCACTACTGAAAGTGTCTTAGGGGCCGCTCACACAGGAGGCATTCTATGTGAACAGCCCCTGACCCCCCAAATGCATGTCTTCTGACAATAACAATTTGTCTGATGTGTTGATACTGATATGCCATGTTTAACATTCCTGCCCTGAGTGCCCACATATATAGTGATCTATTTCAAGAATAGCATCACTGCACAGGCACAAAACACCAAATGTAGACTATAGCATTTGACACTAAATATAATAGGATACAAGGCTTTCTGTGTTCCACTATCAAACTCTGTTATGATATGTTGAAAACATTATCAAATGTTTTCAAACTCTTTCTACTCAAACACATCTGATTTAACTCATCAGCTCGATGATGGAGACTACAAGACATCAAATGGATGGATGGGCAATAATTGTTAAAAAGCTGTTAAAAATCTTCTTTTGTCAGTTCCAAAATCTACTTGTAAATGAATAATTGTATTTTTAGAGAATTTTTAATATGCAATTTATAATGTAATTGCTATCATTACATTACATTACATATATATATATATATACACACACACACACACACACACACACACATGATATAAATGATGATATATGGATAATATAGCAACCTTAAGGAAATAATTAGACACAAAGAGAGCAGCTGCTCATGCGGCAAGTTCAAACTAGACAGAAACACATTTAAGAGATACGGTACAGTCATAGAGCATATTACACGGCATTTCGCCACATAAATAATTATGGGGATAAGATACTGATCTGAGATTTACCTGATTTAAAATTGTACCTGTTTGTTATCTACTTACGGAAAAAAATGAAACTGGTGCCGCGTTCGTTCTGTAAGTTGAATATGGAAGGCATAGGAAAAACAGCGTAAGCTTTTTGAAGAATATGGAAAGTGGAAGCACTTGCAAGGCTATCATCTGTTTATATAAAGCATATACAGTTGTATTTTTTTCGAAAATGACCGATCGTTTCGCTAGATAAGACCCTTATTCCTCGTCTGGTATCATTTAAAGCCCTTTGAAGCTGCACTGAAACTGTAATTTTGACCTTCAACCGTCTGGTGGCCATTGAAGTCCACTATAAGGAGAATAATCCTGGAACGTTTTCATCAAAAACCTTAAATTTCTTTGCGACTGACGAAGAAAGAAATGAACATCTTGGATGACATGGGGGTGAGTAAATTATCAGGAAATTTTTATTTGAAAGTGGACTAATGCTTTAACCCCCTGGAGCCGTATTGTTAAAATAATAATAAATTGTATACATTAATTACAGAATATTATTAAATTATTTAATACATTTTAATTTATTACATTTATTTATATAACTATCAGGAATTAACCGAAGAAAAAATGATCTCCAATGATGATTGCCACATGTCATTGAGTCTATAAAGGCACAAATACAGCCACACCCTGATCCCTGATGATGCTGCTTTTCTGGGAAGGTGGTGGGAGAGAGGCATTGGCTCTTGCCGCCAAGTGTGTGTGTTGTTCGTATGGGCATGTGTTAATGTGTGATGCATAGGCAGTGAGTATGGGGTGGGTTTTGGAGGGGAAATCCAAAAGTTAATGAGCGATACTTTAACACCCAATCCCCTTCTGGCTAATCATGTCCCTGTCTGGATTAAATACATGAATCCGAACCCCCCTCTTCAAACTCTCGAATAAATGCATCCTCCCTATTTTGCGCTGCAGGCCCAGATGAAAAAACACACAACAGATGGCTTAGCGGCCTCTACAAGGGCATCTAGCCGTCTACATGCAGTTAGTTGGCACTGGAAAGCATCACACAAAATGTGTTCCAATGTGCGTTTATTCTGAAATGCTTGCAGTGAGCGCTACCATCTCCCGCTCGATTGTAGCTCTAGCTGACTTGTTACCATAGAAACCCACTTTAGACATTGCCTGTCCAAGAGGCAGCACATGCACACATACATGTATGCACAGAGCACACAATGTGCAGAGAGCACCGAACACCATGCTTTGAATGTAAGGGCTAAACCTTTGCTTCCCGTCAGGGTCTACTATCACCCTGAAGGAGTTTATTGTATGATATCGCCCATTACAATACACAGCAATTTACCAATTAAAAAACAAACAAAAAACAAAACAGTGCAATATTACTAATCCGAAATCCAAGATACAGTACAATTTATTTTGGGTCATTAAGATTTTAATGTAATTTTTAAAAAATAAATAAAAGTATTATTTAGCAATGATGCATTAAATTGATCGAAAGTAACAGTAAAGACTTAGAAGACTTCAGAAGTCTTTCCTTCCAATCTTCCTTCCTTCCTTCCTTCCCAAGCCATGTATTCCTTCCTTCCCAAGCCATGTATTCCTTCCTTCCTTCTTTCCATCCATCCATCCATTTATCCATCCCTCCTTCCTTCCCAAGCCATGTATTCCTTCCTTCCTTCTTTCCATCCATCCATCCATTCATCCATCCCTCCTTCCTTCCCATGGCATGTATTCCTTCCTTCCTTCTTTCCATCCATCCATCCATTCATCCATCCCTCCTTCCTTCCCAAGCCATGTATTCCTTCCTTCCTTCTTTCCATCCATCCATCCATTCATCCATCCCTCCTTCCTTCCCATGGCATGTATTCCTTCCTTCCTTCCATTCATCCTTCCTAAACCATGTATTCCTTCCTTCCTTCCTTCCTTCCTAAGCCATGTATTCCTTCCTTCCTTCCTGCCCAAGCCATGTATTCCTTCCTTCCTTCCTTCCTAAGCCATGTATTCCTTCATTCCTTACTTCCAAATCCATGTATTCCTTCCTTCCTTCCTTGCCAAGCCATGTATTCCATCCATCCATTTATCCATCCCTCCTTCCTTCCCAAGCCATGTATTCCTTCCTTCCTTCTTTCCATCCATCCATCCATTCATCCATCCCTCCTTCCTTCCCATGGCATGAATTCCTTCCTTCCTTCTTTCCATCCATCCATCCATTCATCCATCCATCCTTCCTTTCCAAGCCATGTATTCCTTCCTTCCTTCTTTCCATCCATCCATCCATTCATCCATCCCTCCTTCCTTCCCATGGCATGTATTCCTTCCTTCCTTCCATTCATCCTTCCTAAACCATGTATTCCTTCCTTCCTTCCATCCTTCCTAAGCCATGTATTCCTTCCTTCCTTCCTGCCCAAGCCATTCCTTCCTTCCTTCCATCCTTCCTAAGCCATGTATTCCTTCATTCCTTACTTCCAAAGCCATGTATTCCTTCCTTCCTTCCTTGCCAAGCCATGTATTCCATCCATCCATCCATCCATCAGTTGTATCTCTTGCCCTGCACTAGAGACTGATTTTCTTGGCAATTGTTTTTCTGGGGTAGGTTGCCAGGTCTTTCCCCGACCCTCCCCAATACATGGCTTGGGACTCATCCACACTCATACACACACATTAACACCTACGGACTTATACTGCATGTTTTTGGATTGTAGAGAAAACCAGAGCACCTGGAGGAAACCCATGCAGACACAGGGAAAACATGCAAACTCCACACAGAAAGGACTCCTGTATAAAATAAAGCAGTTATTTAATATTTTAATCCTATTTGACAATATTACTGTATTTTCCATCAAATAAATGCAGCCTTGGTGAGCATAAGAGACATAAGCTTTTTAGTACTTCCATGAGTTTTTGGTAGAGGTGGGAGAAATAAAAAAAAAATTAAAAAAATGATGCATCGAAAATGTCTTTCCAACGATTCTGAGAATTTCAGGATTGATTATAAGCTTAGTTTTTAACCACAGAAGACGCTGCGTTTGTTTTAGAAAAACATGTATTCTGCATGCTTCCAATTCCTCACACACACCACTCGAACCTTCCATAAAGTTCGGAACGAACTACAAGGACATTCGCAGCCTTCATTGAACAGGATAGGCCTATGCGCTGTGAGAAACGCACTTTGCTTGATGGTCTTGCCCGCCGATATTTTCCTTACAAATGCTCCACGAATGCATCATTTATGTAGTTGGGAATTTAGTGGGCTTACATATTAAAAATATGAAACTCACTGACAGAGGCTGCTTTCAATTTCAAATGCTCACCAGTGTTGCCAAGTCCACAGTTTTTAACAATTGGCCGGATTTTGTTGTTAAACCTGGCAACCCTGATGCTCAAGTGCTTGCGTATGAGGCTGTGTGCGACTCCATGTAAGTGATTAAATGTACTTGCGTCTCAAAATGGTTTTATGACGTGAAATTGATGTAAATGCAGTCAGTTACTTCTTAAATGATTAAACAGACAGGACAAACACATCTTATATTTCACAAGAGATCTGTGCATTACTGTGAACACAGCTTATTTGATGTCATCAGTAATAATAAAACAACAGTAAAGCTTAGAAAGAGAAAAATCACTCACAGCTCTTGAATGGAAAGTGTTCAGACACTCTTAAAATACTGAAAGCACTATTTATTGCCTGTTATGTTTTTTTGTTTTGCTACTTGCTTTAATGTTTTGAAGCTATATAAGTTTATATATTTAGAATTCTTAACATACAATTGTTTTAATTACATTATTACATTGTGTTTATTTTAAAAAGTATTTATAATTACATATGTAATTAAATTACTTTTTTTTCCTTCAGATTTTCAAAACAAAATTTATAAGAAAATCTTTTTGGAACTGGATTGTGACTCCTGGAATCAGATTGAATCGTGAAGGGCCTAAAGATTTCCACTGCTAGTTTTTGGATAAATGCTTGAAATAAGGTCTGTGTTGAACACAAGCTCAAGATATTTTCACATTTTATTCTACAATATAAAGTACATCAATAATACCCTCTTGTGATTTTTTAAAAGCTTTTACATCTTGTAAAAGGCGGTTGCTATCAATTGGAAGCTTTAACATGTTGCTCAGGAGCTAATTACCCTCCTCCATCCCCAGCTCCTCCTCTCGTCCAGTCAGGACTTGGCCTTCTGATATGCCTCTTTGAATCAGACTCTCTTTTTCTTGAATTATGCTGTACATTAAATTATTGAAGAAAATATCTGCAATACATTTATGTTGGTTCTGTTCTGTTTACCCTAAGGGAATTTATCGCTGCTCTCCCTGCTCTTATCCATGCTAGGCTGCATGGAGTTCTTGCCCAGAACAGAACCATACCGCCAATCCAAACTGTATGCTAATTGTCATTCATCTTTGATGATAGCAGTCCTGACAACACTACTACAACTTGAACTTTAAGGGAAAATGTTTTAATGTAGTAATGTAGTTCACCACTCTATTGAGTCACATGATGGCACAAATGACAAGAGAGACAGCAGAGATATGAATGTAGCAATGGCACAATGAAAGTTGCTTGGAAAACAGTCAGTTGAATGCTAAATGCTGCAATATACTAAACAGAATGAAGCATTTGAAAGAGCCATTTAATATACAGTATATGGATGTACTGCAATCGAATATTGGTCATTTTTGGGCTGGGTTATTTCCCTAAAGGAATATTTCAATGTCATTTATCCACCCTTATGTTGTTCCAACACTGACTTTATTTCTTCTGTGGAACATAAAAGATATTGTGACATTGGACTTCAAAAAAATCACTGAAACATGTTTCAAATATCTTTTGTGTTCCATAAAAGAAAGAAAGTCATAGCGGTTTAGAATGAAACCAGAGTGTGAAAATGACAACAGAAATGTTGGGTCACTTTAAGACTTAAGAACAACAAATCATAATTTAATAGATAGTTTTTTCATACTTTAATTTCCTGTTATTGTTGATCATGAAATGACAGAATGTGTCATTATGTCATCAATGAGAGCGGACACTGATTTCAATAACATCTCGACTACGTTAATGATTAAATGACTGCATTCAGGGTCATACCATTCACACCTCATGGCATTTTATTCTGCACAAAGCCTATTATTTGGTTTTTTAAACCTCCATACCAGACAGAAAACAGCATGAGCATGTAATAGGGAGGAGGGTGAGAAAAACAGAGGGAGCGTGAGAGAGACTAGGTAGTCTAAAAAGTTATTTTCTGGGCACATTCATGAAAAGCAGTATGCTCGCTTTAGATATCCATGGCAACCTTATGCTATGAATTGAGTCTGAAAGATGCATGGTAACACAACAGATACACTCTTTATGTTTGACAGCGGCAGTGACCGTGTCAGAGTGAAAGAGACTGTGTGACACTATGTGTTTGTGTATGTACAAGGGGGAGAGAAACAGAGGGGGTAAACACTAAACAGGCACCCGGGCAACTTGCCTAAAACCTGCCTGTCTCACAGTGAGTTTGCTAAATGAATGTCTAATTTGCAGCGGGCCTTGGGTGAAGTGGAGAAGAGAACATGCTGCGCCTTTTAAAGAAAACAGAGCCCTCTCAATACAGAGATAACAGAGATGAAACAACAGGCCTGAGAGCTGCTGGAGTTAACTGATAAATGTTGAATTTATGCTTTTCCAAAGAGACAATTCAACCACATGCTTGTTTACTTGTCATTTTATGATATGCTCAAATGACGTTCCAAACCTATATGATTTACATTCTACACTAAAAGAGATTTTTTTGGAAAATGGCCAGACTGCTCTTTTTCACACAACAAGAGATAACCCAACGCTCCAAAGACAAAAACCATAAATGTACCATAAGAAAAAAGGTCATAGCACTTGTGTGTTTTATTTTTGTTTCCGGTTACTCCCTGTCATTACTCATGGGCAATAACCATAGAAAAATTATCATGAGGAGGAGGAGGAGGGAAAAAATTGTTCGTAAACATCACTGTCACAAATATCATGATATATATGTCTGAATTAGTGAAAGCATATTTATATATATATATATATATATATATATAAATAAACTCACCTAAAGGATTATTAGGAACACCATACTAATACTGTGTTTGACCCCCTTTCGCCTTCAGAACTGCCTTAATTCTACGTGGCATTGATTCAACAAGGTGCTGAAAGCATTCTTTAGAAATGTTGGCCCATATTGATAGGATAGCATCTTGCAGTTGATGGAGATTTGTGGGATGCACATCCAGGGCACGAAGCTCCCGTTCCACCACATCCCAAAGATGCTCTATTGGGTTGAGATCTGGTGACTGTGGGGGCCATTTTAGTACAGTGAACTCATTGTCATGTTCAAGAAACCAATTTGAAATGATTCGAGCTTTGTGACATGGTGCATTATCCTGCTGGAAGTAGCCATCAGAGGATGGGTACATGGTGGTCATAAAGGGATGGACATGGTCAGAAACAATGCTCAGGTAGGCCGTGGCATTTAAACGATGCCCAATTGGCACTAAGGGGCCTAAAGTGTGCCAAGAAAACATCCCCCACACCATTACACCACCACCACCAGCCTGCACAGTGGTAACAAGGCATGATGGATCCATGTTCTCATTCTGTTTACGCCAAATTCTGACTCTACCATCTGAATGTCTCAACAGAAATCGAGACTCATCAGACCAGGCAACATTTTTCCATTCTTCAACTTTCCAATTTTGGTGAGCTTGTGCAAATTGTAGCCTCTTTTTCCTATTTGTAGTGGAGATGAGTGGTACCCGATGGGGTCTTCTGCCCATCCGCCTCAAGGTTGTGCGTGTTGTGGCTTCACAAATGCTTTGCTGCATACCTCGGTTGTAACGAGTGGTTATTTCAGTCAAAGTTGCTCTTCTATCAGCTTGAATCAGTCGGCCCATTCTCCTCTGACCTCTAGCATCAACAAGGCATTTTCGCCCACAGGACTGCCGCATACTGGATGTTTTTCCCTTTTCACACCATTCTTTGTAAACCCTAGAAATGGTTGTGCGCGAAAATCCCAGTAACTGAGCAGATTGTGAAATACTCAGACCGGCCCGTCTGGCACCAACAACCATGCCACGCTCAAAATTGCTTAAATCACCTTTCTTTCCCATTCTGAGATTCAGTTTGGAGTTCAGGAGATTGTCTTGACCAGGACCACAGCCCTAAAGGCATTGAAGCAACTGCCATGTGATTGGTTGATTAGATAATTGCATTAATGAGAAATTGAACAGGTGTTCCTAATAATCCTTTAGGTGAGTGTATATATACACACATACACCGATCAGGCATAACATTATGACCACCTTCCTAATATTGTGTTAGTCCCCCTTTTGCTGCCAAAACAGCCCTGACCCGTCGAGGCATGGACTCCACTAGACCCCTGAAGGTGTGCTGTGGGATCTGACACCAAGATATTAGCAGCAGATCCTTTAAGTCCTGTAAGTTGCGAGGTGGGGCCTCCATGGATCGGACTTGTTTGTTCAGCACATCCCACAGATGCTGGATTGAGATCTGGGGAATTTGGTGACCAAGTCAACACCTCAAACTCATTGTTGTGCTCCTCAAACCATTCCTAAACCATTATTGCTTTGTGGCAGGGCGCATTATGCTGCTGAAAGAGGCCACAGCCACCAGGGAATACAGTTTCCATGAAAGGGTGTACATGGTCTGCAACAAAGCTTAGGTTTGTGGTACGTGTCAAAGTAACATCCACATAGATGGCCGTACCCAAGGTTTCCCAGCAGAACATTGCTCGAAGCATCACACTGCCTCCGCCGGCTTGCCTCCTTTCCATAGTGCATCCTGGTGCCATGTGTTCCCCAGGTAAGCGATGCCCCCGGCCATCCACGTGATGTAAAAGAAAACATGATTCATCAGACCAGGCCACCTTCTTCTATTGCTCCGTGGTCCAGTTCTGATGCTCACGTGCCCACTGTTGGCGCTTTCGGCGGTGGACAGGGGTCAAGACGGCTTTGCAGCCCCATACGCAACAAACTGTGATGCACTGTGTATTCTGACACCTTTCTATCAGAACCAGCATTAACTTCTTGAGCAATCTGAGCTACAGTAGCTCGTCTGTTGGATCCAACCACACAGGCCAGCCTTCGCTCCCCACGTGCATCAGTGAGCCTTGGCCGCCCATGACCCTGTTGCTGGTTCACCACTGTTCCTTCCTTGGACCACTTTTGATAGATACTGACCACTGCAGACCGGGAACACCCCACAAGAGCTGCAGTTTTGGAGATGCACTGACCCAGTCATCTAGCCATCACAATTTGG
>RJVU01018281.1:6577483-6639752 GCA_003731715.1 Anabarilius grahami
CGATGCATTAAGAGTCGGGGGGTGAAAACTTTTGAATTCAAATATCAAGGTAAATTGTACTTAATTTTTTTTCCGGGAAACATGCAAGTATCTTCTGTTGCTTCCGAAGGGCAGTACTAAATGAAAAACAATGATATTTTTTAAACAAAATAAGAAAAATTGTGACATCTTCATCCTGTTCAAAAGTTTTCACCCCCCGACTCTTAATGCATCGTGTTTCCTTCTGGAGCATCAGTGAATGTTTGAACCTTTTTTAAAAGTTGAGTTTGAGTCCCTCAATTGTCCTCAGTGTGAAAAGACGGCTCTCAAAATCATAGTCGCTGCTGGAAAGGGTTCAAATATGCAAAAATGCTTGAAAACTGAAATTTCTGCAAGACCTGGAGGATTTTTCTGAAGAACAGAGCTCAGTTTAACTGCTCAGGACAAACAAGGGACTCATGAACAACCATCACAAAACAAACAAACAGTCGTGGATCATCCAGGTAACCACACACAGTATTAAGAATCAGTGGTTCACATACTTATGAATGGGATTATTTTAATAAATTCAACTATTGTTTTGTCTTGTGAACTAAATGCAAACATCTTTTATGTAAAATATCTTACTCAGGACAGTACTAAATAAAAAATAGATGCATTTTGTATGATCCCTCTTATTTTATTAAAATTATTCACATTTTCACAGATTCTGCAAGTGGTTCACATACTTTTTCTTGCCACTGTATATATATATTCTGATATACTAATATTTATTTTGGAAAAAAAAGTTGAGTTTATGAATTAATGAAATAAATAAAAAAATGTTTGAACTATTTTAACAAATTAATGAACATCTGTTTTTCTGAAAAATGTATGAAAAGTTTGAAGTATTTATGAGTAAATAACAGACGGATTTGTTGACCCATCTGGTGAAGCTATTCCAATGTAGAAAATTCAAATCCAATGTCAATCTGAACAAGCCTTTAGAACCTGATAAACACAGATTTTTATTTTTTTTGTGGAGATGTATTCTGTTCAAACATTGACAACAAAAGCAACCTGCACACTGATGTGTATGCTTGTTATTTTTTTATTGTGGTAATCTTGTGTTCAAATTTCTAAGGCCTCATTTTGAATGTGCTTTGAAGACCTTCTTTGGACATCTACCTTAAACAAACAGTCTCATAATTTGCCTCCAATATCCGCAGAGCACTTGCTTCTGAATCCAGATGCCACTGAACCTGCACATAAAAACAAACATTTCCTAAATACAATATAGTTAAACAATGATAATACTAAAATAACACTGCAGCCCAATGCTGGTCACAAGTGTATAGTATTATTAATGAGCTTTTATCTTTTTTGTTTTAGTGATTTTATGTACTTTTGTCGTGTTCCTTAGTTTGTTTTTAAAATATTTCTAGCTTTAATTTAATTTCAGTAGTAGCATCATTTCTAATTTTCATTCATTTATTTCAGCTTTATTTCAGTTAATGAAAACAATTTTGAATAGTTTTAGTTTCAGTTAACAGTAGCAACAAGCCCAACAGGCCATTAATCAATTATTTCTAGATTAGTTTAATGACATTTCTCCATAAGAATGTTTTAAACCATTAGAGACTAACTGCTCAACAGAGAAGCGATTATATTTGAGCAGTGTGATAATGTTGACACTCTATACATCAAATTTTCACACACAATATTTCAGCAATCGAGACCGGTATTTAAAAATGGCCTGTTTTAAATCAGAACTAGTGTAAACGAATGACTCTTTTAAGTCGTTTTTTATTATTATTAATTAAACGTGTGTAAGCAAAACTAAATCTGAAATGTGCCATATAGCTTGTAGTATAACTAGCTACTTTCTCTAAAGGATAGAACTCAAATTATCTTAGTTAGTAGTAGTAGCTAATAGCTTTTGCTAGCTACAATTTTTGAGTAGCTTACCCAACACTGCTTGTGACTCTGCTCTGTGAAAAAACAAACAAAACAAAAACATCAACATGATTTGTTTAAACTGAGTAAGACAGTTGGCTTACATATGTCTCATCCTTTTGTTGGGAATGTAGGGCCAGGCACTTAACAAGCTGCCTGACTGGTGTTCATCTGCAGGTTTGGCTCGCTCGCTAACAGTGGACGCAATCTGACAGCCTGTTCTCCAAGAGTGGGCTTGACATTGAATCGTTCTATTAAGAAGTCAAGGAAAAATATTCAATAGGTTTTACTGAAAATATGTCATAAGCTCTACAATAACACATCCTACCACATGACACACACATCCTAAGGCAAACAGAAATGATTCAATGAGTGTTACTCACTTGGGTCTTGGGTTCTCTCCTCTTTTCTCTGTTCTATGTGCCTGTGTATGATTGCAAGGACCTTGCGCTGATTGGTGATGATATTTGGTTCAGCTATTACCTCACTGAGACTCAAGTTGCTCTTTATGGCCACTGAGGCTGTGGAACGGGCCACCATGGGCAACCGGTCTTGATAAGCCTTATCTGTGAAGCCTTGCTCCACCTGCTGGGTGGTTTGGATCCTACAGGACGCATAAAACAAGCCAAATGAAGACAAGGTGTGACATTAATTAGTCCTTAGCCTTTAAAGCATATGTGACTCATTACAAAATCATATCTGCAAGCCAATTTGCATATTTATAATGCACACTTAAAGCATGTGCATTATCAAGCTCCTCATTTTCACTCAAACAGAATGTTATCCATCAGAGATTGATTGTATGATGAGAAGTGGGCTTTATACTGTATCCAAAAATGGAGAAAAACAAAACGTGAGTATTTGATTTGCATTATCTGATGGGAAAGGAAAGCTCACCTTCTGTTGGTCAGTATGGTGAAAATCTCCTGCACAAGAAGCTCTGCAGCTCCAGGTTTACAGTGGATTGTGCCATCTATGATCTCCTTCATCAGACTGATGTTTTGCTTCACAAGAATCTTTTAAACAACCAAAGAGGCTAGATCTTTATTAAACTGGTGTCATTTAAAAACAGTGCCAAAGCATAGTAGACATACCAATAAACTAAATTAATTATTTTCATGTCACTTGGTGATCATTTCAGCAGGGTATCAGACTCACTTTTTCAATCTGGGACCAGTTTGATTGTTTGGCAGGCAAGGAAGCTCCATTGTCATAGGAATGCATATGAAAATCCCCTGGGAAGTACCAGGAAAATATTTCCGCCACTAGGTATCCATTGGAAAAGTCTCTTTGGTCGAAAAAGAGAGCAAGGGACGTGTATAGCACATTTCATCCTTAATGGTAATTCAAATGAGTTTGTTTATTTATTTATGGTTATAAAACCAAGAGTTTAATACTAACATTTTATTCAGAATAGCCGGAAGTTAACTAAATAGCGAAATAGACCTAGAACTGAATAGAAACTGGATGATTATGAGTTGTTAGACATCTAAACTAACCAGCGATACACTATATTTAATATTTTATACGTAACGTTAATAACGTAACGTAATAAGTAACGTTACAGATAGGGGACCGCAGAGCCGCTGTTATCTTCTTTACTCACCTGCGCACGTTTTTTGGAAAAAACGTTAAATCAAGACTTTGCAGCCATTTCAAAACCTCTCGTGGAATACCAGCCTTCTTGGGTGACTGTGAATAGGCCATTTATAATAATGGGTAACGACAGAAACGATGAGCAGCCTCACATTTGTTTGGCGAACAGAACCCCTGCATTCATTGTTTACAGTTGCATGGAAACAAGCTTGAGGACACGCGCTGAAGTTGATGTGCTGCCACCTGCTGGCAGATCATATATTTGATGTGTAGAGCATTGGGCTGCGTTCCAAACGTGATAAATCCACCTCTGAAGGGCACTTCGGAGTTAGAAGAATCATTGCCGCCATATTGAAAGGTCGTTTTAAACCAAAGTGCTAAAACTGGCCATGCACTTCAAATGGCCCTTTGGAATAAAGGATTTCGAAGGATACATACAACTGATGGACACTTTGCTAATATGATTGCTCTCTCACAGAAGGAAAATCCCTTCTTGGTGACTTTAAAAACACACTGAGTCATTGGAATTAGTTTTAAGTGGAAGAAGTTTCTGAGATGTGTTGTTATTTATTAAAGTAAGATGAAGAAGATGGGGTACTGATCACAAGTTTATTAAATTATTCAAATTATTCTTGTCAAAGCATGCAACAGAGATTATTATTAAATGGAAAAAGATAAAACAGCTTTAATTTTAAATTATTAATTATACTAAGTCTAACTATATAATAATACTAAGATGATCTGCATAGGATATCATCTATATTGTAGAAAGTTCTTCATAGCTTTAGGAAGGGGCAAATGTGGTAGAAGATGCAGTCGGGAACGTCCCATACTCTCCCTGATTTGCTGACGGCACAGATGACGTAGAGAACGGGGTGTCGCTGCAAAAGGAACACAGCTGATAAGGGCTGATGCGGTAAAGCATGCAAAAGTAAAAACAAAACATCAGTGACTTTTGAGCCTACACATTTAACTCACCTTCATAAATCAATAGGAAGCCCTCTGTAAGGCTCCCTGGAGGAGCAACCTCTACGGGCCGTTTATACTCCAGGTTGCGTGTGTTTATATCTGCCCCAAATTCCAGCAGGAGCTTCACTATGCTAACACAGTCTTTCTGGGCTGCTGCATGAAGAGGAGTCTCAATATGTGTGCCTCTCTGCACATTTGCACCTGTGATGGTGAAAATGCAGTAAAATATTAGTACAGTATGTGTTATTTTCTGAATAGTAAGTGTAACTTTTAGTGTGAACTAGTAGCGAACATTTCATTGGTGATCTTTCCTTTTTTAAAGTGGACATCTTGGTTTAAATCTGACTTTTTCTGTGTTTAAGTGCTATAACCGGGTCCCCGGTGCATCTACCAACCCAGAAAACGTGAAAAAGGACAACCCAGTAACTTTTTTTTTGTTGGGGAAAACCTTTCTCTGCAAGAATGTGAAAAAACGAGCCATTCAGATTTCACTCCCCTTGTGATGTAGGAGGGGGATCTTAATATAATATTACTGGCCCTTATTCTGTATGTTTCCACCCATGGCGCTGACATTTTGTTTTCGCAAGCAACAACGGTGTACCAGTAGTGCAGGTCCTGGAGTGCAGCTGTCTTGCAGAGTTTAGCTACAACCCTAATCAAACACACTTGAATGTCTTCAGGATTACTAAAGCTACGTAAAGGAAAGTGAGTTGGGTCGGAGCAAAACTCTGCAGGACGCAGTGGTGTAATTTTATTTATGAAGGAAATGTGACCAAATAAACACATATACCAGTATGTGCAAGTCATTTTACACCAGACTGCTTTGCACACGTCAGTCAGTAAAACACAAGATTTGCACAGAAGTTGATTCTCAAAGAAGGATTAATACCAACTGTTCATGATCCAATTTCAAATATATTTCGTGATGTTTGCAAATTGTCTTTCTGAATGTGTTTCGTTAGCACGTTGCTAATGTACTGTTAAATGTTAGCATTGTTTCTTACTGTATTCACGGAGACCACAGCCATGTCGTTATTTTCATTTTTAACCCAAAAACATCTTCGGGTCTTCAGTATGTAGCTTTAGCCACGTTAGCTGTGTAGCACGCTATCAAACTCAGTCAGAATCGAATGTTAGCAAACATCCACAAAATACATGCCATACCTACGTGATCTGATATGCTGCATCACAAACAGTTTGTAATGATCCAGTTTGAGAATTATATTTGCTGTGTGAGCTTCTCCTGTATTATTTATGCCTCAGTGTATTGGAATCGCCAATAATAAGGTCACTTTTAAAAAATAAAATTTGACTGATTGATTGAACCTGTGTTGTGAATGTGAGTTTACATTCTGTGATGAGATAAAACATTTGACTCTTTAGAGCAGATACTTTTTTAACTGTTTTCACTCACATTCTGGTTTAAACCAGTCTGACTGAGCTGACACTCCGTCAGAGTGGTTACTAAATCAACATCTGACTTGCTTACTGAACTCCACTTTGTTACTTTCAGTGTTGTCCATCTCAAAATGAATCTATTTTTTATGTACTTAAGGCTCATGAAACTTAACTGTAATTACTTACTGGTAATACAAACTGAATTGAAAAATGAATTACACATTGTCAGGTTGTCATAAAATTGTTATGTACATTTACTGCACAGCTAGTTAGCAGTGTGAATTTTGGCTTGTTTACCTCCATCAAGCAGCATGCGGGCACATATGAACTCCTTACACCGACAAGCACTGTAGAGAGGGGTGCCCATGTGAGGGATTTCATAATCCACATCCGCGCCCCATGCAAGTAGCGCCTCCACACACTTGCTGTGCCCTTTTGAATGAGACAATATAAAACCATGTCATATTAGAAAGCTAGCTAATTAGTGTACCATAGTCCTACACAAATCAAAATTAGCCCTAATTAGCGTCAATGTATACCAACCCCTACTGACTGCCTCATGTATGGGTGAAGGCTGGAATATAGCCAGGGCCTGTGGTCTGGCGTCACTCTGCAAGAGCAGCTCTAGACATGCCAAACTGCCAGCTGAGCAGGCATGAAACAATGGAGTCACACCATCTATAGTTGTCACATTTACCTGAACACACAGAAGAACAGCTCAAATAAAACACTGAAGAACAGCATGTTTTACAAAATGACATGCTGAAAACAATTAAAAAACAAAACAAATTCTGTATGTTTTATTTCACATTTTATGGTTTAAGTTATTTCCAAATTGTTTGTGGTAAAATTGGTTAAAATGCTTTATAATATAATATAATAAAAAAATATATAATGATATTATTTAAACATAATTAAACAAATTAAAAAAACATATACTGTATTTCAGTGTAACATAGCAAATATCTTTCACTGTGTTACAACAAGCTAAGTAAAAGAAGCCTAGGCCATTGCTAATCAAGACCTCTGAAATGAAAGTGTTACCAAGCAGCCCTGCAGAGACTAACGTTGGCTCCGGCATCTATCAGGGCTCTGGCACAGGCAAAATGGCTCCGTACGCACGCCTCATGAAGAGGGCTAATGTGGTCTATTGTCAGCACATTCACACTGTGGCCCTGAGGACAGATTAAGAGAAATTAATATTGTATTTGAATGTGCAGGATTCTTTTATTCCAGATGGTGGCAGCAATGCCCTTTCACTAAGGTGCATTATGGATTGCAGCATTCATTCTCTACACCAAATGTGTATTACATTACAAATCCGGTAGAGTGCATGTGACTACATGGTAGAAATACAACACACATTAATACAAGTACATATTTCTTATCTAACAGTTCAACAAAAGGTCATTTAAATGGGAAATTACCTGAGCAATGAGGGTCTTAAGGGCCAGCAGTCGTCCTTGGCTGGCAGCATCATGAAGAGGGGAACGGTCTGCCCAAGACCCTGGAGAAGAAAGAATTAAAACAGTGATATATATATATATATATATGTGTGTGTGTATGTGTGTGTGTGTGTTCTGCATGTGACTACACACACAAAATTATATACTGTGTATATATATATATATATACACATACACTGTATGTATATATGTGTGTATGTATATATATATATATATATATATATGTAAACAACATTTTATGTTAATATGTCATTGTTTCTTTATTTTATAACATTCCTTTCTGTTCATTTTCAGATGCAAATGGGATTTTCCCAGATTTTCACTGCATACATATAGCACCATCACAAAAGCTGATATGCTAGTGTACACACCTGAGTCAATATCCAGTATAACTGCTGATGCATTCCACACGTCATCATCATCATCGTCACCTCCCTTCATCACTCACTCAACTATAGTATAATACTATCCTTCGAGTTAAAAACATAAATAGGACCTGTTGTAACCATCTCAGAAATCTGTCTCTTTTGATTTTCCTTCTTTTAGTCCAACATTCAAGAACAATTAATTCAAGAACACAACTCACTTTTCAACTCAGGATATTGTAATTCGGTCCACGTACACACGAAACATATCAAAGCACCAACCTTGGCTGGTTAACCAGCTCAGCAAGACTTCCACTTTGACAGAGCTTGAGTCCCTTCAGGAAAATGTTTTCTCCTTATATCATTTTCTTCAAAAAATGCATTAAAAGAGTCACTGTGGCTGTCTGGTGTTCATATCTCTGTTGCCCTACTTAAGTTACTTAGTAAATGCCAGACTATGGCAATCCCCTGTGACTATCCCCCGTCTCTGTTCCCCTCTCCCTGATCTTAAACTTGGAGAGGCAGTTTTCTGAGATGCTCTGCGAGACAACTTGTTTACACCAAAGCCCTCACTGCTGTTGATACGGCCCGGCTATACTACTCAAAATCCAGCAGACAAGAGTCTGGCTGCACAAACGCTTGATTGACTAAAGATTACTGTGTTCCTTGTATAGTCAAAGGGGAGGGGGTGCATGGCCTCAATTCTATTTATACAACACTGTAAACAGCAGCCTGGCAGCCATGGGCTTTGCGTCGCATGCATACTTTGTGAACTTCCATGTGCTTGATGTTGCATGTTTATGATCTGTAGTCATGTGATCATGTGATCATAGCCTGCTGTGATGCAAAGCACACAAATATGTGTGTTTTGGAATCCAGAAATGATACTTCTTGGACTGAAGTGTTTAAAAAGCATATCTAAAATACCATAATGTCAAATAGTTCTCCCTGATGTGGTCCTTATCACATGCAATGACAGCAATAAAAGCTACACTGCAGGAAAACCATTGTGCAATAATAATATTTCCAATGATTCATATATATCCACCTATATATGCATTTTGCCCTTTATCCGTCATAAAGGGCAAAATGCTGGCAACTGGAAATGAAATCCACACAAGTGGTGAGCAGTGATGTAAGTGTGCGCTCTACTTACCATGCCCTTGACCATTATCATAGAACTCGGCTGAAATCCGGGCAGCCTCCTTACGGTTGCCTTTGATGATGTAGAAGTGTGTGAGTAGATTAAGGGTAATTCTAATGAAAAGTTTGAAGCAGAAGAGGGCCAGGATGGTGAGGTAAACATTGGACAGCTGTGCTGCGAATGGCCTGTAATCCTCAGTGGTCTCTCTCATGGCTGTTTTAAGAATGTTTTGTGGCAGGATAAACTGAGTGCAGTGCACTGCTGTATGCCACTCCAACAGCACCCCCCATGCACTTGGGTCCTTACTGCAGCTTAAGTAAAATTTGGATATCAATTGTTTCAAAGGAAAAGTTCATAGTGAATATTCTGTGTGGTTCCCCAGCTCTATGCCTGTTTTCATGGAACACTAAAGACAGCTTTCATACAATCCTAGTGACCTCATCTGTCAATCTCCTAAAAAGCCCATAAAGTAGTCCATAGTGTGACTAGTGTGAATAAATATAATGTAAATGAGCAGTGTTAATGAACACATTACAAGCAATGCTTGTAATCAGATTACTTTTTGAAGTAACTAGTAAAGTAATGCATTACTTTTACATTTGCAACAAAATATCTGAGTTACTTTTTCAAATAATTTACCCAAGTTACTTTCTGTTCCCATTTATTGACTGACAGCTCTCCTGTCCCCATGTTGAGAGAAATCGGGAGTGCGTTGTGTGAACATGATGGTTATTCATAATTCTAGACTAAATGTGAGAATACATTTACTCATTTACTTTTTCTCCTACATCCTGTTCTTCTGTATTCCAGAATGGCAGCACAGCTGAAAGGCTTGTTTGTTTGATCTGCGCCCTCTACTGTACAGGCGTGAATTTGCATTTCCTTCAGTCTGAGGCTTATTCACTTCACTTTTAGTGTGAAAGGGCCTTTACATTTGCCAAAAATAGAACTTTTTTGTTGTTATAAAAACAAACAAACAGCCCAGACCAGATGAGAAAAAGTAAAGCAAAAGTAACATAACGCATTACTTTTTGTAAAAAGTCACTAAGAAACACAATTAGATACTTTTTTTAGGGAGAAACGCAATATTGTAATGCATTACTTTTAAAAAGAACTTTCCCCAACACTGGTAAATGACCATAAAATAAACATCCATGTGTATTATTATTATTATTTTTTTTTTTTTAAGTAGTCTCTTATGCTCTTCAAGGTGGCATTTATTTGACCATGAATACAGTAAAATAATGCTATTGTTAAATATTATTAAACTGTTATTCTAATATGCTGATTTGGTGCTCAAGAAACATTTCTTATTATCAATGTTTCAGTTTCAAGGGGGATGGTGTTCCAGTTCAAAATGTAGGATTTCCATCTTTTATCCATGGAAATCCATAGCCTTCAAATGCTATGCAAATTTCATACATAATATAGTGGGATTTTCTGCATCCATGGTTTAAAAATTTGTCCTCAACTAGAAACTGCCATTTCCACCACAGCTTATGCGACAATATGATTGTGTCTTGTGTAACACATGATCAGGATGATGACATTTGCATAGCCATACACCTGTGCCAGGGCCACCATCAAGGGACAACCAACATTGCCTTGGACTCTGTGATGAGAATGAACTCTCTGGGGACAGAGGAGAGGGTCCTGACCTGCACACAAATACCCAGAGACCCCAGACAGTTACCATGTCTGTGTGGAATTCAGTAATAACAATACTGAACTTCTTTTCATTGTTTATTTTAGCCAAAGGCTTTGTTGTACTGACTGAAGTGATATGCAGTCACTCAAGAATTAAGTGAAGTAATACTTTGATCATGTGCAGCATATTTTTCACTGAATAAATTATGATAAGGCAGCTTCAATGGATATATATATTTGTGTATTAATACTTAAAAAACTTTACTGTGAGAAATTTTTAAAAATCAGTCAGTTTTTATCAGTGAAAATAAATGATTTAAGTAAAAACCATGTTATTCAGTGGAATGGTAGCCTTATATAATCGTACTGAGAGAAAAAAGAAGAAGAAAAAGATAGATTCTTAGAAAGATTGCTTACATTCTGGGTAAGGCTTGTTACTGTTATTGCTACATACCCTAGATACGTTTTTACGCCGTGACGCCTGTAGTTCTGACGCATTGACGCATGCGCAGATTTGAATAATCTGGCGGGTTCTTTCTCCCCACTTCTTGGACAACACTACCGATCTTTTTGATTCTCTATCCGATTTGTTCGTTGTTTGCTAAAATAGAGACTGATAAATACAGTTCGCAATGGTCGAGGGTCCGGGATGCACTTTAAATGGAG
This sequence comes from Anabarilius grahami, assembly GCA_003731715.1. Classification (NCBI taxonomy): domain Eukaryota; kingdom Metazoa; phylum Chordata; class Actinopteri; order Cypriniformes; family Xenocyprididae; genus Anabarilius; species Anabarilius grahami. The sequence goes on from RJVU01018281.1 coordinate 6,588,649, forward strand.
AGAAGATTCGTGCAAGAGTTCAAAAGGGACAGAAAGTTTTAGTAATACGAGGAAATGAAAGCAGTAAATCAGTAAGTGCATGACACTTCAGCTGATTATATAACACTAAATGACATACATACGAATGTTTACTTGTTTTCTTTCTATTTCAGTCTGATGACAGTACCAGGAGCTCTTTCCAAAGCTTTATGGGCTGTCAGTTCACAGGGGTGGAGACACTGGGGAAAGAGCTGTTCATGTACTTTGGCTTCAGAGCTCTGAGGTTTGTAGTAAACGCAAATTAATTCATTTCTGCTTTGTGTTTTAAATTATTATTTTATGTAGTGATTTGTTAGGGGTCATGGACATGAAAAGCTTCTTTCCCGATGAAGGCAGATTGAAATTGTCTGGCTTGCTTCCCAGAGGCCTGTTTAGATTTGAAATGAACTCAAGTCATGAAATTATGTTCTGATTTATCATTACAATGCTTTGCAGACTGTAGAAAGACTGTATATATAGAAGCCTACCTACTTTTGCACAGTACTGTGTGTGTGTATATATATATATACACAGTACTGTGCAGAAGTCTTAGGCACGTCAGAATTTTCACCCCCCAAAAAAAGTTTTAAGCCAGTTATTTATATCTTTTGCTGTAGTGTGTCAATAGGAAATATCCTTTCACATTTCCAAACATTCATTTTGCCATTAATTGTAATAATCCAGTGAGATTTTTGAATACACGAGGAGTCTGACAACAGCCGGTGCTCCACATGGAGATCAGAGCTCACCATCATCGAATCCGTCTGTGATTACATGAAGAAANATTTATATCATTAAAAATCGCAGTTTTTGCGATGTCATAATCGCACTAAGCCAAATCGCGATTTCGATTCGATTACGATAAATCGTGCAGCCCTAATATATATATATACACAGTACTGTGCAGAAGTCTTAGGCACGTCAGAATTTTCACCCCCCAAAAAAGGTTTTAAGCCAGTTATTTATATCTTTTGCTGTAGTGTGTCAATAGGAAATATCCGTTCACATTTCCAAACATTCATTTTGCCATTAATTGTAATAATCCAGTGAGATTTTTGAATACACGAGGAGTCTGACAACAGCCGGTGCTCCACATGGAGATCAGAGCTCACCATCATCGAATCCGTCTGTGATTACATGAAGAAACAGATGACACTGAGACAAAATAAATCCAGGAGAACTGTGGCCGTGTCTCCAAGAGATTTTAAAAAACCTGCCTCCAAAGCTACCTGAAAAATGATGCCCAAGTGTACCTGGACAAGAGCTGTTTTAAATGCAAAGGGTGGTCACACAAAATATTGTTTTGATTTAGTTAATATAAGTTAATTGATTAATAAAATCTATTTATAACAGTATTTTTTAAAAACATCCTCACTTTACAGCATTTTTACACAAGTGCCTAAAACTCTTCAAAGTACTGTATCATTGCAGGCAGGTTTCTTCAAGCATCTTAGAGACACGGCCACAGTTCTTCTGGATTTAGTTTGTCTCAGTGTCATCTGTTTCTTCATGTAATCACAGACGGATTCGATGATGGTGAGATCAGATCACTGTGTGGAGCACCGGCTGTTGTCAGACTCCTTGTGTATTCAAAAATCTCACTGGATTATTACAATTAATGGCAAAATGAATGTTTGGAAATGTGAACGGATATTTCCTATTGACACACTACAGCAAAAGATATAAATAACTGGCTTAAAACCTTTTTGGGGGGGTGAAAATACTGACGTGCCTAAGACTTCTGCACAGTACTGTGTATATAATATTATATATATATATATATATACACACACACACACACACACAGTACTGTGCAAAAGTCTTAGGCACGTTAGTACTTTGCAGGTAGGTTTTTTAAAGTGTCTTGGAGATGGTGCCACAGTTCTTCTGGATTTAGTCTGTCAGTTTTTATGTTTCTTGTAATCACAGACAGAATCGATGATGGCGAGATCAGATCTCTGTACATACAAAAAATCTCACTGGATTAGTACAATTACTGGCAAAAGCAATGTTTGGAAATGTAAACTGATATTTCCTATTGACACACTACAGCAAAAGATATAAATAACTGTCTTCAACTTGTAATACTACATTTTCATTTCCTAGATTTTCTTTGTGAGTGCTGAGTTTGCTCTCAAGCAAGCTAGTGTGATTAGCATCAGTCTGTCCTTTGAGAGTAACTGTCTGTGTGATTGATAGTGTGGCAAATGTTACTAGCTAATATCTCTTTCATTTGGGGCTCAAAGTGGTTTAAATCTAAAATATGTACTTGACATACAAATGAAAATCCGCCACAGATATTTTATAAACGATATATTAAAATCCATTTCCAGTAATCACAAATGACTAGAAAGAAAAAATTTGTATAGAAAAGGGAAATCCTTTTAAAGGGTTAGTTCACCCAAAAATGAAAACTTTAGACTACTACACCCTTAAGACCTTTGTTCATCTTCGGAACACAAATTAAGATATTTTTAATGAAATCCGATGGCTCAAGATCCATAAATGTACTAAAAACATATTTAAATCAGTTCATGTGAGTACAGTGGTTCTACCTTAATATTATAAAGCGACGAGAATATTTTTTGTGCGCCAAAAAAACAAAATAACGACTTTTTAACAATATCTAGTGATGGCCGATTTCAAAACGCTGCATCGGAGTGTTACAAATCTTTTGTGTCGAATCAGTGATTCGGAATGCATGTCAAACTGCTGAAATCACGTGACTTTGGTGCTCCAAACCACTGATTCGATTCGTAAAGCTCCGAAGCTTCACGAAGCAGTACTTTGAAATTGGCCATCACTAGATATTGTTAAAAAGTCATTATTTTGTTTTTCTGGTGCACAAAAAAATATTCTCATCGCTTTATAATATTAAGATTGAACCACTGTACTCACATGAACTGATTTAAATATGTCTTTAGTACCTTTATGGATCCTGAGAGAGGAAATACCATTGCTGGCGATGCAGGCCTCACTGAGCCATCGAATTTCATCAAAAATATCTTAATTTGTGTTCCGAAGATGAACGAAGGTCTTACGGGTGTAGAACGACATGAGGGTGAGTAATAAATGTCATTATTTTCATTTTTGGGTGAACCAACCCTTTAACTTAACTTTATATGTGTTTTGGCTTAGACTGCACTTTGGCATGAATGGTTCCATGAGGATAAACCCCCTGGAGAAAGACCTGAAAGGAAAACCCCCAGTGCTGGTTATTCAACTTACCAATGATGCTGTCTGTTTCTTTGACACAACTGTAGAAATCAGGTAAAATTTCTTCATATAGCTCAAATTATGATTATATATAATATTTGTAAGTAATATGTTATAAGGATTATATTTAATTCTGGATTAGATTGCATGTTTATTGAAAATCCTTCTGTGTCAAGAACTTTATCCTAATGTACAACTGGGAGGTCAATTCATCAAGTGCAGGTTTCAAGCAGGCAACTTCCCTGTCACAGAAATGCTGGCTATGCTGGATTAAATTCCAGACTTTCATAACTCCGTGTGATCCAGACAGCCTGAACTCTTTTTATTTTTACACTGAGCCTTCAAAGATTCTGACTCCTCAGGGGATAGTAATTCTGTTTGCTTCCCCTAGACTCTCAGATGACTGTGAGCAGAAAGTAAAAGACATGGAGTCTCTCGATATCTGTTCACCAAAGTTTAGTTTCTCTCGGGCGGTGGAAGCTGTAAAGAGGGAGGGTGCGAGAATGCTCTGTGATGTACTGTTGGATCAGGCAGTCCTACCTGGTGTAGGAAACATAATCAAAAACGAAGCGCTTTTCGACAGTGGCCTTAACCCTGCTGTCAAGGTACAATTCACTTTGCGCAGTACTGACACAAAACTGTCAATATCTCTGTCGGATGTTACAGTTGAATGGATGTTTTACACCTTATTTAAAATGTTTTTAGGGTGTTATCTTTTGATTATTTCTTCTGCGCTTTTAAAGGTAAAGCAGTTGACAAGTGAACAAGTTCATCATCTTGTGAAGATGACACGAGATTTCACACTCCTATTTTATAAGGTATTTTTCTCTCTCTCCATTATTCTGAACAATAAATTTGTGATTTTATGTTTTCTGTCAGATCTGCATTCAATTTTTATTTCTGCCCTTTCCAAAACAGTGTAGAAAGAATGGATCCCCACTTTACAAGCATTATAAGGTGTATAAACGTCCAAACTGTGGCCAGTGCAGCGGAACTGTCACTGTCTGTCGACTGGGAGACAACGGTAGGATGACATACTACTGTCAGCGCTGTCAAACAGGTGATCCAAGTGAAGTGAACATCAGGTAAGCTGCACCTCCTCTCTTAGCTACTAGAGGTGTAACAATTCACTCATGTCATTATTAGGTTTGAAACATTATATACTTTGAACAAAGCCAAAATAAAGTTTAAAATGGTATGTTTTTTTAAAGTGCCCCAATTATGCCATTTTTTTAAGGCTCCTAATATTGTTTTGGAAGTCACCTACAACAGGTTTACATTCGTGCAAGGTCAAAAAACACTTTCGTTTTGTCATAATATACATTTAATATCACCTAATTTCTCAAAGATTCTTAAATGATTAGTTCAAAGATTCAGTCTCTCTAAACCCCTCCTTTCTGTGAGCCTACTCTGCTGATTGGTCAAATGGCCCAGTCTGTTGTGAGCGCCCATTACCATAACTGAATTACAGCTCCAGAGGCTTATAAATTCTCAAGAGATTGTATACAATGTATGGACAGAAAAGATGGCATCGATTTTACCTTATCAATTCGAGCCCGAGTCCAAAGATGAAACATTTGAAGTAGTTGATCAACCAGAAACTCAATCGCAAGCACGACTTGAGCAGGACGTTTCTCAGTTGTAAGTATTAACTTAGTTTGTGGTATGTTATAAGACGTGATAGCAGCGTCATTGTTACAGGTTGTGATTCATAGGAGCAAGCTGGTCCAAATAAACTGGGTACTGACCCATCTTTCAAGAGCAAGAGTTTTGCGAATCCCGCATTGAATTCCCTGAGATTTGAGAAGCAGTCGTTAGTAAAGCAACAGGAGCACAAAAGATTGGGATTGTACTGCTGTGGCATTGTTAAAAAAAAGAATTTTAACCACTGATTCTTCACAGCCTCATCATTCGGAAGTGAAAATTAAACAAACTTACTTTCACAGCATAGGACAAAGCGTCTCCTCAACACGATGTTAACCACACGAAAAAGCTACAGTGTTTGAGGGCGAGTCAAGTTCTTTGTGGGCAGACAACGTAGAACACAGACAGGCATTTAGGCAAATGTGCCTAATAACCCTAACCCAGTGACGTGTACCTGTCACAGAAGTGGGATTTGAATTACTGATGACTCGTTTAGGCTGTTCAGGGTCGATTCTTCTTTTGAGAGACGATAACTTTATTTATCATGCACTTTCGGCTTTACAACTTTGCAGATTGTTTACATTCACAGACAGCTATATAACAAATTGCATGAAAGGTAATATTTGAAAAAGCATAATAGGCACTCTAAATTATTACTTCAAACTCGTATAGTAAACAGATAACAAAAAGTACTGTTCATTAAAATGCTATTTGGTATTACATCAGGGGTGGACTTGGACCTTCTGCCCATTGATAGGGTAATGGTGACACCAGAATAGAAATATTCATGATTCTGCTTGGCTAAAATTACAGAATTATGTTAGAAACATATGCTTGCACTCTGTCCCTAACTACATGCATTTAAAGTTTTAAATACGTATTTTACATTTTAATGTATTAATAATTCATAAACATTGAAGCTCAAATGTCTGACCTTCTGGGTTTACCATATTTGATGCACCGTTACCATATCTGATGTTAAATTAAATCTGTCTAAACTTTCTTTTTGGGTGAACTATACATAATACATATTGTCGCGATCCATAATACACATTGTTGCATTTTTGTATTGGAATATGTAGTGACACTATATATTGTTACGCCTCAAAGCCCTGGACACCAAGCGTCGTTAAATAACTATCAGAGACGAAAGCTGACTGTGTTGTCGGCTGCGTTTGGGCTAAAAAGCTGCGCTTGAACACACCAAAAGGACTACTGGCGACCGTCAACTAGCACATGCGTTCTGTGTCTGTGTGTAAGGCAGGTATCAATATATTCGCCATTCAAAAAGGGAAATCAAAACTTAGAATGCAGATATACAAACCATAAACAAAGCAACACATGCTTACCTTAAGCTCATGCTGATCACTTTCTTCATTCCACTCGGCTCTGAAAACATTCTTGGTGTGTCCAGGTCTTTATAGCTACCTATTTGTATGCACACATTTACAAATGAGAATCCAGTTGCTGATTCTTCACTTTGACAGTAAACTCCCAACTCGCAATAGTCTGATTGGATGGGCTTATCAGGGAGCAATGAGCAACAATGATGATGTGGCGAAACGAGAGGAGGAAGAGTGGGCATGTTCGCTTTGCACTCTAATCAACAGGCCAATCAACAAGTATTGTGATGCTTGTATGAGCCCTAGACCAGAGGGTAAGTTTCAAATCTACATATTTAAAGTGAAAATGTTCAAACGTAGTTCATATCTAACTAGCTCTCTCTTTTCTGAGTACCTATAGAGCCCACAAAGCTGGAACATTCACCTTTGAGTCAAGACCTCATCCGCTACCCCTGCAACAGTTTTAGCAAACCCCTGCAGGAAATAAAGATGAATCGTAGGACTGCATTTGGGACCACCACTCTAGTCCTAACCAATCTCAGTGCAAAACCTGACTCTCCTTCAAGTTCCGCCATTAACCAGGCACACACACCAGAGACAATGAGGGGTCTGAGCACGCACGACAACTGGCAGCGGAGGAGTCCCGGTAATGGCGTGAGTGGGATGCAATTCAAAGGCAATGAGCCCTATAAGAGAGAATCTCTAGCAGAACACAGTCAGCCTAACAAGAGAATGAAAACCACGAATGGAGTGCTTTCTGGAGGAAGCATGCAGCGCATCTGCTCCTCAAGGTGAGCGAGTGTAGTTAGTGTTTCACCTGACAAGATGTATTTGTGAAGTATTAATAATTTTATTCATTAATATAGCCAAAGAATACCAGTAAATATGATTTATGACAAGATGTCAAAATATATACTATGAATAAACTGATTATTCATCATGTTTTCACCCTCATGTCATTTCAAACCTGTATGACTTTGTTTATTCTGTGGAACACATAAGGTATTTTGAAAAAAGATTTTTTTTTTGGTCCATACATTGAAAGTCATTGGAGTCCAGTGTTGTTTTTGGACCCCATTGACTTTCATTGTATGGACAAAAACATTCTTCAAAATATCTATTGTGTTATATAGAAGGGAAAAAAAACAATCATACAGGTTTGAGGGTATTATGACAGAATGGGTAAACAATTTCTTCAAGTTTTCTTCATACGTTACTTGATGGTTTCAATAGCTTTCACTATTTCTTCATTTCTTCAAGGCACAATGTAAAATAAATACAGCTGATTTTGAATAACAGAACATATCTCGCTCATCTAAGCAGGGGCACACAGAGTAATGATGCATCCCTACCCACAACCCCTAGCTGCAGTAGTCATCACCGACCATGCACCGTGAGAGTAGTCACTAAGGAAGGAGAAAACAAAGGCAGGCAGTTCTACACCTGCTCCTTACCCAGAGGAACTCAATGTAACTTCTTTGAGGTAAGACAAAGAATAAATAAAATTTTGAAAACTGTGTAAAATAAAATCTATTTTAATTTTCAAATGCGTTAGAAACAAATTCAGACTAAAACTAGAATTGGTGGCTTGCATTTATTTCAACTGTGATTTTTTGCAACAGTGGGCAGACCTGCATTTTCCCATGTGTCATCATGGCAAACGGACTCTTATGAAGACCGTTCTAAAACTGGGACCGAATAACGGCCGCAACTTCTACACATGCCCAGTTAAAATGGGCAAGCAATGTAATTTCTTCCAGTGGGCTGAGAACGGCCCTGGCGTCTCAATTCTGCCTGGCTGCTGAATCCACAACATGAGTTGGACATTACATCTTTTATTTAAATGTATTAAAATGCTTTTTGATGCAATGCTTGTTTTTTATGTTGAGATGATGAAAACATAAGTGTGTTTTGTCATAGTAAATCTTTAATTTTTTTTTTAATAAAGCATTTCCAATTAACATCTTTTCCTGATTCTGTGGAAACGTATAGTATTGCAACTCAGAAACACCCCAGAGTTTAATGTCTTTCACAGATCTTACAACAAATTTTTAGTTTATTACTTTATTTTTTTTTAAAAGTAGTGCAATGTGAACATTGATCATAAGGCATATACCATTCAATAATTCATTAACAAACTTTAAGAAGAATGTAAACTTAAAACAAAATGTGGGCAATTAAAAGCAGTCCACTGTGTGCAACTGAGATTGGTTTGTCGGTGGGTTAACCACCATGAAGTGGAACTGGCTGAACCCAGGAAGCTTGTTACAAGCGGCACCTTTGGACAAAACAAAGAAAGGTATTGACAATAAATTTCATGATTCTTACAACATTTTCTATACTTATTCTGAATAAGAAACAAACATTATACATTAGCATTTACCATATCCACCAGTAGTATTGGCACAAATAACAGCTCCAAAGAATTTGGGGTAGTACTTCTTAATTCTGGAGATGGCTATTTCACAGGCAGTAGTGGGTTGGGTTCCATTTCTCATTAAATCAACAGCTAGAAAACTATGACACCACCCCCCAAAAAAATACATTTTTAATAAAAGGTTTAACATCTATAGAATCACACATTCCATCAATGCAGTTCATATACCAGTTTGTATTCTGTTGATGATAATAAAATGATCTCTTAAGAATGGTGATTACCTAGGAAGGAAACGCATCATGATGTCTCCATCCCCTGTGGCAGCCGCTCCCCCCGCTGTGCTGTCGGCATAAGCCCCAGCTCCAGCCACTGGTGAATCACCTACACGACTACAGATCAGCATGCATATAGTTTACTAATGCTCTGTTGATAGGGGACTGGAAACCCATTTCTGTCACTACTGAACAACAGCAAAGCTAAAATCACAGTTACTTGAGGTTCTGTTTTTCTTCTTATTTTAAACACTAATGCATTCTGACTTCAACAGGACACCTGAGACACACTGACAAGCTGTCATACTCACCCTGGTATTTTATGTGTTGCTCCATTGGTGGACGTTGCAGCAGCCACCTGTCCGTTCTTACCAATCACGACCATTCCTAATCAAAATTACCGGTAAGAATGTAACACCATCTAAGATCATATGCATCAATAAATTGAATCAAGCAGTGGTTTTCAAATATGTCCTCAAGGCATTCAGCCCATTTATCATGCTTCCTTTTTATTATGTAAATTAAAACTAATGAGCTTGATACTCTGTGGACCCAAGTCCAAGTCTGCATTAACAAAAACATTTGCACCAACAGATTTATCTATCTATCTATCTAGGCTTTACATTAAATAAACATATAATCTTAAGAGGAATATTACCAATTGTGTCATGAGAACTGGGGTCAAAATTTCCCTTTGGATGCTTTGGCCCCCACGACTTGGCTTTGGGCTTGTACGGCCCACATGATTGGGAAGGGTTTGGAGAAACATTCTGTAAAATTAAAAGGCAAAACAAACACATAACTGATCTAGCTTAAAATTATGCTTTGATCTGGGACACAGAACAAAGTTGTTTTTATGACTTTAAAGCTTTAAAATTAGCATTACATAAGCAAGACTATCCATTTTTCATGTTGTTCCCTGATTTGCTTTATCCACCTTAAAGTTTTCTGGGAAATTCAGATTTTTGAAGATCTGATTAATATAGCCAACAACCCTTACAGTTTAATCTGATGTTGAAAACAAAAAAAAATTATGTATTCAGTGCATTGTTACGCATATTTCCATAGGGCCAATAGCAGAATGTTGGAATCAACCATTGTATTCTTCATAAATCTCACTATGCATTATTCATTGCTTTTGTTTCACGGTGCATATTTTCTTGTCAGTGATTACACTGATATCCTTCCAAAACTTCTCAGCAAAGTCTGCATGAATTGAGGTAAATATGACTCTGCTTCTCAATATAAACCAAGTCTCATAAAGCACAAGGAATTCTGGTTCTAACCATAATACTGACTAAAACTATTTTATTTATTTAAAAAAAAAAAATAATAATTCTTTCAAAAGGTTGAAGATATCGAAACAGTTTATCTGCAACAGATCATCTTCTAAACCCATGTTTGAAGTTGCCAAAGGTGCTTAAGAACTTTAAAGGTAAACCCCGCAGTGATGATTACACCGAGGTTCCTGGTTTTAGGACTCACCTTTCTATAGTTTGGTTGACAATCCTGCTGCAACCACTTGGAGAAAATAGCTATTGATTTGTTAGTTGATAAGTCCTCAGACATGAAGCCCATGTTTTGTGCAAAGATAGTGGCTGCATGAAGACATAAAAAAAGTTTATTTTCAGTTCTACTAAACTTCATACAACAGGAGAGATTTGAACAAACTGAATCGCATAGTAGAGCTGTTTTAAATAAGCATTAGACACAGGAAAGAGCGAAAATGGAGCATGGGAGGCTTACTCAGCCTTTTTTATTGTAATGTGAATGTTAAGCAGCCATGCATATAGAAAGAAAGCTGTTTAGGTACTCTATAATATAATTCATTTTAATTAAGAGAGCAGATGGAATTAATAGAATGGCACAACATTATAGATGTAAGTGATGTATACTTTAAGCTGATATAAAATCTGAACAGGCCTCCAGTGTCTACACATAATTTAGAGAAAGAAATAGCTGAAGAGAACTTTTTAATACTCAAATCACACCATCTGTGATAACATTTTTCCCCAGCTCAACCTCTTGACCACTGAGTTACAGCCACATGATTTGCGAATGGAGTGAGTGACCACTGAATGTACAGTTCCTACCTGACTCGCCCACTAGGAGGGTGTGCTCTGTGTATTCCATCACGGCTCTGGCGACACCCACAGCATTTTTGACCCTGCGTAGGTCTCCTACTGCACCCACTTCCATTGTGTCTCTGAACATGGGACGTATAGCAAACACAAACAGGGCTGATACGTTACTTGATGGTTTCAATAGCTTTCACTATTTCTTCATCTATACTCCCACTCTTCCTTAATACCTCGCCGTTCTAGCTTGTACTTTTCTGAACAATGTATGAAAGTTTGTGTTGTATTCCTCATTTGTAGGTTGCTTTGGACAAAAGCGTCTGCTAAATGAGTCATGTAAATGTTAATGATGTGACATTCATGTGACACTTTTTTTTGGTCCACATTAAAACATTTTTGGACACTTTTTTACAGTGCCTTCATTCATTTTTTGCATTCAAAAATAATTGTTTTTGGTGTAATCAATTTAGTATATCAATTCGCATAGTTCACAGTAACTATGCAAACTATAATGATAAACACTTAATGTAAAAACTTCATAATTAGTTGCATATTTTGGCCTGCGAGTCTCTCTCGCTGATATACCTGATGATTTTGGAGTTACTTACTTATTATTTATCATTGTACAAAAAACAAAGCACAAGCTTTTGTGTCATGTTGTAATGCTAAATATAATGGTAGAAATGTGTGTATTACCACCTGTCGGAATCGATTTTTTGATTGGTTAAAATGAATAAAAAATATCTTGTTTTTTCAGAGAATCGGCGCCTATGGTCACAAAAACAGATTTAATTGAAAGTCTTACGGGTTTGGAAGGACGACGTGAGAAAATGACTGATTGGGTGAACAAACCCTTTAAATATTTTGAGACCATAGGGAGATGGTTGACTCGATTGCTTATTCACAGTGGGAGTGGGCGGGAGCTAAAGAGCGATTTTGGCCTATTTCAATTGTGGCGACTTTGATTGGTGGAATTTTTTGTTCAGCATCATGGGTAATGTAGTTTTTCATCATGAATTCTGCTGTTTAACACGTTTATTTTAAGAAGAAGTTGAAATAATGCAGGCTGACAGCTTCAGCAGAAGCAAATACCATCGTTTAACAACCTTGTAGCTCACAGTAGATCTGTTTTTAAAGATTTGTAAGTTATTGTTAAAAATCTATTTCCCTATGGAGAAAATGAATGGAGTTTTTACTTCCGGAACCACAAAGATCCACAAAATCAAGTCCCGTCCTACATTTTCCTCATTTGACCCGGATATACATCACATGAATTTACATTTGATTCATAAAAAAAAAAAAAAAAGTGCCTTCTCATTTCAGAACACATTACGTCACAATCAGGGGCATTTCCTCCGAGGAGGCAAGAGAGGCAGTGCCTCCTTAAAAAAAAAAAAAGAGAAATTAATCCAAAATGAGAAATGAATCCATATTACATACAAAACAACACAAATATTACAAATTATGACATTAAAAGAGCGCAAGTCACTTGTATTTCTAAAGGAACAGTGCCTAACAGCGACACCCGCAGGTAAAGTTACAGCAGGAGTCATGCCTCCCTTTCCACTCATTGAAAACCATTAGACCCCTATAGCGTGCGGTGGGTTATATGGGGGGTAATTGAGAATGAATGGGGGAAAGTCACGTGAGAGGAGGCAATGTCTCCATCGCGCTATGATTGGATGTAATTGGTTATGATTGAATATGATTGGTTTGTGTGATAAATCCCACCTCTTGTTTACGTGCACGTTCCGCGCATCAGTTTGAATGAACAAATGATGGCGTCAATGGGAAGACTAATTGAAAAGTAAGTAAACAGATCACCCAGTTAGATATCACCGCTTTATGTCACGTCAAAATCAAACCTGAAATGGACTGAAAACATGATGACTGCAGGGGTTTTTAGTGCAATCAGCTTGGTGAAATTAAAAATACATCTTCGTGTCTGTGACAGACGGTGTTTACGGAGCATGACTGATGATCCAAAATAGCCTAAGTTGACTATTAAAAAGAAAAACATCAATACACAAATAAAATATATTGTTACAGCCTTTAGTTATTATTTTGGAATGAATGTAGAAATGCTTAAAACACTGACTTGATGAGATTGACTTGGTTTTGATAAATAGAACATTACATTGTTAATGTAAAATTACAAAATAGAATTGTATTTGGTTTCTTTTTATGATGCAATGTAAAGTAATGTTCATTTAAACAAGGAAGATGTGTCAACGTTAAGAGTAATGCACATGAATTTACATTTGATTCATAAAAATTTTAAAACGTGCCTCCTCATTTCAGAACACAACTGCACGCCACTGGTCACAATAGGCACAAACGACTTTCACAACTTGTTTCATGGCGAATCTATATTGAAATATAGATTATAGATATAGAAATATAGATTCGCCATGATATATCTATATCATGGCGAATCTATATTTAATCTATATTGAATTGTAATAAATTAAGATAGTACAACAACTGTACATTTCACCTGATGTATCCATAAATGTATAATATAGACCCTGTTGAAAAAACCAGCATATGCTGTTTAGGTATGTTTTGAAGCATGGAAGCTGGTTTGAGCTGGTTTATGCTGGTCATGAGCTGGTTTAAGCTGGTCAAGTGCTGGTCCTAAGCAACTAGCTCCAACATAGGACCAGCATAAACCAGCTCAAACCAACTTCCATGCTTCAAAACATACCTAACCAGCATAATATGCTGTTTTTTTTCTCAACAAGTATTTGATTTTTATTTATTGTATATTATTAATATTATTCAATGTGGGCAAATACCTTGTTAAGCATACTGATATATGCCTGCCTACCCATTCATGATCATCGCGTCAAGGGTGGTCTCTCCGTGCTCATCCGGGCTCCCGCCGAACCCCACGCTGCCATCACACTGCTCGAGCTCACACTGCGCGCAGCCCCTCTCCACTGCGTCCAGAAGCGAGCCGCCCTTCTGAAGCGTGCTCCAGGCTACAGAGAGAAACCACAGAAAATTTAAGTCTAGACATCCCTCAAAGCTCATATATGGTGCAGTCATGGTTAGTCTCTCACCTACTCTAGCTGCATTCTTAAAATGCCAAGTGTTGATCACCAAGGGAAGATCAGCTTGATTTAGAGGGAGCAAACAAATGATGACAAATACTCTTTGAATCATATTATAATAATACCCAATAGACATATAATAACTTTCCTTCACTGTATAAGGGCATCCCGATCACGAGCTCTGTCATGCAACTATTCACATCCGTGTTTTGTCACATGATGGGAGTTATGTTAATGAAAATTTAAAGGAACCGCGCAGTCACAAATAGTTAGGCTACTGTAGGTTATATTTTGATGTGACGAGGTTATGTTTTGAGCTAATAAATGAATTGAGTTTTCATTTTTATGTCTTAGGGGTTGAGTTTTATCAAAACTAAAACATTTTAAACCTTTTCTTTCTTACCAAGCAGACAACAATGTCATGAAGAGCATGATTGAGATTAAATATGAGATTGATGTGTGAAGAAGAAAACAGACTCAGAATCAAGTTAAATACCACTTGGGAGCAGATTTTTAAAAAAAATGTTTCTCCCAATCACATCGTAATTTTTTCAAATTAAACAAAAAGTATTATTTTAACGTTTATATTTAGGACACACATACAATGTTAGCCATGAAACTAGCCTAGCAATCGAGATGGTAAAAATTTTGAAAAACAGATGACAGAATTTTCTTGTGATGCATACATATACACTAAACAAATCAGTTTGAGTGTGAAGAGTGTTTTAAAAGATTTTTATTTCAATCATGTCGTTCACAATGCTTCATGGGGTTGTAGTTATTTTACCTTTCTTTTTGTCTGTTTCTCAAATAGTTTTTTTTTTAGTTCAAATCAAAGTCTTTAATGTTGTGATTCAAATTGTAGCTGATTGGTTTGGTTCATAACTCTTTAACAAAGACTATATGGAAAAATAATGGAAAAAAATCTTCTGGATCCAAGGCTGCTGAAAAAGTGGATGGGCACTTGCACTCTATACACCAACTACAGTACCTGGCAAATAGCAAAGCTGTAATAGCCTACAGCAGCTAAAGACTGGCTATTTAAAACTCTTCATATATAGTGAGTCCCACATTGTTCATCACATGGGATTTAGTCACCTGGTTAAATAACGCATAGTGTATCTTATAGTAAATCCTGCAGGAACCTTAGCACAGAAACATGACAGCAGTAGTACATACAGTACAGGTCTCGACAAAGTGTTGCTCTAACCAGAGAAAGAATGCAAAGATATTGAATTTGCTGTTACATTATTCATAGAAGGAATATACAGTTTTATACCATATTTTATTCATGGATTTGCCCTCATACAATAATGCCTTATAAAAGAGTCTGTATGCAACAGAGGGGTGTGTTGGAGCTTAGAGGAGGACAGCTCTGAAAGTCCAATAGAAAGAGTTATTAAATGCACAGAAAGCAGATACAGATCTAATACTACTAACTTAAAGTGACATAAGCAGGATTTCTAGGAATGTATTACAATGCCAAACATCAATTTCTTTATGGTAATAATGTAATATCTGTAGCGTTACCAGTACACCAAACAAACAAGTAAAAAGAAACCTGTCTTATAATAGAGAAAATAAGCCATGTCCTAGAGCATTATAAACATGGTTAACATCTAATATGTTTGGAGTTTGGACACTCAATCAAAGAAAAATTAGGTTTGTGAGGAGAATGTCCCTTGACACACTGAAGACCGTTTTTGAAAAGAGAACACTTAGCAACATGAACCGTGCAGAAAGCATCCCACTTCCTTACACACTGATTGGACCTCTATGCTATAAAGAATGACACATACATCTTAAAGATGAAATGCTTCTATGATCATCTGTTTTCTTGTTTGTTAGACCATTTTCATTTATTCTTGTTTTTGTTTAATTTGTAGTAATATTGTTATATACATTTGTCATTTTGGTCACACTTTAGATTAGAGTCCAATTCTCACTATTAGCTAAATATTAACTATGACTTTTGCCTCTATAAACTCCTAATTACTGCTTATTGATAGTTAGTGAGTTAGTTGTTATATTTATTGGGAGGATTAAGGGATGTAGAATATGGTCATGCAGAATAAGGCATAATATGTGCTTTATAAGTACTAATAAACAGCCAACATCCTAGCAAGCTAATATGCAATCTAATAAACAACTATTGAGAATTGATATTTAGCTTTATTATTATTATTTTTATTTCAGTTTCAGTAATTTTAGTAGATATTTTTCATTTTTTTTCTAACTTTCATTTAAGCTTGTTCATCTAATATTTATTATTTATTTTATTTTAGCTTTATTCCAGTTTTTACTAGTTTTAACAATAACAACACTGGGTTTTAATGGTCTTAACCCTTTCATGCATAGAGATCACTAGTGGACAATTATTCAAAAAGCATTTTCTTGCATATGCATGGGTTTTGATGGCATAGTTGCACATAAACCTCTATAATGGACCCTAGTGCATCATCCTATACATTGCCACCAAGTGGCAAGCCGTTGCATGACAATTTTTTTTCCTCCAAACCAAGATGGCCGATGGCCAGTCAGAAATGCCAAGTTGCTCCAGAATATCCCTCCATTCCTTCTATCCTTGGAGGTATCTTGCAGGTAAATAAATAAATAAATGTTGTAGTATCAAGCAATATCTAATGAGTCATATCACAGTTACATTTTTCAAGTGTTGTTTTTAGATTGGGAGGAAATTATGATTACTGTGACTGTTTAAAAAAAAAAAAAAAACTTCATCTGCAGTTACTTTTTCGACTGTAGATAAATGCATTTGTGTTATTAAAATGTAATTTGCATTAATATCAAAAAGTAATGTGATTACATACATAATGTACATTACAAGTAATTACAAGTAATGTACATTACTTGTAATGCATTACTTGTTACATCAAAAAAGTAATCTGATTACGTAATGCATGTTACTTGTAAAGTGTTACTTTACTCGTTACATCAAAAAGTTATCTGATTACATAATGCATGATGCTTGTGATGCGTTACCCCCAACACTGCTCATTTCAGATGAGATTGAAAACACGTGATCGCTAGGTTTTCTCAGAAGAGATCTATGGTAGAAATGTGTCCATCTTGAACATAATTAGAATTATCAGCTATAAGGGTAAATCAACATACTCCGGTAGACTGGAGGGAGTGTTTTTTGAGTTTCCACATCATCTCTGATGGAATCACGTCCTCATGTTCTGATATCAAAGACATGCGAAGTTCAACTGCATTTTGCGTTTATAGTTTTTTTATTTATTTTATGGTTTTCACATGATTTTATATAATTTTATTCATTGGTTTAAATATACAATATTGCTGTGTTATTACTGAATTATGTTTAATGCAGTATCTATTCAGTTAAAACCATAAACGCTGTACTGTCCACTCAAGTGGACATCTGAAAATTTATTTGAAAAATATGTGTAAATTATATTTTTTTTCAAATTTTGTTTTTCATGCCCTAAGAGCAATAAAAACACACAGGAAAAAAATCCTTACTGAGGTTATTATAATTTATGCATAAAAGGGTTAAACGGTGAAATAATTCGGACATTATGATTTCATCTTAATGATCAATTAAAATCGGTCTTATTTATCTTATCTTATGGTTTTAATGAGAGGTATTTGAGTAAAAAATATTACAAATGTATAGTATTTACTAATGAAGGTAAAATGTCTCTGAAATCTTACCAATGCCATGAGAGTGCAAGTCCATTGAATAACTTGCATTGGAATCAGGTTATTATATACAGGTTGCAACAAAGATGTGCTTCCATGTGTTTTTAAACAAAAAGTCAAACAGATGGCGGAATGTGTTTATTAATGTGCCAGACTTTGAAAATACATTTGAATTTCATGAAGTTCTTTTTAAAGTGGTTTAAAAGATGGGAGTCGGTCAAAACACATGCTGAGTAAAACTCCAGGTGAGGTGGTGCTATAACTAACACAGCAGTCACCTGATGAATGGGGAAAACTGCATTCAAATTTCAATATTTGGCATAGGAATAAACATTCAGCAATGACAGATCTGTCATCAGAGGATCTCAAATGTTGATGAACAAAGTTTTGGGAACTGAACTGCCCTCACAAGTGAAGATGTGTCTATATAAGTCTTTATTTGGGTCTAAAAAGGGACTTTTAAAATAATGGCAATCATATGCCAACAAGAATGTTAATTATAAAAATTTTGCATGTAGCTTGAGGCATGTATTTGTCTATTATTAGGCCAGTAACCAATTAAATATATGCTTAAAAGTGGGATTTTGAAGGGTAAGGTCACCAAATGTCAACTAATAGGAAAAACTTACTGTCCCTCAGTTCAAATAATGATTTAACAGATTGTGGCCTACTTTCATAAAGATTTTTATTTTTCTGTGAAATTTTAAAATTATACATATTTTTGTGTTGTTGTTCTTGTCTTGAAGAACAAAGATTAGACTAATGCAGACTACTGCATTTCGGCAATGGCGCCTTTTATATTTGTCTATATAAACGTTATGTAAATTATATTCAAATTGCTCTAAAGAAGATTCAGAAAATGTTTTTAAAAAAAACCAAAAACATTATTTTTCAAGCCAAAAACATTATATGCAATGTCTTGAACATGAAATGACACAAAATATGTGTCAACATGACTAATTCCAGGATGTTTAACAACAAAAATGTAGCATAATGTAAGATTAAATATGTTTTACAGGGAAAAAGCATTAATTTAAAGCCATTCTGACATCAGTATACAGTGTCTTTATACAACATTCACCATGGCTGTCAGCGCTAAATCTTGTATATTTTACAGGAGACTCTACAGTAGTTGAAATTAGATTATGTTACTCGGGTATTACATGGAGATCACATTAGTCCTTTGGTCTGGCAAAATATAGTATTTTTTTCAAATAAATGATCCTGAATAATTTACATGAATTATCTTATATCCTCAAACTATGTTTCTTTTGAAATGTGAGAGATAAAATTTGTATTCATTCTTATTCAGATCATGCCATGATCCAGTGTTCATAACTGGAGATGCTGATAACATTAGAAATTGTATGAAGCTTTTATTTCTTTAAGCTTTGAAGATATATATATATATAAAATAGGAGAGAGAAAGAAAACTTTTAATCCAGTATGTGCTGGATAAAAAGAAGCATTGAGAAATATAATAGCAAAAAAGACAAACAAAACAACAATATATTTGTGAGAAACAATGCTCTTATATTTTCCCACAGGTGTCCAGAGAAGCCAGTTGCAGTCTGCCTGCAGCAGCTTTAAATTCATCCAGTGAAGATTGTCTAACCTTCTTGGGCAATTCAGGTCTCTTTGAGGACCTAAAGGTCAGTGATTGAAGCTATTGCATCAGTGATGTCACATATATAGCCACCCTGTCTTGTCTATGTCAGTTGTCCAGTCAGGGACTGTGATTTCTGTTTTGAACAGGAAACCAACCCTGGAGCAGCTCAATTCTTCAGCAGTATATCTGGGTTCATTCCTTCCCAACTCCCAGCAACTACCATTAATGCAGAATGAATGCCTCTGGCAAAACTTGAGCTACCAGAATTATGGGTCTGAGTTTACCAGCATGCATCCATCTCTGCTGCTAAGCATGAAAAAGCGAAAGTGAGAGACTTTCAGGGCCTAGCAGAGAGGCTTGAGATGGGTTGATTCAATTTAAACATCCACACAAAATATAAACAATGAACATTTGGAGAATGTATTTTATTTTTCTCAAAAATCTAAAAAAACATCTTTTTCTGTCTGAAAACACAACAAAGATTCAGTCATATTTCTAAATTATTCCAAACATTAAAGGCACACCATGTAGTTTTTCGCCGCTAGAGGTCGCCTATTCAAAACAAAGGCGTAGCTTGATGATGCAGAGATTGAGTGCGGATTCTTGGGAGATGTCGTCTTCGCCTCACAGCCGGTGGAAAAGAATCAGGACATGACTCGGGCAGAAATCATGTTCATGGATGAGATTATTAACGTTACTGTAGTATGACGAGTGTAGCGCAACAAGGCAGCTGGAGCGATTGCTAATGAGAGACGAGCGCGACTCATGGCTCGAGAGCAGCGGAACTTTTATTATGCTGCAGTCGCCGCTTTCCGCTTCTTCTGGTCAAGCATATGTGGGGTAATGCAGTGCTCTTTATCATATTAGATACATTTGAGTGTGTTACTCTGTGAGTTTGCTCAGCGGCTGCTATGAGACACTTGTTGCACACTGCAGTAAGCTAGATCGATATTAGTTATAGTAAAGCATGGTACTCGAGATAAATCAGGAAAATGAGATTCAAACAATAAGAACTATTGATAACAATGATTAGTTAATGTATCCAAACAGTTGTTCCCTTATCTAATAAAACATAATTTATATAGTGTACTGATTTAGAAATCAATTCTGGTTTGACAGTTTAGAAAATAGTAAACATTGAAACCTTTTACTTCTCAAAGTTTAAAGTTTAGACATAATGACTCTAAGCTAATTTAGTTCACCAAAGTAAATAACTCAGAGACCGCATCAGTTATTGTATTTTCAGTTCTTTTTTGTGAGCTAAAATATATATTTAAGATATCAAGATATTGTAAGAGATTTGTTCTTGTGATCTAACAATCTGCTAACCATTTAGTTTTCTATATATATATATATTTTTTTTTTACATTGTTTTGCCAAATCTTTTGATGTTCATACATCACTAAACTGATCTAGCTGGTTGACATGGATGAGGTTTTGTCAAAATTGCAAGAACATCAGTTAGAGAGATCTAAACTATTAGTCTGACTAGGCTATCAGAAGAAGAAAAAAAACTTATTGTTGTGGTTAAACCTGCTTAAAAAAAGCATTATTTATTGCAGATCAGTACCATGACCCATCATATTTGTATGTCATTCGCCAAATATGCAAAAAGTACAATACTTATTATATTTTATTTTTATTTCCCAAAATTTTTTTACATATTTATTATTATTATTATCTCATATTTTAATGGCCAAACATTTTATCTGAGATCCAATAAAGGTTGAGATCCCAAAAAAATGTGAACTGTCCTTATATCTCGCTAGTCTTTTCTTTTGATGGGGCTGTAGAGTAACATTGAAACTTATAATAAATATAATTGGTCTAATCAGTGCTTCAGGATTGCATTAGGATTACATTAGTTTACAATGAAGTTACAAAAAAAATAAAAAATTTGAAATAATGCTGTAAATAACAGAGAGGGGTCCCGGACTGTTATAGCTGGTTACATTTATTGCCTCCTTTGAGCTATATATTGCTGGCAAACAGGATAATTTGTATTTGTAAATAATCTGCTGCAGTGGCGTTTGTATATTTTAAGGTGTAATCTATCTCAAACAGAAGAAAACACAAGGGCCTGTGGTGTTTGTGATCGCACTTGAATGGTTGACTTATTCCCCGCTGCTTCACTCGCTTCCACCTTCTGTCTGCTTAGTGCAGATAAGGCTGGTGTTGTAAGGGCTGTAATATGTTGTATCTGAGGTTAAGGTTAGATATCGTACAAATAATCCTCCGGGGGCTTTGAAAAGCTGTGTTATTCTTGTCATTCTCTTGTTGTCTTACTTCTAGCAGCTACTTGCCATTTAAAATGAGTAACGAGTAGCATAACAAAAGCAACATTAAGCAAAGATTCTTATTTCATGGTTTATTTGTGATTTGCCTTGTGATATTTTCCTTTTATTCTCTTTTGGGTCTGCAGTTGCCCTTGAAAATGTAGGGGGGAAAATTCATTTAATTTTCAAATAGGCCTTTAACTGTATACTTTAACTGTATTCAAGCTTTTCAAGCATCTGAAAAACAACAACAAAATGAAGTAACTAAAGATAAAGCACCATTTTTTTTTCTAACATCTCTACCATACATTTGTTAACCCAATAACTAAGTAGTCTAGGGCAGCAGCCTAGAGCTCCTCCATTATGGACAGCAAGAAAACCTATTTGGTTTGATTGTTACTTTTAAGGATTAATCTATATTATTCTGTCTTTTACTTTACCAGCTTTTCTTTTTTGTTTTCCTCAGCTGAACTGATTTGGCTAAATGAAGCTCTGTTGTCATCTAACAAAACGTTATCGTCATGACTCATTCTCAGTGCTGCATATCACATTAGCATGTAGTGAGTGAGGTGCTGCCTAGAAATCAACAGGATTATATGCATCTGTGGCTCACTGGCCGCATCCTCTCAGTCCTCTTGTGAATTTTGCCAAGCTGGCATCTCTTCTGCAGTGTAATTTAATGCCTCTCCATCTCTAAGAACAAGCCTCCCTTACTCACCCAAAATAGCAGTGTTTTTCTGCACCCCACTGTGATATGAACACTATTCGGATCATTATAGCTCAGAGGCAGAAATAAATGGCAATATAGCATGTGGCGACTAGTGTTGCGGACTGCATGGGATGGTCAAAAGCCATCTGTGAGAATTGTGCTTCTGTTGGGTGTTAATTTCTTCATGAAAAGCTCTTCCTCATATCTTTAATTAGTTAAAGAAGATTTAGTTAATAATAGTTGATGGTGAAACCCCAAGGGTGCCTGATATTAAAATTGTTCTCCTCGGTGAGGTATTCATTTTTTTGTATTCATTCAGTATTTCCCCTTTGGGCTTATAGTCCAATATCACATTTTACAGTGAACCTTTCAAGCTGTGGGGGGTTCAGTGAAGATGGTCTTGGTTTGTGTCTGACAAGAATTTCAATCACACAACAGCTGATATTTGCTGCAGATTGCTGCATTGATCAATGTTTTTTTTATAGAGAGAGAAATCATTGCTGAAAAGGCTCTTGAATGCTTTTTACAGTCACATCACTGCTTCTGTTTTCTTTTCATTCTTTTTTTTCTTTTTTTCCCCGATCCTGAAGGTCTAAACAATTCACTGACATGTAGTAACATGTAGGTGTATGTAACGTTTAGGTCACAAAAGATAACATTTTAAGAATCTAATTTATCTGTCTTGGTTTTCCTTCTTGAACTGTAACACTGGCTTTGCAATAATTGATAACACACTAAAGATAATAATTGTTCTTGGTAAGTTTTATTCACATAAAGCTAAGGTAACGTCTATTAAGCCCAACTTAAGGTTTTTCTGTACAGATCTAAAAATCTTGTATACAACTCATTGAATACAATTACTGAAAAAGTAAGATCTTTATGTACATGAACTAGATAAAGAATGTCTTCTGAAAATGTGTATGCAGAAAAACAAAGATCTGCTAAAAATGTTGACTACAAAAAAAAAATGCAACTGTTTGCATCCATTTTTTTTTTTTTGAGTTATGACAATTTCGAATGAAATTGCGTTCAACCAATAATACTACATTGAGTTTACAACTTTATTTATTTATTTGTGTTTATGCCATAAATTATTGAAGGGTTAGTTCACCCAAAAATGAAAACTTACCCTCATGTCATTCCAAACCCGTAAGACTTTCGTTCATCTTTGGAACACAAATGAAGATCTTTTTTAAGAAATCTGAGAGCCTCTTCCAGAAGCTCAAATGTGGTGCGCAACACACAAGAATGAACCTCATTGGTTCTTGCAGAAGCTCAAACGTGCTGTGTAACACACGAGAATGAACCTCATTGGTGCTCGCACTCGTCAAGCAAACATGCTTGAGCTTCTGTTTACCACAACTGATGTGTAATTTGATGAATGTTATATGTGAATAAAAGCCTAAATTAAATCTGTTCATCATATAAAGTGATCGAGTCTCTTCAGAAAATTTGGACTAAACCACTTCATTCATATGGATTCATTCTCTTTATGAACTTTTTGAAGCGTCAAAGTGATAGTTGCATAGCTGCCAGTGGAGGGACAGAAAGCTCTCAGATTTCATCAAAAATCATTTGTGTTCCGAAGATTAACTTTAAGTTGCTCGAACTACTTGAGTAGCCCTGGAACCAATTAATCTTAATTAATCTAAATTACACACAATATTATGTTAATGTAATGATCAACATTATTATGTCATCAGAACTCAAAAAAATAATGTTTGCGACTTAAACAAATGCATGGTCGCAAGTTAAAAATTCTAATTTATTGATTTGATTCAACCTTTTAAGTTGTGTTAACAGGCCCACTGAATTACTTTTTAGTGTATATTTATCCACTTCTGTTTGATGTTAAATATCTTTGTATGATTTTTGAAAATGTAAAATGTGTATTTTCTGCAAGGTTAAAAGTCACCCTCACCAAAATGTATTGTTTTCAAACAGGTTTCGCTGCACTCCTCTTGTCTTCCATTGGTTGGACTAACCCCAGAAGTCCCATCCCAAACTTGTATACCTTGGAAACTTGGAACCTGGATAACATTATCTATTGGCATTCTGTTCATCTCAATGGCAGTCATGTGGCCGCAGGCACACACATCCCCTAGTTTGTGATCTGTAAGCTGCCATCTTTGCTTCATGGGTGGTATGTAAACTTTTATTTCATTTAAATTAAAATGAAATTTATTCCTGTGAATTTTCAGCACCCATTACTCCAGTCCTCAGTGTCACATGATCCTTCAGAAATCATCATGCTGATTTAGTGCTCAAAAACATTTCTTATCATTATCAATGTTGAAAACACTTGTACTTGCTTCTTAATATTTTTTGTAGAAACTGATACTTTTTTCAGAATTCTTTGATGAATAAATAGTTTAAAAGAACAGCATTGATCTGAAATAGTCATTTAAAAATGTCTTTACTGCACCGGTCCATTTTTGGAGACCCGCCCCCGCCCGTACCCGCAAAGTTCAGCACCAGATCCGACCCGTCACTCGTGATAATATCAAAATTAAATCCGCACCCGCCCAGACCCGTTAATATTTGGGCCCGTTACCCGATCCGTGCCCACGATAAATCACACACGCTAAAATAATTCCAATTAAAGTGCTTTATTTTTTATCTCGCACCTCTCTCAACATCACAACAGCGTCATGAATGGGCTAATGAAACAGGCTAAAGTGCGATTTGTTTTGCGCCATTCAAGTAGCCTACCATCGGCATCTAAATAGGCTATGGAACCTGATAACTTTATGGCATGTTTTGCAAGCCGCAAAGCCGCTTATGATGTTATTTTCCTCATCTCGTATTACACCACACTTTCTCCACACATCCGATTTTGCACATATTTTTCATCCGCGCTACTACCCGCCCGCAAGGAGTTAATTATCCGCCCGCATCCCCGCCCGTGAATTTTAGGAATGTCACAATCCACCCGTTTTAGCCACTTTTATGCGGGTACCTGCGGGTACCCAACCTGTTGCAGGACTCTATTTACTGTCACTTTTAATAAACTTAATGCATCTTTGATAAATAAAAAATTATTACTTTTCTTTAAAACAAAAAAACAAAAACAACAACTTTTGAACATAACTTACTCATTATGCGAAAAGCATGTTTCTCCATTGAAGGGTATTCAAAAGTACAAACCCGATTCCAAAAAAGTTGGGACACTGTACAAATTGTGAATAAAAAAGGAATGCAATAATTTACAAATCTCATAAACTTATATTTTATTCACAATATAATATAGATAACATATCAAATGTTGAAAGTGAGACATTTTGAAATGTCATGCCAAATATTGGCTCATTTTGGATTTCATGAGAGCTACACATTCCAAAAAAGTTGGGACAGGTAGCAATAAGAGGCCAGAAAAGTTAAATGTACATATAAGGAACAGCTGGAGGACCAATTTGCTACTTATTAGGTCAATTGGCAACATGTTTGGGTATAAAAAGAGCCTCTCAGAGTGGCAGTGTCTCTCAGAAGTCAAGATGGGCAGAGGATCACTAATTCCACCAATGCTGCGGCGAAAAATAGTGGAGCAATATCAGAAAGGAGTTTCTCAGAGAAAAATTGCAAAGAATTTGAAGTTATCATCATCTACAGTGCATAATATCATCCAAAGATTCAGAGAATCTGGAACAATCTCTGTGCGTAAGGGTCAAGGCCGGAAAACCATACTGGATGCCCGTGATCTTCGGGCCCTTAGACGGCACTGCATGACATACAGGAATGCTACTGTAATGGAAATCACAACATGGGCTCAGGAATACCTCCAGAAAACATTGTCGGTGAACACAATCCACCGTGCCATTCGCCGTTGCCGGCTAAAACTCTATAGGTCAAAAAAGAAGCCATTTCTAAACATGATCCAGAAGCGCAGGCGTTTTCTCTGGGCAAAGGTTAATTTAAAATGGACTGTGGCAAAGTGGAAAACTGTTCTGTGGTCAGACGAATCAAAATTTGAAGTTCTTTTTGGAAAACTGGGACGCCATGTCATCCGGACTAAAGAGGACAAGGACAACCCAAGTTGTTATCAGTTCAGAAGCCTGTATCTCTGATGGTATGGGATTGCATGAGTGCGTGTGGCATGGGTAGCTTACAAATCTGGAAAGGCACCATCAATGCTGAAAGGTATATCCAAGTTCTAGAACAAAATATGCTCCCATCCAGATGTTGTCTCTTTCAGGGAAGACCTTGCATTTTCCAACATGACAATGCCAGACCACATACGCATCATAAAGAGGAAGATGCGACAAAGAAGACCTAAGACCGTTGAGCAACTAGAAGCCTGTATTAGACAAGAATGGGACAACATTCCTATTCCTAAACTTGAGCAACTTGTCTCCTCAGTCCCCAGACGTTTGCAGACTGTTATAAAAGAGGGGATGCCACACAGTGGTAAACATGGCCTTGTCCCAACTTTTTTGAGAGACGTTGATGCCATGAAATTTAAAATCAACTTATTTTTCCCTTAAAATGATACATGATCTGTTTAAACATTTGATATGTCATCTATGTTGTATTCTGAATAAAATATTGAAATTTGAAACTTCCACATCATTGCATTCTGTTTTTATTCACAATTTGTACAGTGTCCCAACTTTTTTGAAATCGGGTTTGTACATATACATTAGCAGTGTAATGCCAAACTATCACCTTCTGGGCTGGGACACAAACAATGTTTTGATAGCACCGCAGTGATTCAATTTTTTTCAGGGAAATCAACCTACAAATGGTTTGCTTACTGTTGTCTTTGAATTGCTGAGATAAGACAAGTATTATAACATCAAACAAATTACACACAGAACCTTTTGAAATGGGTGACACATGCACACACACACCCAAGTGAAAGGTCATAAACAACTTTCATCTCGCCTCATCCCCTTTTCCTTCCTCTCCCTCCTTTAATATTTGTAGCACGCTCATCAAGAGTGAACAACAGAATGAGTTTACATGACAGACATCTTTTGTCTTTGATATGGTACAGATTGTCTCTGGATAAGGTTTTCATCGTTGGAACACTAGCGATTAGACTTGTCTAGCATGAGCGTAGGTGAAATTTTCTCATTTGTGTGTGAGCAGCAGGGGGCCTGTAAGATCCGTACCATCTTTGAACGCTGCCGACTTTGAACATTCCTCATCTAAAGCTACAATGTAAATCAAGCTGTAACCTCAGCAAGGTGAACTCTGAAACACAAAAGCCTTTGCTGCTATAGTAGCAACTCCTTGTCAGAACACGTACTTCCATATGCGAATGGACAAAGTTAAAACTGAGTTCTAAAATGAGGTGTAGTCAAGTTATATATTATATTATATTAAAATTATTGTTTCCATCTTGATTTCTCCGCAGAAGTTTAGATGTTTTTCAAAGAAGTCTATTATTTCTAAAATGTAATTTATTCCTATGATGTCAAAGCTAAATTTTCAGCAGCTATTAGCTTATAATTTAATGTGTCCTTGCTGAATAAAAATATTATTTTCTTTCAAAAAAATAATAAATAAAATAAAATTAAAATAAAAAATCTTACTGACTCCAAAATTTTGACTTGTAAATGTGGTGAAATCAAGCTGGAAATATATAACAGGAAAATTATATATAGGAACTCATTTTGTGTTGTCTATTAACAGCACAAACACTGCCATTAAATGTGTGAAGACAATCATGCACCCTGGAAAAAATGTTTCCTGCTGTGCAACAAATATGTTCCCTCTTTTTGTCATATTCTCAAGGTGATTAATTAGCATTAGGCTGAGGCATGCAAAATTTATGATAGACACGCTTAAATAGGGTAAAACAACTCTGCATACAGGTAGATAAGTGACAGTTTTGTCCATCAAAGAGGATTTGCTTTGTTAAGATATCAATGTGTTATTTTGCTATCAAAGTCTTTAAATAAATATTGCCAAAGGTGTAATTTTCAGCATGATGTGAATGCATATGTGGTAACAGCAGATTTTTCACACCACTGGGTATGAGGTATATCTGTGCAAAGAAAATGTGTTGCATGGCCTTTGTACTCCCTTTGAAATCTACTCATTTTACTTTCTTTTCGATTCCCTGAAACCATCTGTCAAGTCAATCTGTTTAGAATTTACCAAATCTTTGCAGAAAACTTCAGTCGCCATTGGGGGAACCCGTTTGCTACAAAAATGTTGTCATTGTGACTATAGTGGCAAAACATTTTGTATGGCCATATGCATTCACTGGCTTAATATCTCTGTAACCAGTTGCCTTATGTTTTAGTGAATGGATTGGCTTATGTTTCATAGGTTCATAAAAAGCAGTTGGTGTTTGATTCAGCATGTTGTTCATTTGTTCAAAGTAGCTGACATCTGTTCCGTACTTTAGTAATGCCTCAAGGATGCTTTGTGGTCGTCTCTGTCTAATTCTGAAAGCCAATCCTGAATTGTTCATAGACTGTGCTGCTCTCTCTGATGCCTCAGATGCTCCAGCTACAGTTTTCGCAGTGATTGAGGAGAACCTTGTATGATGCATACCAGCTACGTATGTCATACATACAGTAGGAGCCTAAAACAAGTCTTTTTAGTAGCAGGGATTAGAACCAAGGTATTTTAGGTTTGTCCTGTCAGAAATGATCTTTGCTATGTTTCAGCATTTTCAGTTTTTGTTCAAATTGCTTACGTTTTGGAATTCATTAATTGAACTCAAAATGTATTTTAGATAGCTAGACAGGCAGTCAGTTCAATAAACAGACCAATAAACAGTAGCAAGTAAGGCAAGCAAGTTCACTCAATGGGTCGTCTTGTTAACGCCTCCTGGCAGCCAGTATCTACTTGAATGGAAATCTGTTTTCAAGATTATGTTTCATATGCCATATCAGAAATGAAATCTGACTGCAGTAGTATTCAAAAGTATCTACATTTTGCTTCTTCAGCTCAAATACTGCTAAAGCAACATTTTTCAGCGGACTTTCCAGTTAATCTACATAAACATACTAAAGTACTGTGAACAAGGTGGGACTTCCATTTCTATAGCCACTGTAATGAGCGTTTTGATTTCTCCCATTTATTTTTCTGTATGTGGTCCATCTCCTCCTTTTTAAACTGTCTGTGCTAGCAGAGGCTATAAAACAAGGAGATTTGTGTTTTTCTGTTCTCAAACTTTCTGTTCTCAAATTGGACCTGAGGCTAGAGATGTGATTTTTGTCTGGTGTGCTAAAATCTAACAGTTACTGAATACCGGCCTCTCGTCATGCCCTTGTCGCTGCATTTGTTAATAAGCCACAGGACTATTAGTTTTACCTGAGTCAGGTAATCATTACTAAACCAATTTAATTTCCGTGCTGGGAAAATTATTGGCAAGGAGAGAACGGGGCAGGCAGAGACGAATCTGAATTCCACTTATGTAATGAAATGTGTGTGGAGTATTGATCCCTAAGGTTGTTTTCCAGGTGCCTTGCACTCTGCATTAAAGTAATGGCTTTATAATTTGGCATTTGTCTCCCTCCTCCTTCCCTAGATGGATGCATTGTCATATAATATAATATGATATACATGCAAATACACATTTCTTTTACATTTGAGAGGTGTCTATAATTTTATACAAACAGAACTAAATCGATCTGTAATTGCTTAAAGGAGTCGTTCTCAACCTTTTTGACTCGAAGGTCCCTCGTTGTCCAACACAATATTTGAAGGCTCCCCAACTTAGGCTATTTCTGTAACTAATATAAAGCTACTTGTTTTCAGACAAGCTGCTTTTGTTTTTTAACTAACAGAAACTTAGAGTATATTGATATATTAAAGGGTTAGTTCATCCAAAAATGAAAATTCTGTCATTAAATACTCACCCTCATGTCGTTCCAAACCCGTAAGACTTTCGTTCATCTTCGGAACACAAATGAAGATATTTTTTTAATGAAATCTAAGAGCTTTCTGTCCCTCCATTGTTAGAGGATTTTAGATCAGATTAGAGTGACTATTTTAATAAATTCTTAATAATTTATTAAACATTTTTGTCATCTTGAGGGAGGCCACCTTGGATGTTTGAGGCCCATTTGGGACCCCCAGTTGAAAAAGGATTGTTCACGCAAAAATGAAATCATTTACTTAACTTCATGTCGTCCCAAACCTTCTGCAAGCACAAAAGAAGATATTTTGAAGAGCGATGGAGTCAAACAACATTGGACCCCAGTGACTTCCAATGACTTTTCTTTTGTTTTCTACAGAAGAAAGAAAATCATACAGGTTTGGAATGACATGAGTGTGAATAAAATGAAAACTTCATCTTTAAATGATGAATTTTAATTTTGGGGTGAAGTATCCCTTCAGGCAGAAAAGACAGGGATGGATGGAATTCTCTTAAGAAAGAATTTCATGCAGTGATAGAGATTGTTTTCACACTGTTTTTGTTGTTTCAGTGCATGGTTCACTAAAGGAATTATGCAAATCAGATAATGGTGCAAAAGTGTCCACAAAATCTCACTTGAATGCATTGTTTATATCCAATCTCGCATGCATTTGTCTGTGTATCTATACAGTATGAATTGAGAGAGTGAAGGACCATCTAGACTTTGAGGCTCCTGATTCTTATCTTATCTTTCTGGAATCTAAATAAAATACACAGTACATAATTTTTTTTTTTTACCAGCCAGTTCAGTTGTAACCCAGGCAATTTCAATAATTGACTAAAGGCCTAAAGAAACAGAAATGAAAGAAGGCAGAAGATACTTTCGTATTTTTTGATGTTGCCTTGCTCGAAGAAAGAGCAGAATCTTGACGATGCATCCAAGTGAGATGAAAGCCTAATTATTCACAAAAGGAGGAGGAAAAGAATGAGTTTAATTGGGCTGAGAATGAATCTATGCAGGGAGAATGCAAGTATTGTGATAGATGGAGTGTGTATCTCCTTAGACGCTGCAGAGGGAATTATAATGTTGGGGGTGTGGATGGTGGGTGCCAAATACTGTGACTCACAGTTGCTTGGTCAGAAAAAAAGATGACGAAAAGAAAATGACAGCGAGAGAAACCAAAAGAGAGAGATACAATCAGCCAGTTAATCATTAAGGTTGTGCCCAGCAGGAAGTCTTATCTGAGCCACACTTAAATCATCCTTACCAATCACTACACTATGGACAGCTACATAATTATTGAGTCCACATCAAAGCCATTAGCTTTGTTACTGTTCCAGTTGTGAACTTAACTTATGCAGAAGATAAAAATATAGCAAGAAAGAAAACTGAGAACAAAGCAGCCTTAGCATTTCTGACCCGTGTTTTCAAGAGAACAAAATAATCACTTCTAGAGAAAAGACATACAAAGGGAAGCCACAGTGGCTATTTTATTAAATGCAATAAATTAGAATGCAGACAAAATGGCTAATTTTATGTTTGCTTGCAATTAGCGTGCAGGTAATTGTATCCAGTTGTTTTGATAGCAGGCTTTGAATCATTTCATTTTGGGATAACCATGACCAAAAGTCAGAATACTTTTTTGATGCATATGTAACGGAGGCCAAAGAGATGTGTGAGTAAACCTCACTCCCCTGGCTTCAAAAGGCACACTAATGACTGACACTAGAAGCTCCAGTCTTTCGCGTCCTTGTTAACTCACCCACCTCTCATGGCGTAAATGCTGCACTGTAAAAAAAATTTCATGATTTGTTATCACAACATTTTTTCTTTTGTCAAATCAGCTGCAATAATTAATGTGGTTCAGATAACATAATATTTTGAGTTTCTGTTGATTAAACTAATCTCCTTCATTGCATTAACTCAAATTTTTAATTTCAATGAACTAAAAATTTTAAGGCAACCAGGTAACTCACTTTTTTAAGTTAAACCAACAATTCTTTTTTACAGTGTGGTTCAAATCCCGCTCAGGTGCTAGTAGAAACGAGGGGTTACACATATCTACTGTTGGATTTTTTTCCGGTAAAAGTGTTTTCAATGTAGTTTATACATATATCCACCGAGGCATTGCAACTTCTCAATCATGGAAAATATAGCTACATGTGCTTTTGGCACTTCAAGGACAATCAGCTGTCTTTCCTGTCTCCCTGTAGCACTGTCTTAAGCATCTTACATTATAGACATATAGTTTATTTCTCTGGCCACATCTGCAGTCCTCATGCCTCCCTGCATGTTCACACAGGTGATCAGGACATATATGTATATGTATATGTAAGCAATATGGTGCGAGAGGCTGTGCTGTATGGTGAATAAGTCATGTCTGAAGGACTTTAGGCACGACGCAAACTGAAATAAAGAAGTAAAAACAGTAATAATGTGAGAAAATATTACAAGTTAAAATAAATGTTTTCTATAATGTAATTTATTCCTGTGATGGCCAAGCTGAATTTTCAGCTTCATTACTCCAGTCTCAACTCACATGATTCTTTATAAATCATTCTAATATCCTGATTTGGTTCTCAAGAAACATTTCTTATTATCAATGTTGAAAACAGTTGTGCTGCCTAATATTTTGAAAATCTTTGAGACATTATACATGTGTTTAGTGACACTTTTGATCAATTTAATGTGTCCTTGCTGAATGACCCCAACTGTTAGAACGGTGTTGTATATAGGCCTATATATTTTTCTTATTGCACTTCTTGGTGTTCAGATCCAGCTTTTTAAATGTAATATATAACAGTACATAGCTGGGCAACTATCTTTTTCGGTACCAATTGTACCTTACCAGTTTACTCATTCGTCAGTTTTCGGTAAGTGATAACCGCCTACTAGAATGTCAGCTTGTGTGAAAATGATTTATGAATGCTCTTCTTATGACAGAATGAATTAAAATAATAGTAAGACTCCAAAATCATCACCCATCAGTTTACAGTGGGCAATAAAAAATTCAGCGAGGGTTTAATGCTACAGCTTCAAACTAATACAAATCAAAATGGTTCTTACATTATTTAGAAAGGAAGCGATCTACTCTGCCGATATTACCTCTAGCTTTTAAAAGCTAAAACATACCGTGCAGCCCTGACAACCACACAGTGAGCCATTACAGCTCGGAGGAAAGTGCCACTGCCATGAGAGTGTAATTTGGACTCAATTAAATCAACTCCCCACTGTTAAGGTCCTCAGTATCACTCTATCACATGGCTCCAGAAGGCCCCTATCCTCACATCTCAAAGCAGATATGGACATAATTATTTCCTTAATTGCAAACTTCACTTTTGCCTCAGACTGAACGGCCATCTTGAGAATTTTTAAGCGACAGGGTTCTTAGTTTTCCGCTGCTGGAGGATGATGGGGGATAATGGATTTGAATTGAAATGAAAGAGAAAGACTTTCCTCTGACTGACACGTATAAGTACACTCATGCACTAAGGCATCAGGCATTCACAGGTAGATCTTGTATTGGCAGCTTGTCTTGTATTCTCAAGATGAGAATCTATACTGCACGTGTCTCGCTGTCACAGGATGTGAGAGGCACATCTGGAGCTCTATGGACGTTTTATGAGGAGAACTCAATACGGCATTGTGGGAATTCCCCACTCAATTAAATGAACGTTCTCGTGGAATCCTCATGTACACTTCATTTATCAAAATAACACAGACATGAAGTAGAAGTCTCATATATATGTATTTATACAGTCAGAAAACAAATACCTACGTTATGCTAGCTCTCTCTGCTTTGTTTCCCTAGTCTTGTGTATTATCCCAAGCCTTTATTAAGTATTGATCAAGGTCTGTTTAAAGAAGGATTACATGATCAAAGAAATGGGAATGGAATGAGCCTGACTTGTTCTTTAATTAAACACATCAGGAGTAATTGAATGATGAACTGTAGACGGGTCATTCTGTCATCCTTTTGCATTGATGGTTACAGTGTCTCATTGCACTGAACGGTTCTGTTACTTAATTGAACGTTTAAGGACTGCTGCAGTCATCAGCATGTATTTGCTTAATACTGTATTAGGTTGTTGTTTTGTCTTTTGTTAGATCTTAAAGACCAAGCCAGGGGTTTACTGTGTGTTTTATATTTCTTTCACTCCCCTCTGACCTTTATAGTTGTTGCTTGTCAGATTGTACAGTGTCGCTTCAGTGAGATCTTGGGTTAAAGCCAAGGCAGACGGCGTGACATCAACTGCCATTTGCACTGTAATATTTTCCCCTCATATTTCTGTATTGTCTATAGACCTAAACATATCTGAAGCATATGAAGGATCTGAAGGATCATGAGACACTGAAGACCGGAGTAATGATGCTAAAAATTCAGCTTTGACATAACAGGAATAAAAATGTAACAATGTTATTTTAAATTGTAATATTTTTAGGGTATTACTGTCAGCAATGATTGCACCTAAGTATAGTTAGGCAGAATCTAATTGCAGCAGTCATGTTTATTCATAAAATAATTAAAGGGATGGTTCAGTCAGTATTGGCCGATGCTTTACACATGAGCAGCACGACACATGCGTGTGATGCTGACGCAGGAACCGGCCAATACTGAGCCGGCGTTCTGACGTAGAAGCTGGAAGCGGTGAAGCGCTGAACTTAAACATCGTAGGAGAATGACAAGGGATAGAAGAAATTGTTGAATAAAGTTGTTATTTTTATTTTGTTGTTGCGCACAAAAAGTATTCTCATCGCTTCATACAATTAAGATTGAACCATTATAGCTCGTGGACTATTTTAACGATGTCTTTAGTACCTTTTTGGGCCTTGAAAGTGGTAATTAAATTGCTGTCTATGGAAGGGTCAGAGAACTCTCAGATTTCATCAAAAATATCTTAATTTGTGTTCTGAAGATGAACAAAGGTCTTACAGGTTTGGAACTACATGAGGGTGAGTAATTAATGACAGAATTTTCATTTTTGGGTGAACTAACACTTTAAAACAACAAACATTCTGGAGAACAGGAAATGGACAAAGATCATATATATAAATACTATAAATACACAGGCTAAGTGAAGGGAGAAAATATTGAACAGGTGGATGACAAGGAACGACACCGTTTTCAACTAAAAGCGGAAAATGTTTTATTTGTTTTGGATCTTCATTTCAATGACAACAGCGTTTTGGGGGCCTGAAGACGCAAACATTTGAAAACGGGTTTTAAAGTGCAAGTTTTTGAAAACGATACCATAATTGTCTGGCAACTGTGCCCTGGAGGCGTTGATTCACAAGGTAGTTGAAGAAAAACTGCATAAACTGAACAGACCGGGACACTATACACCAACAATTATGGAGGCTTACATAGATGAGAGATTGTTCTAAGAGGTTTAGAAAGTACCCTCATTTGTTCAACTCTAGCATGAAAGAATACAAATATATTTACATTGGTTGTAACTCGTGGCGAGAGATATCTCAAAAATGCGCATGCGTCGAACGCCTCTGTACGCTTACAAGTCAAATGAATTATACTTTGCAAGGCTGTGCGTTCGACTATGCGCGTACACTAGCGTATGCGTAAAAAACGAAGCATACTTTGGGCTTATGCTGCCTTCACATGCTATCGGAAATTTGATAATTCCCACTTCTGAAGTCGTGATTACAAACTCTTCGCATTCAAGTTTTGAAATGGGAGGGCGTT
Organism: Anabarilius grahami; assembly: GCA_003731715.1. NCBI lineage: Eukaryota > Metazoa > Chordata > Actinopteri > Cypriniformes > Xenocyprididae > Anabarilius > Anabarilius grahami. Next base: position 6,624,446 of record RJVU01018281.1, read on the forward strand.
CATGTGCATTTTTTTTTTACCTAGGAAACACGTATTTATGATCATTCCGAGAGCACGTGAAGACAACATAAATAATCATTTTAGCAGATGAACGGGGATTGCTTTGACAGCGTTGTCATTTGTACGTGAAAATCGCAAAGGAAAAACTTTTACATTTTTTAGTACATCATTGTCATGTAAACATACCCTAAGTAGTACAAACTAAAAAGAAACCTCATTGTTTTACTGTATTTTGATCAAATAAATACAGCCTTGGTGAGCATAAGAGACTTCTATCAAAAACATAGAAAAATCTTACCAACCCCAAACTTTTGAACAGTATTTTACGGTTATATATTTTTAATAAATATTTATTATTTTTCATATACAAAATGTATATATTTATTATTTTTTTTTAAATGTACTTTATTATTAAAGTTATAACAGTAGCTTAATGCTAATTTATTTTACATCGAGTGTTGTCCTTGGAAAATTCTTTATTCTTCAGATGGAATTTGAGGGAATTTTAGAATGATTATAGTGTTAAGTGAACAAATAATGAGATATTCATTTTGTATATCATATTGACTCTCTATAGCTGAACTTTCTCCATCTCTCACCGTTGCTTTCTTTCTCTCTTATACAGAGACACACATACATTATGCAGTGCTCCTTTTGACTCTCCATTAGACAGTCATTGAGAAGTCACCATGCAAAAAAATTCCTGGAATTAATCTCAGATGGCCAAAAAAAGCCCCAGCAAAATTGCAGTCTTCGTGTGTGAAAATATGACTTTCCCTTTAGTGTTTTAGGCAAAATGATAGATTATTCACTCACACTTACTCTCTAAATCTTTTCTGTCTGGTTTGTGTCTCGGTTTCTCTTGCTTTTTCACACACTTGATCTCTTATTCATTCACTCACTCATTCACTCATTCACTTACCCGCTCATTCGTTCAGTTACTCATCTGCGCACACATACACACACTGCGCAAAAGAGGCTGGATATAATCAATCTTTTGGGAGAAAATCACAGCACGCAATCTCCTCTGCTTAAACCTGCATAAATGTGGTATTAGGGACACGAGTGTCATTGGCTTGATGAATCACCAAAGGACTAACGATTATGGAGATCACTATTGACTGGTCATTCATCTCCATGGCTTTCAGATTCATGCTCGGAGATCGCGGCATAGACACAAGCATTCTCTGCTTTTATTCCTGCAAGCTATTCTTACGAGTGTCCTGGTTGGATGATGTTAGGTGGTTGCACATTAAGAAGTTTTGACATAGGTGTCTTGTATGTATAATTGATATCGGTATAGTCTTAGATTCATAGGTTTAGGGGTGATTCTTTAAATTTGCCCAAAGTTAGACATCTTGTTACGTCGTCTAATTAGAATGCAGTTTCACAGTGAGCATAATTAAGCCTCAACAGTAAGTAGCTCATCAATGGCCAAGTTTTTTGAAAGCACTGTCACCTTAGATGAAGCAATTCCTCTTGTTAACCACACTTTATTTGGAAGGTTACTCCATGCCATGGTGAGTCTTTGGAAGTCATCTAGAGACATCAGAGTTAATTAGGAAACGCTAATTCTGTGAAATGCCACCTCAAGGTCACTGTCAGTAATTTCAAACATAAATGTTCACTGATGTGTTACTGTATATGGTATATGTCAGCTCTTTTAGTAAATTTCTTACTGTTGCAATTTTTAAGTAAACCACTATTCTGCTAATCAAAAAAAGGCTTTTTATGACACTTTTTATGGTTGTGAAGCGAAAGTGATTCAAAAGAATCTCTAATATAATGTTTTGCTATTTTAAGGCAGACATTTTTTTTGCAAGGAAAAAAAAAGTTTAAATATGTCATTTTGGTGATCAAAGATGAGTGGGTAAGGGATAACATTATTGACTACAGGGGGACTTTAAGGAGCACAACTGTTTTTAACATTGATGATAATAACAAGAATTGTTTCTTGAGCACCAAATCAGCATACAACAACAAAAATGATAGATATAAATTTGGTCTAATATGATCTATTTAGGTTTGAAATGCAAGCAGAGGATTATATGCTGCAACCACAGCTACAGTGAATACAAAAGTCAGAGTAAAATCAGCTCTTCTCCTTTAGCAGTTTAGTTCAGTATATTCATCCTCTGAGAGTAACTTAAACAGACTACAGCTGCTCGTTCTCCCTGGACCGTAACTCTTTGCCCTCACAAGTGCTTCACTATTTACCGCCTCAGATAATGTTGTACATTGAAACAGAAGGTGAAATACTGTATGTAGTAAGATTCATTGTCAAGTTCAATTAAGTTGACTGGTGGCAATCCATTCACATGGATGCAGGCAGGATGTTGATAACGCTGCTATTCAAAGTCGAATGTGATGATGCATATATTGTGATTGAATGCCTATAAAGCTGAAAAGTAGGCAATTTTGGTATTTAAGATAGTGTTGGTCATATCAGTATTTTGGATCAGTAAATGGTCATGCAGTAAACTTCATCTCGGTATGCTGTACACTGTCATTACATTGTTATGGCAGAAAAATCTTTCAAAAGACAGTCTAGAGAATAACTCTTATATTGCAATCAATGGAAATTGTTTTTTGTTTGAGTACATCCATATCAAAATGTTTTCTGTGCATGTACAGTATCACCTTCAGATTTCATGTCCAAATTGTTTGTTTTCAAACAGACAGATGCGCCCTCATCTAATGAGAAATTACAGTGTTACTCATCCCCACTAGAGGGTACAAATGAGTCCAGCAGTGATGGATTAGCTTGAAAAGGAGACATTTAGTACTGTCCCAGAAATTGTGTTTCGAGGATTCAAGCAGACCTTTTCCAGAACAATGTTTGCAGAAGGTCTGTTTAAGAATTAGAGTTTGATAGGAACGACCTTTACAGTGTTTGTTATAAAGTTTAATTGGAAATCCTGTAGGTATGACATTTATGTCGGTCTGAAATACGCGTGACAAATATATGATATGTTAATGTGTTATTGTGACACATTTACTGCCAGTAAGAAGAAAGCACATTATATAAACACAGTCTCAGTCAATGCCAAATATTAGTATCTTGTTTTATACAATTCACAAAGCAATCACATGAAACGTCCTTCAATGTGGTAGATTTCAAAACTATCATTATAATTTTTCATAACATTTTTGGGCATGATTACATACTTGAGTAATGAGTATACACTGCATTTTTGGGCCAGCTCGGCTCCTCTGCAGATGGAATCGTTTCACTTTTCTGTTGCTGTCTTTCAGTTGTAGTATAAGGCAAGCTACTGATCAAGCTGGCTTTCATGCAGATAATAGCACTTCCTGTTGGGAGAGAGTTTGATGTGCTGGTGTTTGGCATGGAGACTTGGATGCAAGGCTCTGGTGAGTGGAACAGCTTGCCTCGAGAGATAACTTCATCTCAGCATGTGGTCTGAGGACTGGGATGCAGGAGGAGGGTGAGGAGAGCGTTCCCCCTGCTGAGTCCAAAAACCTCTGGACTCAAACTCTCGATTCTGTTCTTGCTGGACTTCATGACATGCAAAGGGCGACAGAAGATAAAGTAATTCAGAGAAAGAATGAGGAGATAAAAGTGGAGTTTGTAATGGAAAAGAAAAGAGCTGAAAAGAATATGAGGGCAGAGAAAGAATGAAGAATAGTCTGAGAAAAAGACAGCTAGACTGGTGTGGGGGAGGAGAAATAGGGGCGACTGATGCGAAAACAAGAGATATCGGAAGAGAGCGAAAAACAGAGGAGGGCAAAGGGAACGACAGGCGCCTCAAGCTCTCTTTCGAGTGGGATTAAGTAGCTGGGGCTTTTGTAATTAATGATCTTCATTCTTTACACACAGCTACTGTGAGAGCTGTCATTTCACAGCCGTCAAAGTGCGATTCATATGCCATGTGCTTTTCGCATCAGCTCTTTGATGAAAGCCAAAAGGCCCTCTAATGTCCTCTAAGCAGGGACAATACATGAAAAATGCCACTGCAGGCCAGTCTTCGGGGACCGGGGAGATGATGCCACAGAAACCTCACCATCTGTACTGCTAATTAACTGATTAACTAAAGCAAAATTAGCTTTTATTTTAGGAAATCCAGTCAATTGCCATAAGACAAGTGCAAATTCATTATGGTGGTTTTAATTATCACTTAAAATATCACAATCTCCATTCAAAACAATGGGACTTTAGTAGCTTGTTGGATCTTAATGGGAAGTTCATTAACCCTCATGTTCTGTTTTGGGCTCTGACAGACCCCCAAGGCAATTTTACTTGCTTGAAAAATGCACTTAACATTCAAGCATCAGATTGCGTAATGTTTTCCTGTACAAACTGGTAATAAAGACGCATGATAACATGCTTCGTTCTTCATTAAATTTTTTTTCATTTCTTATGTTTGGAGTTTCAGAGACCTTAGATATTACATATGAGTGTGGCAAGTTTTCACATAATATTTTTTGACCGTGTACACACTGTAAAGATGCACTCCTGTTGTTTATCTCTTTTATTGTATTTTTATACAATGTGTTTTTGTTGCAGCAAGGTTAGTGAATTATCCTACAATAGACATCTTAACTAGTAAAACAATGTACATTATGTACTTTCCATTAAAAGTCTTGCAAGACTTGTAATTTATTATCTATTTATGATTAAATTATTGTTGTTTATATAAAATGATACATACAAGTGAAAGAGAAAACAAGACTTGTTCAGTATTCAGCGATGCTCCGAGTCCTCGTGCAGTTAATGACACTGCCTCTCTATCGCGCGGATCCCGCGCAAACGACCCGTCCTCTCATCAGCACCGCAGCGCGCGCACACACACACACACAGGGAGAACAGAGGAGTGGTACAGTCCTTGGCTCCATCACATGTGTTTCTGACACAGCTAGAACTAACGCTTCTTGACTTACTGCCTCTGGGTTAGCCGGGTCCAGATCGTTGTCTCGTTATTTAGACAGTGCGTGTGGCTGGTCGTTTGCGGAGGAATTTCCCCCTCTCGAGAGCACTCAGTGTGTGAGAGACGCGGGAAGGCGTGACTGCGGGAAATTTATCGTCCTAGCCGTTATTTTATCTCGTCTCACAGCTGCTGCTTTTAATAAGTTTGGATACCTACTGTAAAGTTTTTATTCACCTCGTTCCACTACAATGGGGATCTAAACCGAATTTTACGAGGTAAGAAATTATATGAGAGACAGGTTACTTTTGTTTAATGTTGCTTTGACTTGTTTGTAATTGCAGTTGGTTAACGTTTGCCAGTATGTTGAGACATTATGTAGTGATACCAATGTTTTAATATATAAACGTGCAGCCTTTCAAGTAGGCTAGTGAGTATTTTATTGACCCGTTTGCAGCTGTAATTTTCAAGTTGGAATACTCAGTGTCTTCATTATACTTTAATGGTATTGAATTCCTCCCAGCTGCACGGAAATAACCAGACACAACAAACTTGTAGCATTTTGTAACATTGGGACATGGAATACATTCTTAGAATAGTTTAGGAATGGACTGAGGACCTGTCCTACATCCCACAGCCTCTTACTGTACTTGACATGCCATGAAAATGTTTGCAATTGTAATCGTGCACAAACAGGTAGTTTATCTTCAATGCACAAAACCATTGTGCGGATAATGGGGGCGTATTTCAGGGCTTGGATTTCCCCAGAGGAAGTCAAATGAAAAGGTTGGGGTATTTTTGTATTTTCCCCCCATACAAACGTAAGTCTCAACACGATTTTCAGTAGCACATTGATAAAAAACTAGACAAGTGTCAAGAAGGTCAGAGTGCGTATTTTTGCCAACTGACTTTAGCGAACAGACTTCTTTAGCATTAGCTATTGCGATTAGTTTCGGGCGGCAGGGCGATAAATCACGTCAAATTATATTTTTAGAGTTATATATTACAAATACATCACAAAACAATTGGTCATGTTTAAAAAAAAAGTTAACTGTTATGTGCTGCTAGCAGTTAACTAAACGTCAAATTACAATCTCCGTTGCGCGAGATAGTTTCCACAGACTACACATCGTTAATAACCTTTTACATTTATTAATTTTACTAACGTTTAAAATATTAATATCACTACACTCTTTTTCTGTATCATGATCCTAAAGAAGCATCGATGTAACAATTTAAATTACAAGACACAGGCATTGGGCCATGGTTTCAATGTTCTCTTCATGTATAAAACCAGTAAACTTGAGAAATTATCAGACTGAATTGGCCTATTTGTCCTTGGCTCATAGACTCCTTAAAGGAGCCAGTCCATATAGGCTAAGGGACTGAACCATTGATATACCGATTAAACACGGTTGCAATTATATTAGCCTATGTCTCACATTACTTGTACATGGAGATGAGCATATGACTAATTGGGCTCATTTGTCATCAAGGACAATGTTGGCACAAAACGATTTACAAGGCAATAGCTACTTCATCAAATCAGTTCAACAAGGATTATAGTAATGGGCTCTCATTTTAGACCCAAATACAGATTATTGAATAGTTATCAAGTAAGGTATGACTATAAGTAATTTTCAAGACTTTTTGCATTATCATTGTTTTATTTAAACTGATTCCGTTTCTGATTAGTTATAACGCTGACAACTCCATAAAGTATGTATTGTGATTGAAACCTCATTTGTTCTTATCACACATATCCGTATTGATTTTACATCAATCCAATCCAAATCAAACCAAACATCTAAAAAATGGCGGAACAAAAGAAGCACAACATCAGAATTTGTTGTGACTGAAAAGGTACTCAGAGTAGAGGCCTGCCATTTTGATTTGTGCTCTGATGATCTCGATCATGATACAGAAACAGCGTGTAGTGATATTCACATTCTGTAGCTCCATAGATTCACATTCTTCTTACACTGCAAATACGACAATGGCGTTTTGAAGCCCAACAAATTTTCAGCCAGTTCATATTATGATTTTACAGTTGTTGTTTTTTTTTTTTTTTGGCATATTAAAAATAGAGGTCACATTGTGAACATAGACCCTTGATTGCAGAAAAAAAAACCAGCATCATCCTCTGATTAGGGAAAAACACACATGTCGCCTACTGGGGGCTGTAAAAGGACAGTGAGGAAAAAACAAAAGGTCACTAATGTCAGTTGCTTATTTAGAAGATACAGACTCTCTCATGTATCTCATATTCAGCTGGGAAGAGAGTGTTATAGCCTTTTACCTCTTATCAAACGGTTCAAATAACACTCAGGGCAACTAAAAAAAAGAGAGTAAGTCAAGCTTCAATGATGTGAAAGGTGGAATTCAGTCCTGCTCCATGCTTCATAAATCATGTGGCCCTCTTATTTAGTGTGTTTTACTGCAGAGTGAAAAACGAAAAAAAAAAAATATATATATATTTTTTATATATATATCACCATAAAGTGCCTTTTATGAAATCCTAAAATGAAAACAAATGTTTGCAGAATTAAATCATAGTGACAGGCCTCAGATGATGTTACCGTAGTCAGTCCTGCGGACTGTGGGACCATTCAGATTCTTTCTTTGGCATTTCGCTGATTGGTCTCTTGCAGTCCATCTGTAAATGACAATTTAGTTCATTCTGCTTGAAGTTTAAAAAATGCTTTTGACAGTTTATTGAGTAGAAAAGCCTTCACTTCTTTCAATATTTGTTTATTGGCTTGAGCACTCCTGGTGAAGTAGTTTTTTTAGTCCAGTGCAGAGAGAGATCGAGTGAATAAGACTGTGTGTATGTGTGTATGAAAGTAGCTCAGCCATCAGTGCCTATTTCAATAGTGCTAAGCAAACAGGCGCAGGTTAATGTACCCTGACAAACACACACTGCCAGCATGTCAGCCTCTGCGTATCACATTTACACTATATTTATTCTGCATAATCACAGTGGACAGACCCGATCTCTGTTGGCTTAACATTGTCCAGGTTATCACAGCCTGTAAAGGATTAGTCTGATTTATCGTCTATACAAAAACGTCCCCATATGCCATATTTTTAAACTGTGGAGGATCTGAAAATTGTCCTTGGCTGAAATCCATTTTTAGAGTTTGCACTGGATTTATCCCTTTTTTAACCATTACATGCTTCGACTAACAAGCACACAAACAAATGCTTTAACAAGCAAGTACGCGTAGATGCCAAGAGGCAGGCACAAATACATCTTGCTCAATATTTGCTCAAAGCAACAAAGTTTACCACCTCAGAGAATTAACAGCTAATCAATTTAAAGGCACTGTAGATGTATCAGAGATGTTGTACTGTTTGCCGGCAGTTGCAGTTACAGGATCCTACGGCCAAATTGACATCTGATTTCCCTCGTGGACTTCAGCACGTCAACAAGACTTTACACATATTGATTACTCTTTAAACTGGTGTCATTTAAAATTAGCTTGCCACTACAGCTAGAGTGGAGGACAAATCAGAATTTCAAAAAATGCACAGACACAAATACATGCAAAGTAAGTCTCATAGGATTAGACTGTCTCAGCAAGAGCAGTGGATATTGTGATTAATGCTTTTGATGGATCCATGGACAGAATAATGGTCCTTTCTCAATACATAGATGCAAACTCCTCACCTTTTTGAGATCAAAATAGGTCACCTGTGGGATTTGCATAGATCCAATGAGAAAGTGTTTTATGGGGGGTAGGGGGGTCTTACAAGGGTATACTGCAAAGCATTTCGTTATTTATAACACAAGATTGTTATAATTCCGCCCCGCGCAATGTTCTCACCTTTTTTCCTCCTTACCTGTTTGCATCCCTGTCAATAAGTTGTTTTGTGCAATGTTACAATGAAGGCAGCATGCAGTGTTTTAAACGATTAGTTCACTTCAAAATACTCATTTCCTGATAATTTACTCACCACCATGTCATCCAAGATGTTTATGTCTGTCTTTCTTCAGTTGAAAAGAAATTAAGGTTTTTGAGGAAAACATTCCAGGATTTTTCTCCATATAGTGGACTTCAACAGCTACCAATGGGTTGAAGGTCCAAATTGTAGTTTAAATTCAGCTTCAAAGGGCTCCGATCTCAGCTGAGGAATAAGGGTCTAAAATTTTCTTTCATTTCATTTTCTAAAACAAATGAACATTTCTTTACTTTTTAAACACAAATGCTCGTCTTGCACTAGCTCTGCGATGCGCCGTGCACAGTGTTGGGGAAGCTACTCTGAAACTGTAATTTGACAAGCTACAAGTTACTCATAAATTAAAGAAGTTAAACTACAGTCAAGCTACCCTTCTGAAAAAGTAGTTAGCAACACTACAAGTTACTATCAAAAAGTAGCTAGCTACATTGAAACTACTTTTATTTTTTTTATTTTTTTATGACATAGCCTATTACAAATAACTAAATAATTGTTAATGAAGAATGTTTAAGTAAAATGTTTAGGGTTTAAAACAACACAATGCACTACAATTATTATTTCAAAGCGTACTGTTTTATTTTGTAAACTATATTAAAAGATACAGCCTATATCTCGCACTGACTTGTCAAAAGTTCAAAATTGCTACAAATGTCACACCAATGCAGTCCTGGTTCTACGCACCTTAGCACCCTCAAACGCAAGCAAGAGCACCCTAAGTTGATACTGTAATAATATCGTATTGGCAAACGCTCCAGTGTGTATTTGTGTTTGCGCTCTGGAGAATTTTAAATGTTTCTATTTACAACATGATTTTGCAGCGGTGAGCAACGTAGCCAATCACAGATATAGCTGTTGATCTCTTGAACGCAATGGCCAATCAGGGGTGTTTAAGTTAGTTAGAATCACCGGAAGACACGCCAGAGTTTTTGTTCAGCACCGAGTTTGCACGCTTGCAAAGCCTCTCATTAACAAAGTGTAGACACGATGTAAGAGACTCATTGTGCAGTGTAGACAGCTATAACTGAGGTGAGTTATAACTTTTTAGTGATTATAAAGGAAGCGCTGTTTGCACACTTTATATAATGCATTCAGAATTTTAATATAAGTTTTGTTTTTCATGCTATAAGAGGACAGACGACCAATTGCACTCTGCAGTTACAGAAGTGATATCTACAGTACATATAAATGCAGGATTGACACTCAATATTGCTACCATAACCATAACACGGGACAAAAATATGCACTAATAATAATAAGCAATCTAAATTCAGACTAGAAAAAATATTGGAATTTTTGTATTAACATTTTTGAAATTCTATTTCTATTTTTACTGTAGCATCCTGACTAATTTCAGAAGCACCCTCAGTGATTTGATTCTGGAACCGGAACTGCACCCATGCAAGAACAAAATATATGCAATTTAATCAATTTAAAAAGGCTATTATTCACCTGTATGTGCTTGAAGTCTTCGACACAGACAGCGTTTTAATCATGTTTATAAACTAAGCGTTCTCTTCTCGGTGAACTGTAAAGCCGCAAGATGCGTGATATAACAATAGATGGCAGTAATGCACGATTTTAGTTCATGATCTGAAGACGCTGTGCTGCTTCAATGCATTGCAGGCTCGTCAGAACGCAAAACGGAATGTAGCTTGTAGCTTTTGGTCGCGCTACACCGCTGCTTGCTGGAAAAAGTAGTTAACTACTTTAAAAGCTACACTGTTTTAAAAGTAGCTGAACTACTTACAAGCTACTGACAAGTGTAGTTAAACTAATAGCGTCACTACATTTAGTTAACTATTCCCCAACACTGGCCGCGCATTACGTAATCATGTTGGAAAGTTCACGAGTGATGTAGACGGAAGTACTGAACACGTGTTTACAAAGCGAACATGCAAAGACTAAATTAAACGGCCTTTACAAAAAAAGGTAAAACAATGATGTTGGACGTTTTTGAAGTTGGAAAAGAAAACGAGATGTAGTTTTTCGCCCTACCGCAGTACTTCCGCCTGCATTATGCGTGACCTTTCCAACGTGATTACGTAATGCATGGCGCATCGCAGAGCTAAGATGAGCATTTGTGGTTAAAAAGTATATACATTTTTTTTTTTTAGAAAATGACAGATCGTTGATATGAATGATAAGACCCTTATTCCTCATCTGGGATCGTGTAGAACCCTTTGAAGCTGCATTGAAACTGCAATTTGGACCTTCAACCCTATGGTAGCCATTGAAGTCCACCATATGGAGAAAAATCCTGGAATGTTTTCCTCAAAAAACATAATTTCTTTTCGACTGAAGAAAGACATAAACATCTTGGATGACAAGGGGGTGAGTAAATTATCAGGAAATTTGAATTCTGAAGTAAACTAATCCTTTAAATTGTACTTGGTTTGTCGTTAAGGACATGTCTGAAATGTAATCAATGAAAAATGTAACCCTGGAGATGTACCTGTTTAGTAGTGTTATTGTGTATCTAATCTACATTATAAGTTAAAAATCAGGCACATTTCATTGTGAGACAACCTGAAATAAATGTCAGCCAAGGTCTCTTGTGCATTGTGTTTCTGTATGCTTATTAGTACTGAATTGTGATGGATTGCTACCTGCAGCATCTGTCTTTACATGACACTTTACATGATTTTACAAGAGCCAGTGTTGTGATATATTGCTATTGCAGCTGTATCTTGAAACTTTTTGTCTCTTTGTAGCATCTAGAAAGAGTCTGTGCATTTCTGGCCATGCCTTTTGTTTCACCCTAAGGGATAAGAAGAACATTGTGGATTGTGCGTGTGTGTGTGCAAGGGAACTGCTTAAAGTCAGAGATGTTCTGTGTGTGCTATAGATGTCCATTACAGACTTGGCTGCCTGCAGTACACTTTTCCAACCTCCATAACATCCTTGTTTCTTTTCCTACCAGTCTTAAATTCTTTCTCATTCTCTTTTTCTCGCTTTCCCCCCATCTTCACCCGCCCTCCCACACCCCCCGCACTACTCTCCAATTTGCTGTGGAGCTCTCTTGCCTGCCTCCTGCTGTGTTGGAGGCAGCCTATGATTTGCCACAGGCAGGAAGTGCGCTGACCAGGCAATGAAACTCGCCAGTATCCCTCTTCCAAACTGCCTCAGCTCTGGAACCAAGGGATTTACATTAATGTCCTGCAGAGATGACAGTCAAAAGCTAATGCTATAAATGAGAACAGAAACTGAAAAGAAAAATGAGAAACGGTATAACAAAAAAGAATGAGTTGAGAGATGCTTGTGGCACAAATCATATGCTGTAATGAAGTTAAATTGACAATGTTTTTTTTTTTAATGCAGTTTAGGATGGAATACATTCATTTGGATTAGAATTTCTTATGTGGTGCGATGAGGTTTGCTTGCTGTTGAATATTTGAAAAACAGGTAAGGCCATTATCCCTTTATAATTTGAGGTGAAAAACATTTCAGGTGATTACTGATAAAAATTTTCAAAAACGTAATCAAGAAAATCCGCCATGTTGAAATCAAAGTTATTTTCCCTTCAGTCTTCATCTTGATATGAAGTCAAGGCAAATTGGTTTGTTCATTTGCTTTCCTTTGCTGTCACTACATTTGCTCTATGCAGCTGAATATTTTCACCTCAGCCTTGCCCCATCAGTTCTCTCTTTTGCTTTCCTTTCATTTAACTTATCAAGTAAATGAAAACTTGGTAGGTCATCTTGCATTTTGTACAGTCAGTGCATTTAGATTTACAGGATCCTGCACTGTGTTTATTAAAACATCTCCATCACCTCTTGTTCAAAGGGAACATTGCTGGCCATAATGCTAGCAAGATGTTTACATTATTATTGATTTATATTGAATGTATATGTATTGTGCATATATATGTATATGTGTGTGTGTATGTATGTGTAAGTGTACAAATAGTTAATCTAAAATATGTCAAATTTATTAAAGTATAAAATGTGTTGCAACTTATATTCTAAAGTGACACATTTGGATTCATACAGAATGAGAGTGGTATATGAGGGTTACGAAGTTTATTTGTATACAGTGCATTTCCCACATGTCGATAGTTTTAGTTTCGCTTTCATTCCTGTTCTCTTGTGAATAGTGTTAAATTTAAAGTATTTGTTCAGTACTGAGGGGAGCTAAAATACGTTTTCATAGTGTTTAATGTTTGTAAAAATGTTGTTAAATTTTCTTAATTTCCTAATGTAATATAACTTTTACTCATACACAACCTATCTTGAAACTGTGCAGCTTATAGTCAGTTGTGGAAAATACGGTATATACATATACCGGTGTGTGTGTATATATATACACTCACCTAAAGGATTATTAGGACCACCATACTAATACTGTGTTTGACCCCCTTTCGCCTTCAGAACTGCCTTAATTCTACGTGGCATTGATTCAACAAGGTGCTGAAAGCATTCTTTAGAAATGTTGGCCCATGTTGATAGGATAGCATCTTGCAGTTGATGGAGATTTGTGGGATGCACATCCAGGGCACGAAGCTCCCGTTCCACCACATCCCAAAGAAGCTCTATTGGGTTGAGATCTGGTGACTGTGGGGGCCATTTTAGTACAGTGAACTCACTGTCATGTTCAAGAAACCAATTTGAAATGATTCGAGCTTTGTGACATGGTGCATTATCCTGCTGGAAGTAGCCATCAGAGGATGGGTACATGGTGGTCATAAAGGGATGGACATGGTCAGAAACAATGCTCAGGTAGGCCGTGGCATTTAAACGATGCCCAATTGGCACTAAGGGGCCTAAAGTGTGCCAAGAAAACATCCCCCACACCATTACACCACCACCACCAGCCTGCACAGTGGTAACAAGGCATGATGGATCCATGTTCTCATTCTGTTTACGCCAAATTCTGACTCTACCATCTGAATGTCTCAACAGAAATCGAGACTCATCAGACCAGGCAACATTTTTCCAGTCTTCAACTGTCCAATTTTGGTGAGCTCGTGCAAATTGTAGCCTCTTTTTTCTATTTGTAGTGGAGATGAGTGGTACCCGGTGGGGTCTTCTGCTGTTGTAGCCCATCCGCCTCAAGGTTGTGCGTGTTGTGGCTTCACAAATGCTCTGCTGCATACCTCGACGAGTGGTTAACGAGTGGTTATTTCAGTCAAAGTTGCTCTTCTATCAGCTTGAATCAGTCAATGAGTCAATGAATCAGTCTTGAATCAGATGCTAGAGGTCATTCTCCTCTGACCTCTAGCATCAACAAGGCATTTTGGCCCACAGGACTGCCGCATACTGGATGTTTTTCCCTTTTCACACCATTCTTTGTAAACCCTAGAAATGGTTGTGCGTGAAAATCCCAGTAACTGAGCAATTGTGAAATACTCAGACTGGCCCGTCTGGCACCAACAACCATGCCACGCTCAAAATTGCTTAAATCACCTTTCTTTCCCATTCTGACATTCAGTTTGGAGTTCAGGAGATTGTCTTGACCAGGACCACACCCCTAAATGCATTGAAGCAACTGCCATGTGATTGGTTGATTAGATAATTGCATTAATGAGAAATTGAACAGGTGTTCCTAATAATCCTTTAGGTGAGTGTATGTATATATTCAACAAAAAAATCTACACATAGTATTTTCATCTTCCTATGATGAAACCCCTATGAATCACACAGCTGCAGAGAGATGAGAAGTTATCTTCAGAACATAGGGCGTAAGAAAAAAAGCCAGTGGCAGTGCCGTGTGAGACATTTCAGTGTAATGTTTTTTTAATAAGACCTGTGATCTCTTTGTTCTGATAGTGAGTGTGTTATCATGACCTATATAACCTCGCTCCCACCTCTTCAAACTGACATGAGGAGAATTGTAAAAGTTTTGTTTAATCATTTTAAGGCCCGCATGCCGAAACAGATTTTCATGAATTCCTTTGCCCATTGAATTGCGATTAAAATGCAGTATTTAAAACACTTCTTCAAGATGCAGTGGTCACAGAGAGCATCGTTTAGAAAAATATTGGATGTCTTATTGGTCTTAAAGTAATGATTCAAGAAATATTCAAACCATTTTGTAATCTCTGAGGAAGTTGCACATCCTAATAGATGATTTTAGACAGAATATCTGACATAACCGTTAATGCTCTTAATTAAATCTCACCGGCAAACCTCTAACTCCTGATGAGTCCAAGAAAAGCACAGCCTTGAGGTCATGAATACTGAAAAAGACGAACACAAGTGGATGTGTCTTCCTCCAGGCCTGTGCACATCTGTGTCTGCTCCACCGTGATGCGGGGGTGGTGAAAATGACGACCCCCAGACAATAGTGGCACTATCCCAGGGTGCAGCAGTGTAGTGTGGGAACAGGCACTGGCTAATGGAAGCGTGCCCTTGTTTCCCGTCTGTATTTTTTCTTCCTGTTGTCTAACAGTGAGCGAGTGGCTGGGCTGGGCTCATGGAGAGCAGTGCAGCGCATGAATTATGCAAAGCTGTCAAAGCAAGCTATTG
>RJVU01018281.1:6648037-6691987 GCA_003731715.1 Anabarilius grahami
TGAATAAACATGTCCCTGTATACATATTTAAAAAAAAAAATCTAAAAAAAGATTTTATGGTAGGTAAATAAAAAATATTTAGTATCAAATGTTTCAGCATGCACAATTGAATACTGTATCTTTCTAAATTAAATAAGTCCTAAAGATACAGTGGCATACTGTGGTACATCACCATCAGTAATGTGACCGAACTTCACCTTGAGCTTTAACCCAAACAGAAGCTAAATCTTCAGATTTAACTCAGTCTTATCCAGAAAATAAATCCCATGTCCATGAAAAAAACATTCTTGACCATAAAAAGAAGACATTACTTTCCAAGTAAATATTTTATAATTTTGAATGCAATGTAGCCTATATTTTTTGATTGGACGCGCAATAAGAAACAGAAAAAGTCGGCACACCAAGGCTCCCAAAAATGCAATATTTAATAATGGACTCTCACGCAGGTGACGTTTCAAGCACGCACCAATATAGACATTATTTCTACAATTAAACAAGAATATTTATATTACTGTGGTTACAAAATTGTTACCAGATATGTATGCTTTAAATTCTGAATACAAAATTATTTAATTTCTCAAACATTTTGTATTTTCCCTCTTTTTAATAACAACTATACACAATGTAACATGGGGAGCTTATTCATTATACCTCTTAAAGGAATGTTTTTTCAGATCACTTACCATCCAAAAAACACTTTTTCTAAATCAGTAAAAGTCTGATCCTATGGGTTGCATGCAGCAATTCTGCTGTGTTGCACTGTGATCCAACACCTACTTATTAATTTCAGCTTGAATACCTTTTATATATATTGTAAATACTATGTGTAGATTGAGCCACAAGAGTGGCAGAGGTAGCTTTTTGCAAAGCAATGTAAGCCCTCAATGAAATTTTAATTAGTTTAATAACTAAGTTTCATATATTATTTCAACCTGTCATTGAAGGAGTCTGAATTAAATTACTTTAAATCAGTCAAAACACTCCTATTAGACAGCTGTATTCAGGTTGGGCATTTGGGTAAACTTCATTTTCATTTCATTTTGATTTTCCATAGAGCCTAGCAGACACTCATTTGCTGATTATTCACAAACTATTCAAACTATTTTATAAATATTTGATGGTGTATCTCATGATGAGATACTTTTTAAGTGGAAGCGTAGGATACTGTTCATTCAAATTTAATTTAATTAGAAATACACTTAGTTGGTTAATTGTGCTTTATAGTGCGCTCCATAACCTTAGGCTGTTACACTTAGGGGGACGTCCTTAATTAGCAGCCGTGTTTGTGCCTGATCGGCACAAATGGCGATGGAGAAAAATCTTGCCTGTATTCATGATATTTTTTTTTAATCACAACCTGGCTAAATCATGGCAGTTTGCCCTGCAATGGTTACCAGAGTTTGTAGTATTTCAAAATGTGTATTTCAGATAATTCCCTCATGTGGTAATTAATGTCAGCACTTGTGTTGATTTATTTTGTTTCATATCTACGAGTGTACTCATAATTTAAATTTTGGTGTATTCATTTTGATGTGTCACCAACTCTGTGGGCTTTTAGTCATAAAGAATTCAACATATGCTAGCAGGTACAAGAATATGATTTTAAAAGCAGAGCTGAAAGAAATAGAGCGGTGGTGAGTCTCAAGGTGAATTTCAATCTGAAGTGGAACGGTTTCTATTTTGTACTGTGTAGTAAATCTTCGTATTTTCCTGTGTTGAATGAGGTAGAGCTAAACCACATTCAGATTCAGCTGAACAGAAATTCACCTGATGATGGGGAAAAAAGATCAGAAAAAGGTCAAACAATAAATAAGTTAAATAAGCCTATGACAAATGATGCAAACTGTTAAGAATCATATATCAATGAATTAGGCCTATAAAATGCATAAAAAAAGAATGTTCACGTTCCATTTGTTCCACTCTTTGCCATTTATTTTATTTATTTTTTAAGTTGGTATAATTTAGTTTCTTAATATTTTTAACATAAATGTTTGAATGTATATTTTTGATGCTATGCCTGTTTAAATAAAAGCTGAAAATAAACTCCCTGCCTCTACCTAATGTTGGGCATTTTGAGATTAAAAAGAATGTCTAGTAAATCAATATTATATTTTATTCTGCCAAAACTGTCTGTATCTTATTGTTTATCAGTTTCGCTTTGTTTGTCATTTTGTATCCTGAGTAAAAATAAGGTTAATACTGTTTTTTTGTGGCACTATTGTTATGAACAAAAGCCAATTTGAATTGAGTATTCACCATTATCTAAATTCATTTCAAGGTAACATAAAAAAATATCAAGTAGAAATTGCAACGCAAATAGGTTATTTTAGTAGTTTTCTCTTTTTTTATGTCTGCTCATTTCTGTAGTGTTTTCTTGTTTATTCGTTGCTCTTCTTTTTATTTTTTTGTATTTGTAGTTTTTTTTTATTTTGTGTTTTCTTTATTGAATTTCAGCAATGAAATTAGTCTTTGTATTGCTAGGCAGAGCAAAAAACACAAACGTAAAACATAAATCTTTAAAATAAATAAATTAATTATATCTTTAAAAGAATAAGTCACCACAGACATTCACAAACATGAACAGCATCTTAAAGAGTAAATATTTTAATATAAAAGTGTATGTATACTGCAAGAGTTTGAATGCAAGATTAATCGGTTAAATAGTGTGGGAATGTTATTTTCAGCAAGTTTTCGTTTTTTTTGTTTACTACTTGTTCTGCTTGTGCTCTCTGTATTAAGTATGCACTTTGAATCTTGCAGGCCAGAGTCTGTCACTGAGGCAGCTTGGGATATGTGGCCCTGCTCCTCGTCGTGGTCTGAGCTTCTGCGCTGAGACCGGACTCAGCCATCATACTCAGCTCAGTGGAGCAGACCATATCCAGAACGCAGGGGGCATTTCTCCCGATTGCGACATGCTATGGGTTAAGTCACACAGACGGGACTCGCGGCTGTCTAGCCGGTCCAACTCTGCTTTAACACTCACAGACACAGAGCAGGACAACAAATCGGATCAGGAGAATGGTAAGTCTACCTGTTTCATTCTCAAATGTATCCTTACATTGGGCAAAATTCCCCGATAGTAAATGTTGGTGACGTAAAACTGCAAAAATGGGAAAATACCCCTGAGCAAGTCAAGGCAAAGTCACCTTGAGTCACTCAAGGGTAAGGATGTAATTGGTTAGAGCTAACAATCGGTAGCCAATGACTGGTTGAGATGACAATATTAATGGATCGACTGGTTATGTTTGTAGCCTAAGGGGCACAGTGGGAGTTGTAGGCATTTCAGAGAAAATAACATTATTTCCTGAAGCATATGAGCAAACGGTGCAGAGAACTGCTAGACACTTCCTCTGGGCCTGTGCCCAATCGTAGATGGCTTTGTTAAAGTCACTCATATTGGTGTGCGGATCCACAGGGTGTTGCTGGGCCTGCGAACAAACGCTACGGTGGATGAAGAGGGGCCCACTGGTTTGAAGTGCAAATTGGTTTGCGTTGAAAACCCTAATGCCTTGTGGATTAGGGAGTGTCTTTGAAAAAGCAAATTGTCTATATATGAAATACATGCGTGTCAAAGCACATACATCTGTATTTTAATTTGATTTTTTTTTCCTCAGGATGCATAAATAGCTTTTTTTTTCCCTGTGGCAAGCATGGTGGACTGTTTATTTACTGTTATGATTTATCTACTTGGTTTTGCTTTTAAAAGAGAAAAAAATAGTCTGTGCCGAGCCTTTTTTAAAATTTACATTCATATATTCACTACTGAGTTGCAAACATATGCAAGATTAGTAGGGGAAAAAGGAAAGTAAAGGTTTAAAAAATATTTGTTTATTCTGCCATGCGGTGGTTATTTCTGACAGAATGGATATTTTTGCTTTAAAACAGGAAAGGAAAAAACAAGGGAATGTAATCCTACTCACTGTAGGCTAAACATTTTTAATGGAGGATCTGTAGTGTCTCATGTTCAGCGTTCACTGCATTGATCAAAGGAAACCGCATCTGAAATGCTCATGCTCAATTTACATGTCACATTAGACACTATTTACTGCTGCTACTCCTCGTTTGGTGTGATATAATGTTTAATATAATAAGAATTCACTTCTGAGAAGCTCTTGTCAAAGTATAGTTTATAATATGTACACATTTGCGACTAAAGAACAAACCAAGTGATATACTTCTATTCACTAACATTTAATATTTAAATGTATTATTTATACAGTGGGAAAAGTATTTATTTATGCAGTGGGTTGCAAAAGTCATCTGTTCATTTTGAAAATCTGGGATATAAAATTTAATTTAAAAGATTTTGAGTCCTAATATAAACAAATAAACATTATTGACAACAAATGAATAAGAAATATTTCTGATTCTGCATTTCTAGGTCAAATTTGTGTCACTGATCATATGAATTCCTTTGTGCATAAGGTCAAAATTTATTCTGCTGAAGCATAAGATGCTCTTTGTATAATTCTCAAATCATGCTAACATGACCATCAGATTATACTGCATGTTATTATATACATAATTTGTAATGAAAAATAATTATATTTTAATTTAGTGGTCTTAATTTTCACTAGTGGTCTTAACATTTTGGAGCTCGCTGAATGTGTAATTTGTACCCTGCTAGTTCCCTATATATATCTGCAAAATAGCCTTGTGTTGTGTTTTTTTTTAGTTTTTTTTATACTCTGGCAGAAGTTGTCTGATTTAGACATGCAGGTGAGCAGTAGTATTTGACCAGCATATTCAAAGCTTTTTTCTTCTATGCCGGGTTGAGTCTGGGACTTGGTCTGTTTGAGTCAAAATATAATCATGTAGCTGAGAGCGGACTGTCTGCTTCACAGCATTCCATTAAGAGAATGAGGTCAGGTTTTTCTGCACAGTCGTTCAGCCTCTGTATCTCTCCCCATCTTTCCCGAAATCTCTCCAGTCTGCTACGCAAAACATGTTAAAGTTGTATCATAGCACTGTGCTCTATGTATCCAGCCTCCTCCAGAGGGAATAGTCATTATTATATAATGTTAAAGACAACTCTGGAGAGCGACTATGATTATTTATTAGTCGGGTGTTAAAAAGTAAAAAGGGCATTTTTCATCAATGATTAGCCTACATTTTGTACAGTCAGTGTTTGATATATATTTCCAGGGTTTTCACAGTCTGTCATCTTAGAAAAGATGAACCCTTTAAAACATCAGTGGTACATAATTTTACAAATATTTTAATAAAAATGTGATGATAAAAATTATTCTTGGTAAATTTGACGCAAACAGATTCATTTGTCTCTTACTGTAGGCCTCTCTCTGTGAAGAATTCATGCAAATGTGAGACACTGTGTGATTTACTGTAACAATTAAGCTGCACTTTTAAAGGTGTGGGATGAGGTTCCTCAGAGACTTCATTGAAGCTGACTGTAAATTGTTCTGAGATGTGTCTTTGGCAAACCATATAAAGCACGGCCTGAATTTCAGTGTGTATTTTTACCGATAGGCCTTTATCACACTACCGCATTCGAAAAGCGAAAGCTTCAAATAGGAACGTAAAAAACTTCTGCTTCTGTATCAATGGCTGTGCCCATAGCATGGGATTGTTGTGATTTATTTATGCAAAGTTCAGCACAGATACTTCTTCTAAAGACATCAACCTCAGTTTACAATCTTTATTTGAGTATTGTGAAACAGAGAAAAAAGGTGTCAAAATATTCCAATGCATATTTTGTGATTTAAAGGGGAGCGCGCAAGCCACACACTGTGTGTGTGTGTGCAATACTTCAAAGTCTAATCACCTTATCTTATTTTATTGCAGAACTGCTAGAATACAATACAAACCACATATCACATTAAAGAGCATTAGAATTTGACAAATATTAAAATACTATTAAGGTCTATTTTGGGGAGATTAAATTAAAGGTTTGGGGGAAACTTATTGAATTAAACAATAATGTTTGCATTTTTTTCGTGCACTTTATGATGCAATCATCAGTAATTAGATCAAATTGAAGTTGTTTAAATAAAGGAATGTTCTATCTGACCAATTCCAAAATCAGTATGGATGAATTGGCTATACCATGTTTTTGTGTGTGTTTGTGTGTGTGTGTGTGTGTATGTTTGAATCACTCTCATAATCAACAAAGCTGACTGCATGGCATGCCGTTGCAATGGTCTAGATTTGTTGCATTGCATTGCACCGCTCACTTGCAGTGTAGACACAGTGTTGTACGGCACCTTTGAAAAATAAAAAGCAGCAGCAGTAAAAATGCTGTGGGTAATGCTTTCAGAGCCGCTCAGCTGCAGGGTGAAAAGCACTACTCAAAACATCATCCTTATAGTACACCTGTAATGTTTCCATCTCCATCACTCTCTAAAATCTATTTTACTGATATTCCTCTGCCTTGTGCATGCCTTTGTTTGCAATAAGCTGATTAAATGGTTACAAGCAGATTAATACTTAATAATTTTGTCTTCTAAATCTGTCTTCATTATACATTATTACTCATTTACCAGCAAGGACCCCTTTCTCGGGATTTTTTATCTAGTGTGATTATTAGTGCGTTCTGTCAGCTTTTGTCACAGTTAGAGACAGTTTGATTGTATTTTACTAGCTGTACAAGTAATTATTAATAGGCAGTTTGTATGAAAGTATCTGCAAGGACGACCTTATAAATGTAGGACAGCATGATTGCAAAAAGGACCATAATGCTTTATGAGGGTATTTACAAGTATATGTGTGTAATAAAAAAGTAAAATATTTATTTCTGTACAGATATGATCATGAAAGCTAAATACATTTGGGTTGTTCAAGTCATATGTAAAATTCACTATGTCACATTTGGGAGCCCCATAATCCGTGCATGAATGAGCAATCATGGATGGACACATGAACTCAAAAACTAATGGGGCAAAGAGAAAGACAGAATTCTGCTGCCAATGCATTAGTACTGGATATAACAGTGGAAAAGTAGTTTGGATTCAGAACTATTTTGCACATATTTATAAGTGAAATGTGCACAAGTGGATAGCAATTGATCAAGACGAATGAAGTAACCAAGTATAAATACCAGGGGCGGTTCTACAGGTGCTGGTCATATAATTAGAATATCATCAAAAAGTTGATTTATTTCACTAATTTCATTCAAAAAGTGAAACTTGTATATTATATTCATTCATTACACACAGACTGATATATTTCAAATGTTTATTTATTTTAATTTTGATGATTATAACTGACAACTAAGGAAAATCCCAAATGCAGTATCTCAGAAAATTAGAATATTGTGAAAAGGTTCAATATTGAAGACACCTGGTGCCACACTCTAATCAGCTAATTAACTCAAAACACCTGCAAAGGCCTTTAAATGGTCTCTCAGTCTAGTTCTGTAGGCTACACAATCATGGGGAAGACTGCTGACTTGACAGTTGTCCAAAAGACGACCATTGACACCTTGCACAAGGAGGGCAAGACACAAAAGGTCATTGCAAAAGAGGCTGGCTGTTCACAGAACTCTGTGTCCAAGCACATTAATAGAGAGGCGAAGGGAAGGAAAAGATGTGGTAGAAAAAAGTGTACAAGCAATAGGGATAACCGCACCCTGGAGAGGATTGTGAAACAAAACCCTTTCAAAAATATGGGGGAGATTCACAAAGAGTGGACTGCAGCTGGAGTCAGTGCTTCAAGAACCACTACACACAGATGTATGCAAGACATGGGTTTCAGCTGTCGCATTCCTTGTGTCAAGCCACTCTTGAACAACAGACAGCGTCAGAAGCGTCTCGCCTGGGCTAAAGACAAAAAGGACTGGACTGCTGCTGAGTGGTCCAAAGTTATGTTCTCTGATGAAAGTAAATTTAGCATTTCCTTTGGAAATCAGGGTCCCAGAGTCTGGAGGAAGAGAGGAGAGGCACACAATCCACGTTGCTTGAGGTCCAGTGTAAAGTTTCCACAGTCAGTGATGGTTTGGGGTGCCATGTCATCTGCTGGTGTTGGTCCACTGTGTTTTCTGAGGTCCAAGGTCAACGCAGCCGTATACCAGGAAGTTTTAGAGCACTTCATGCTTCCTGCTGCTGACCAACTTTATGGAGATGCAGATTTCATTTTCCAACAGGACTTGGCACCTGCACACAGTGCCAAAGCTACCAGTACCTGGTTTAAAGACCATGGTATCCCTGTTCTTAATTGGCCAGCAAACTCGCCTGACCTTAACCCCATAGAAAATCTATGGGATATTGTGAAGAGGAAGATGCGATATGCCAGACCCAACAATGCAGAAGTGCTGAAGGCCACTATCAGAGCAACCTGGGCTCTCATAACACCTGAGCAGTGCCGCAGACTGATCTACTCCATGCCACGCCGCATTGCTGCAGTAATTCAGGCAAAAGGAGCCCCAACTAAGTATTGAGTGCTGTACATGCTCATACTTTTCATGTTCATACTTTTCAGTTGCCAAGACTACTGAATTTAGTATTTTCCTTAGTTGTCAGTTATAATCATCAAAATTAAAAGAAATAAACATTTGAAATATATCAGTCTGTGTGTAATGAATTAATATAATATACACGTTTCACTTTTTGAATGGAATTAGTGAAATAAATCTACTTTTTGATGATATTCTAATTATATGACCAGCACCTGTATATCTCCTCTAAGCCAATCTCAGTGATCGGCTAGTGCTTCTTCCTCAAGAAAGTTTATTGTTTTCACATGTTTTTAAGTCTTGTCAGCTTAAACATTCAGGTGATTTAAGCCATTCAAGCACAAGACACTGCAGAGCGCTGTGATAGATAATTTTTTGTGCCTGCACAACTGAAGTGAGCACACAGAAAGCCGTCTCTTAGACAGCATGTGAACTGAGTTGAGTTATCTTTTTCGTGTCTTGAGCAAATACACACAAAACTGTCAAAATACCCATTTTGATGCGTATCCACCTAAACACAGTCTTAACTGAATGTTAACCGTTAAGGATCCGTGCATTAGGTGTTAAAGTGACAGCAGCCTCATATACCTTCTGTTTCAATAATGTTAATCAAACAACAAATGAAAATGAGATAATCAATCACTGCTTTTAACTGAATAACTTCTGTAGCTTTAATAGTATCTGTGTATTTTTACTTCATACAGTAATACAGTAGGACTACTGTAAAGCGTTTAATTTGCATCTTTGTTCTCTTGAATTTATTTGTGCTATTGCTTGAAATTTGTTTATTCTTTGTTATTTTTATTATTGATTGTTTACTTGTCTTTAATGTTTGAACTATTATAATGTTAGTTAGGCTAGTATTAGTTTTCACTGTGATCATAAATTGGAATCGAAAATTGATAAAGTTTCATTATATCTAAAATGTTGGTATCGTAAGGTTACATAGGTCAAAAACAATGAAAGCAATAACTTTATTATTTATTTAGGCAAGGCCAGTGAATGTTTTGGCAGGGAAAATAAATGTATAGTTTAAAAAAAAATCCTAGTGTTGAGCCCTGAGTCAATATATGATGACTATTTTCTGTTAGTCAAACAGTAGCCTACATTTGTACCGATTTGAACTGTACTGCAGAAAGAGTTTAAGTACCGTTAGGCTATTTTTGACTTACTATATAGTGATATAGTGGTGCCAATTTAAAGAGGCGATGGTCTCTTGCTACAGATTCCCCCCGAGGATGAAATCCTAGAACCGCTCCTGATAAATACTCTTTTACAGGTACTTCTTCTCTTTAAAGTGATTAAATCCATCCCCATTTGACGTTTTAAAAAGGATTATTCACACAAAAATGTTTTTTTATTTTTTTATTTTTTTTATACAGTGAAATTGAGGTCCAAACCATATTCCATAGAATAAGGAAAGCACAGTGGTTTGGAACCACATTAGTGTGTGTAAATTATGAGAATTTTCATTTTTGGGGGAACTTTCTCTTTAAGAAGGAAATCTACCTCTCTCTTTTTTAAAGACATAAATACAAGCCCTGTAGAGAGTCATATATCAGAGTCTGTTTTAGCTATAAACCATATTCATTGCTGGTATCATTTAAGATGATCCATTTTTAATGAAGCGCTTGAAGATATATCGCATAGTCTGAGATCTAGCTACTCGGGGAACATCCAAACAAGACTCTTTTCAATATAGGCAATAAAACAAAATTTCAGCGGTGCTGCTGTGAATGCATACAATCCTTTGCTTTCCATAAGCTTTAACTGGATGTTCATGTGAAATTGTGTTACCCTCTGATATTAATCTGGATCAGGTACTTCATACAAACTTGGAAAAATGAATTGTAAAAAATGATTTTTTCATCCAGTAACAAAAAAGTTAAAAAGGAACTTCTTGTTCTGAATAAAACACTATATTATCAGACAAGGCCAATCATCAAGCTGAAAGATTATGTTCATGACTAAATGAACAAGTTTGCACATTTAAGGGAGCTGTAAAAGGAATTAATTAATGTTGGAGACTTATTTATTAAGTGAACCTTCAAGCAAGACCACCCACATACAAAAAAAGAAAGAAAGAAAGAATGAAAAATGGTCTTCAAAACATTAGCATGTATAAGCCAGATTTTGTTTAAAAGTTAGAAGAACTTTTTTCCCCTTAAAGAACCCTTAGCTAATTTGTATTCTTGTAAGGGATGTTAGAAGTCTCTACAGTCTGGCCAAGAAAGACATTGTGACAAAAGTCATCACTGTGAACAAAAGTTAGAGAAGCTCTTCGTTTGGCCAGGAAATAGCCTGGAAACCCAGCTGCCCCCTGCTTTTGTCTGGCCTGGTCGCTATTATCAGAGGATAAATGACCCCTATCAGGATCTTCAGTGCCTGTGAAGCTTTCTCTCTGTCTTTCTTTCTCTCGCCCCTGTGCGTGTGGGTGTTTGCACTGTGTTTTCACATGAGAGGAGTGTATATAGGCTCCATGTGTGTATATGTTCTCACCCCCCCCTAAGTCCAATGAGGGATGGAGTCTCAGTTCTTAAACATCATTATAAGATCAGAGAGGATTCTCTGATCTTATAATGATGTTTAAGAACTGAGACCGCATTTTCCCTTGTGCACTGTAGTATCTGCTCCACATTTCCATTTAGTGCAATGATGGAGAATCCACATTATCTATATCAACTATAATGATTCAGACTTATGAGAAATGCCTCTATGGAAATGCAGATACTGTTTTGATACTGAAATTTCTGAAACGATGCTCCTTTCTGCAGTATCGATACATCGATACCAGCTGAGCTTTCTTGCTCTCCTCTCTGACAGTGAGTTGACACGCACCCACCTCCTCTCATTCAGTCGTCTCATTTACTCTGATTAAATAGTGTTAGTGTGACCGGGTCTGAAATTCGGTCTAATTCTACTCATTCCCACAGATTTTGCGCTCAGATTCGAAGCACACACACATAATAAAGCCATCTTTGACAAACAAGTGCCAAAATAAGCTCTTTTTCGTTGCTTATTAATGGTCAAATACACTAAAAAATAATGTCACAATGCCCATCTTGGTGAGTATTAACGTAAACATAGTTGTAAACAGTTCAGGAAGAATGTGTAACAGTAACAGTATTTTGGATCTATGCGTGTCAGGTCTTAAAGGGACAGCAGCCTAATAAAAATGCCGCTCTCAATGTTGTTAATATTAATCAAACAACAAAAGACAAAGAGAAAATCACTTACTGCTCTTGACTGATTAACTTGTGTAACTTTATTTGATTCATTTGTATTTCATTTTAACAACGAAGATTATCCATGTTATTTTAAATTTGATTACTTTTAGTTTTGTTATTCAGTTTTTTACCTGAATACTGCTGTTAGACCTAAAAAATAAAGCAATTTATTTCATTTGTACCTTTATTCTATTTTATTTATTTGAGCTATTGTTAGTAATTTGTTTATATGGTCTTAATTTATTGCTGTTTACTTGTCCTTTTTAAATTCTGCTTACAGTTTGAGATCAAATACTAAAGAAATGATTGATTGGCTAGACTTTTCAATAGATGGACAAAAAAATATATATATATATTTGACAGTAAATGGAGTATTTTTTTCTGTGGTATCGAAAATAGTATCGAATATTGATACTTTTTAAGGTATCGTTTTGAAGTTAGAAATTCCAGTATCGTGACAACACTATAACATACTACTTGGAAAAACCTCTTCACACTCCCAGAGGGGCAGACAGAGGCAGTTCTAGGTATGTGCGTCCATGCAGGCCTTCCCTCACCCGTTGGCAGGATGCTTAACCAACCATCTGTCACGTCTGCGAACATTTCCCCACCTTTTTTTATGACATCAAGGTGTTTGCTCCATTGATCATTGTAGACACCAAGGCCAGCTTGTTTTCCATATGCATTTTCACTTTTCCACAACAATGCCCAAAATGTCCAGGAGTGTACAACCATCTTCGGCAGCTTAAAGATTGAATGAGTCTCTCTTGCAATGTAGAAGAATTGGGTACAATCTCGACATGGCCAGCAAACCATTCAAGTGTTGTTTTCACAGGGTTTTTCTTTTTTTCTGGAGGCAAACTTCAAACGGAAAAGCTGATGAGGCCTGTGTTTGATGCATTCTCATTACTCTGGGTGGCAGGAGAGTTTGGTCTGATGGTCTAAGTACAGAGTGATGCAGGCGAAACAGGTCACACAGAGTGCCAGTGCAGCTTTAGCTTCATAAGCAGCACAAGACTGATAGAGATAATTACTATGTGTCAAATTGTCTCTTTGACTGTTCTGCTTTTTCTATTACGGTTCAGCAAGAGGACTTTGCCTTAAAGGTTACAGTCTATAGCTATATATAATACAATTGATCGGCTTATAGCAGGATTAGGGTTTGATGGCCTAAAAAAAGATGCAGCGCTTCTGCAATTCTTCAAAATGCCTTTTCTGTATCCCACAGCACAGATGGAGGGTGTCTTTATCTGTGCTTTAGGATTTTTGGAAAGTGTTGCTCTCAATTATAAATACAATATTGTTCTGGAATCAATTTCAGAAATTGACTTGGACCTTTTTTGGTATTTCTAATTGTCCAACTGTGAGCCTAGATGGCTGTTTTATGATGAAGGGAAAAATATTCAAACATTGTCATGAAAATTGAAGATTTTGTGTCTTTTTGCCATTTTGTAATATTGATAAAAGGAACTGGGGTAGTAGAAAGAAAAGCATTGCATATATTAGAAAACACAAGAAAATGTCACTTTCTTGTGACTCATTTGCAGAATTAAATAAAAAAAATAAAAAAAAATGTACATTGTAGACAAGCACAAATACCAAATCAGTTTCATGTTAGAATATATGCCTTAAATTTGTAAACTTAATACATAAATCAGTTGTCATGCTCATGTCTTTTTCTGTTCTGTTTTGTTTCCATAGTTCTCGTTCATTATTACTCTGTGAAAAATGTCAAACCTTCTCAACTGGTCACATCTAAATTTTTCAGTTGGTCCAAGTGAATTTGTGTGAATTGAATTTTATCAATTGTGGCAACAGTCTGTCAACATTGGCTCAACATATTGTTTCTGATTGAGACAATGTTAACAGACTGTTGCCACAATTGATAAAATTCAATTCACACAAATTCAGTTAGGCCAATTGAAAAATTTTGATTTTTAAAATTGAGTTATTAGAAAATGTTATTTGTCCAATTAAATATTTTTACTTTGTAGTAGCAATTGTTTATTTATTATTGTCCCAAAAGAAAAAAATATATACATAAAATATACATGCATCAAAATACAGAACACAGCCAGCAGATTTTATCACATCACTTTATTAACAAATCAATTCCAACACAGGATATTTGGTGAAAATACCTTAATTTAAACAAGAAAGAACAGAATATATTCAAGTCTTCTGCATAACAGGATGTCTTGATGTGGTGAAGAAAATATTTAAAAAATGGCACTGCATAGGTTAAAAACCTGCAAATAAAAAGAAGAAAAAATAACATTTATGACAAAGTTCTTCTGCATCACATCTGTTTAGTGACCAGAACAGAAGGTACGTAGGCTAACTATATAATGAGGATGGAACTGTCAATTGATATAGATTTAGCTTTATCGTTTATTTCATGGTATTTAAATATACCCAACTTTCAGGACTGCTGACAGTTGCTGACATGAGCAATACACACTTAATGGAGGAATAAGAAAATCATGTGCTCGATGTGTTTGAGGCAAAAAGTCCTGAAAGTGGCCGACGGCATGTCACTGTGTGCAGCGTTTACATGGCAGATGGCACACATATCACGCAAATTACATTCAAAAGTCGATCTAACAGTATTATACACATGACACAAGGAAAAAAAACTATAAGCTACCATCAGACAATTATGGGGTAGTAGGGATACTAACTGGGGAAACACGATCATTAAACCAATAAATGCATTACTCGCGATTCTACAAAATGCCTATTACTTTATACCGGGTCCTAAAGCCAACACACCATACTCACCATAACATCTTGAAACTTGTGACGATGAATATCTGTCTTCTCTTGGGAATGATGTTTGTTTCGGTCTTCAGCAGCACCGACTGATTCTGCACCGTTCTCGCTCTCCCTTCTCCCGCACATCCGCATTTGAATTCTTCATTCCAACGGTTTTCATCAGGAGCATTTTGTGAATGCATATATAGTTTCTTGGATGTAGGACTTCAGCCAACACAGAATTTTCACTTCGACTTGATATATTGCGTGAAAACAATTAAATATTTTAGGTGAATATACATTTTTAATTTTAACTTCACCTTATGCTAATATTACTACAATGTATCTTTTTGAATGGGGATAATTATTTGGAAGTCATTTATTGAGCCAAATAGTTTCCACAATTTTTCAAAATTATTATAATTTTTTTACGGTGTAGTTGTCATGGTTCCTGATTAGTTCACACCTGTTCCCATTCAGTCAGTCACTCGACGTTACGTCGATACTGACGTAATGGGGTCTCACTTGGGAGCCCAATCACCTCCAAGGATACAAAAACAAGCCAATGGGAATTGGCCTGTGAGATTTACATGCCGGGCCCCTCCCCCGGCATCCGGGTATAAATAGGGCCGGCATACTCACCTTCATTCATACTTTTGCTTCGGAGCCGATCGGCTGATTCCTTTCGCCTCCTCAAGGAAGAGTGAACATTTCTGAAAGAGAGCCAACAGCAATTTTAATTGCTATAGGACTGGATCCTATAAACAGCAATTTTAATTGCTCTTCGGCTGTCTCTGGTGGCTGCTCGAGTCTCTCCAGCTGGTGGGAAGGCGCGATCAGCGGTGGGTGTGTCGGGCGCTGTGCACAGGAACGGTGCTGCACTCATCCCTGGGTGCTTCGGCTGGTGAGGTGTACTAAAAGAGCAAGCACGGGCGATCAGCGTCTTTTTCAAGATGTCTTTTCGTCCGTGTGTTTCTGGATGTGGTCGTTTCCTGACCTCCTCTGACGGCCACGATCGCTGTCTCACGTGTCTGGGGAGACAGCACGCTGAGTCAGCGCTCGTGGATGGTACATGCCCTCATTGCGAGGGCATGTCCATGTTGGCATTAAGATCGCGACTCTCCTTCTTTAACACAGAAGTGAGGGTCCCCTCTGTCACTACCCCGCTACAGCCGCCGGTTCGGTTAGTGCTCTGGGAGGTCTGAGGATTACAGTGGGAGCCACTTCGTCGGGTCCGCCCCCACGAACCTCCCACTCCTCCACAATGCCATGTGCCGTCCAGCTGCCGGATGCTGGCGCGGGTCCCTCCTCGGGGGTGCCCCGCGTCACTTTCGGCGCTCCGGAGGAGGATCAGATGTCGATCGCTGCATCGGGGAGCGGGATCGCTGATTCGGAGGACGACGATGACTCCGAGCTTCCGCCCTCAGGGGCGGTCGCTCAGTCTGAGGCGGACTCTGAGTTGGCGGCCATGCTTGCCCGGGCCGCCGCGGGCATCGGTCTTGTGTGGAACCCTCCACCATGTCCCGAGCGCTCGCGGTTGGATGATTGGTTTCTGGGTTCGGGGCGCAGCTCCCAGCCGCGTCCCGCCCCAGTGCCTTTCTTCCCGTAGGTGCATGAGGAGCTCCAGAAGACGTGGATGGCCCCTCACACGGCCAGAAACCGTTCTTCTGCCTCCTCCGCTCTCACTACCCTCGATGGTGGGGCTGCCAAGGGGTACGTGGAGATTCCACAGGTGGAACGTGCGATTGCGGTGCACTTGTGCCCGCAGTCTGCGGCCACCTGGCGGAACCGTCCGCGTCTCCCGTCCAAGGCGAGTAAGACCACGGCCGCTCTCGCTGCCAAGGCTTACTCAGCCGCTGGACAGGCAGCTTCTGCCCTGCACGCCATGGCCATCTTGCAGGTCCATCAGGCGAAAGCTCTGAAGGAGCTGCACGAGGGTAGTTCTGAGCCAGGGCTGCTGCAAGAGCTGCGTGCGGCGACTGACCTCGTCCTCCGGGCGACGAAAGTCACGGCACGCGCCCTGGGTCAGACGATGTCCACCCTGGTGGTCCAGGAACGACATCTTTGGTTGGACCTGGCTGAGATGAAGGACGCCGACAAAGTTCGCTTTCTCGACGCCCCCATCTCCCAGGCCGGCCTCTTCGGCGACACTGTCGAGGACTTCGCTCAGCAGTTCTCGGCAGTGCAAAAGCAGACGGAGGCCATCAAACACATCCTGCCCCGGCGTGATGAGGCCACCAATCCGCCACGGGCTGTGCCTCCGTCTGCTCCTCGCCGAGGGCGTCCTCCTGCGGCTCAGGCTTCCGGGAGATCGGATTCGTCCCATCCTCCCCGAGCTTCCCGCAGGAAGGCCACGCCCCCCGCCTAGGCCGCCAAGCCCCCTTCTAAGAAGAATAAGGGCAAGAAGCGGCCCTGAGACGGGAGACCCGGTGGATCTGGAGACTGCTCGAAGGGAGAGGGCCCGGGGGAAAATCCTGTGTTTCATTTTTTTTGTGTTCCGCCGCTGGCCCCACGGTACCCACATTGTCAATAAAAGAGCAATTTCCAAGTCCTCTGGGTCATATAAGAAGGTCTGCGCTGAGGGTGAGCGAGCTTCCGCTCCCTCTCTCTCAGCCATTCCTTCCTTCGCCACGGGCAGGGTCTTGGCGCCTCGGGGACGCACAGCCTCCCCACGTCACCCTGCCCACTCGGAGCCATGTGAGTGGACTCCACTCACAGCCTCAACTTCGGGACGCACTGCCTCCCGGGTTGGGCCACAGTGCTCCATGCTGCCCCCCCGTGGGTACTTCTGTTGTCCGGATGGTTCCACTCGTACGGTGCTTGGGGGCGTGGCTACGTCTTCCCAACCCGTCCCGTTGGCTCGTTCGGACAATCAGACTCGGCTACGCGATTCAGTTCGCCAGGCGTCCCCCCAGGTTCAGCGGCGTTCTGTTCACTTCGGTGACAGGCCAAAACGCCCCTGTCCTGCGGGCGGAGATTGCGGTTCTTTTGGCGAAGGACGCAATAGAGCCTGTCCCTCCAGTCGATATGAAGTCTGGGTTTTACAGCCCTTACTTCATAGTACCCAAGAAAGGCGGGGGGTTACGGCCAATCCTGGATCTGCGTGTCTTGAATCGGGCCCTTCACAGGCTCCCGTTCAAGATGCTCACGGTGAAACGCATTCTCACGTGCGTTCACGCCCAGGATTGGTTTGCAGCTATCGACCTGAAGGACGCGTACTTTCATGTCTCGATCCTTCCTCGTCACAGACCGTTCCTACGGTTTGCGTTCGAGGGGCGGGCATATCAGTACAGGGTCCTACCCTTCGGGCTGTCCCTGTCTCCTCGCGTCTTTACCAAAGTCGTGGAGGGGGCCCTTGCCCCGCTCAGGGAAGTGGGCGTTCGCATCCTCAACTACCTCGACGACTGGCTCATTCTGGCCCAGTCGCGAGAGCAGTTGTGCGAACACAGGGACCTGGTGCTCAGTCACCTCAGCCAGTTGGGGCTTCGGGTCAACTGGGAGAAGAGCAAGCTCTGCCCCGTGCAGAGCATCTCTTTTCTCGGTGTGGAGCTGGACTCGGTCAACATGACAGCACGTCTCACCAACGAGCGTGCACAGTCGGTGCTGAACTGCCTGAATTCGTTCTCGCGGAAAACAGCGGTCCCACTGAAACAATTTCAGAGGCTCCTGGGGCATATGGCATCCGCAGCCGCGGTCACGCCGCTCGGATTGCTTCATATGAGACCGCTTCAGCACTGGCTTCACGACCGAGTCCCGAGGTGGGCATGGCATCGTGGCTCGCTCCGTGTGGTCATCACACCGAGCTGTCGCCGCACATTCAGCCCGTGGTCGGACCTTGCTTTTCTACGGGCCGGGGTGCCCCTAGTACAAGTGTCCAGGCATGTTGTTGTTTCAACAGATGCCTCCACCACCGGCTGGGGTGCCATATGCAGTGGCCAGTCGGCGTCGGGCTCCTGGACAGGACCCCATCGCCATTGGCACATCAACTGCCTCGAGTTGCTAGCAGTACTCCTTGCTCTGCGCCGGTTTCGACCGCTGCTGCAGGGCAAGCATGTACTGGTCCGGTCGGACAATACATCGACTGTTGCGTACATCAACCACCAGGGTGGTCTACGCTCCCGTCGTATGTCGCAACTCGCCCGCCATCTCCTCCTGTGGAGTCAGCGCCGACTCAGGTCGTTGCGCGCCTCCTACATCCCGGGCGAGCTCAATCGTGTGGCCGACGCGCTCTCACGACAGCTCACGCTCCCGGGGGAATGGAGACTCCACCCCCAGGCGGTCCAGCTGATCTGGGGCCGGTTCGGGGAGGCACAGGTAGACCTGTTTGCCTCTCTGGAGTCGGCCCACTGCCAGATGTTTTATTCGCTGACCGAGGGGACCCTCGGCACGGATGCACTGGCACACAGCTGGCCCCGGGGCCTATGCAAGTATGCGTTTCCCCCAGTGAGCCTCCTTGCACAGACACTGTGCAAGGTCAGGGAGGACGAGGAGCAGGTCTTGCTAGTTGCGCCCAGCCCTTGCGTTGCTGTGTCCGTTCGTGCCCTGCGCGTTTACGTGGACCGCACGCAGAGCTTTAGAAGTTCTGAGCAGCTCTTTATCTGTTTTGGAGGTCAGCAGAAGGGGAAGGCTGTCTCCAAACAGAGGTTGGCCCACTGGATAGTGGATGCCATCGCCTTGACGTACCAGTCGCAAGGCGAGCCGTGCCCCCTCGGGTTGCGAGCTCACTCCACTCGGGGTGTTGCTTCTTCCTGGGCGTTGGCGCACGGTGCCTCTGTTGCAGATATTTGCAGAGCTGCAGGCTGGGCGACACCGAATACATTCGCGAGATATTACAATCTCCGAGTGGAACCGGTGTCCACCCGTGTGCTGTCTACTCGTAGATTTTTCCGCTCCTCAGTTCAGTTCCCCGTAACGGCAGCCAGACGCGGCGGAGGCGTCCGGTGCTAGGTCCAGTACTCGTGTGTATGCACAATTGGTCTGCCCTTGTACTGGGCTAGATGCCCATATGCTGTGATTCCCCGCGGGTAATCCCATATGTGTTTGTCCACGGTGCGGTTTCCCTAACGGTAAACCCGTGTCTTTCCCTGGGCGGCTTCGTTTTGCCCTATCTCTGATTGCTAGTATGTTCCTCCCGGAAGGTAGGACCTACATCAGAGATCTTCCATATGTGTTACTGTCCTCAGGCCAGTCCATATGTGTTTCCACACATTACCTCCCTTCGGGCAGGGTGTGGTCTCCGTAACTTTCCCCTCCTCGGGGAACGCTTTCCTGGCGTTTTGGTCATGGCTGACCTGGGAATTGAGTTCCGAAGCACTCTTCCCTGTGGGTAAGGAACAGCAGCTTCGACCTCTCCACTGTTTTGCCCTGTCCTCTCCATCCCGCTGGTATGGAAGACATTCCTGGGCTTACTCTGGGCGCTGGAGGGTTGCGAGTATGGGCCGCACTTGCATTTGGCACGCTACGGCCTGCCAGCATCTGCCTCCCTAACACTCGTAACGTGGTTCAGTCGCTATGGCGTTTTCCACGGGACCCCATTACGTCAGTATCGACGTAACGTGGAGTGACTGACTGAATGGGAACGTCTAGGTTACTACTGTAACCCCCATTCCCAGAAGGAGGGAACGAAGACGTTACGTTCCCCTGCCATAGCTCTGAGTCACCGCTGAGCGGCCAGATACCTATCGGCTCCTCAGCAAAAATATGAATGAAGGTGAGTATGCCGGCCCTATTTATACCCGGATGCCGGGGGAGGGGCCCGGCATGTAAATCTCACAGGCCAATTCCCATTGGCTTGTTTTTGTATCCTTGGAGGTGATTGGGCTCCCAAGTGAGACCCCATTACGTCAGTATCGACGTAACGTCTTCGTTCCCTCCTTCTGGAAACGGGGGTTACAGTAGTAACCTAGACGTTCTCTGTCCCATTGTTTACCTTCCTTGTTTATTTAAGCCTTCAGTTTTCCTCTGTTTATTGTCTTGAATTAATGTTTATGATGAAGTGTGTAGAGTTTATTCTTGGTGTTCATTAAAGTGTATCTTTATACGCTGCACAGCCACACATGACATCAGTAAGCATACTGAAAGATTGCAGATTTTTTTTTTACCAAATTATAACATGCATTTGCATCTGTCTTCAACAGCATTAATTGTGCATTTCAAATGTGGTGTTTGCTCAAAGATTCATCACTGAGGACAATGGAATATTTACTCTACAGCAGGGGTGTCAAACTCACTTTAGGTTGAGGGCCAGATTGGAAAAAATCAACCATGTGGGGGCCAAATTAATAAAAAAAATAAATAAACAAAAAAATCTTAGTGGGCTGATAGATGCATTAATATTAACCATATAAACAACAAATTAATTTGCAAGAAAACTAGTACACTGCTCCTTAAAACTGCATTTGTTTTTACAGCAAAAACTGTTAGATTTTTAAAATAATGTATTATTTTTTTTAGAAGCAAATTGGTCGATTCTGATACTGGTTGCAGATTTTTTTTTTAAAGCAAATTTATTTGTTGTTTATTTGTTCAAAAAATGTGTAGCTCTTTGATATTAGAGGCAAACACTGCATTTTTATCACAATCCCAACAAAGATGTTATGCGCATGAGCAGTTGTTTTTAATTTAAATTACTGTATAATTTTAAGATTAACTGCAAAAACAGCATGGTCTGACTTTAGCTTTGTGAAATTATGCTACATAAGATACCTGCACAAAACAAAACTTGTACAGTCTTGTACTTGCTTCTTTGATATTAGACTGCGTAGCCTATAATAAAAGATAATGAATTTCAAACCTGAACCAAACATATTTTTATTCAAAGATCAACAGTCTGTCATTAGTCTTTAGTCTGCCACAAAAAAACAACATTCAAATCATGAACTCAAATGTCATTGTGAAAAGAAAAAAAAACAATGACTGTTGTAAGTAACAGTGCGTAAATCAGACCTTTCTGTATAGCCTAACGCTAATAAGCTTAAACGAAAATAACGAAATAATTGTTTAGTGAAGTATTTTTTTGTACACAGTGCCGCGAACAATCAATCACTTCTTTACGCGTGCATCACTGTCCTCCTCGCGGCTGCAGCAACTTGGGCTCTCTTCATCAAGGCTTAAAACAAAAAGGGGACAAAAAGGTCGTATTGTCTTTGTGCACTAATTCGCGCCTAGCCGCCTACGGTATTTTTTTAGAACTTAGAAAAAAGATGCTGCAGCCAGTGAGCAGCCGGTGGGGGCTGGTTGCAGGACGACTCAACCTCCGCAGACAGTTTTTAATGTTTATCAGACAATAACTACTCAAAATTTTGCTTTAGTATAATTTTCGGGACAATTAGGGCCAGATTCGGGATTCGGGACAACAGTTTAGATTTCGGGACTGTCCCGAATTTTTCGGGACGGCTGGTCACCCTAGTTAGCATAGAGTCAAATATTCCAAAAACTTTCAGATGATTGTAAGGTACAGTATAAGGGCAGAGTTTTCATATAACATTGCTAATCATGCTTTTTAAATAATCTTAACTTATGCTGTACTGTATGTTATTTTATGATGAAGGAGCACCTTTTCCCCAAATTAACACATCCCACTAAACATTGGACGTCGGATAGACGTGCAGATCATGTCTATATTAGGTCCGTCGGTCCATGACCATTTCTGAACATCTATTTGACGTCCAAACTAGGTCCACTATTTGGACGTCCAACCATGACCCAACTTGGACGTCATCTTGACGTTCAACATTTGACCTTTAAACTGGGTAATTTTTGTGGACGTCATTTGGACGTCTATAAAAGGTGCAGGAAATTTACATGATTAATATGTAATATTTGTTTTATAGGGCCTATCAACATGATTATTACATGAAGAGTTCAGATGCAAAAGCCTCTAAGTGCCATCTGAAATTTTCTTCTAGAATGATAATTTTTTATCAAGCTTGTATATTTAAGTTCAATAATTTCACTTAAATGGCAATGCAAATTACCTATTAATTGTCATTTAAGTGAAAGTACTTAACTATACAGGCTTTATAAAAATGATCATTCTAGAAGAATTTCAGATGGCACTTAGAGGCTTTTGCATCTGAACTCTTCACATACAGATTATTTATAAACAAACACAATTTATTATGTGAATGCCTATTTATTTATTCAGGCAATGTTTTTTTTTTTTTTTTTTTTACATTTTCCTGTTTTTCATTAACTGGTTTATTTAAAGTAGCCTAATCAAGTTATTTCTTTATGCATACATGTATTTTTGCATGTATCTGTTTATTTATTTGGAAATGCAATTTGTGGGAAATTATAGTTCAGAAAATAACTTCATGATAGCATATATTAGGCCTATCCTCCTTATTTCTAATTTAAAAAGAACCAACAGCAGCTAAAGGACAGGCAAGGACAACTCTCTATCAAGGGCTTTGGATTTCAACCAAAGAGACAAAAACCAGTCAACATCACTCTGATTGGTCGAGGCAGCACATCATCATAACCCAACCAGTAAACGCCACTCTGATTGGCTGAGGCAACACGACAGGCATTTCGCTCGAGTGTTCAACCATTGCAAAGTGACGGCACAGCTTTTCAGCCTGCATCGCTGCGATTATTTTTGAATAAAGATGAAAAGGTGATATTGAATTGTGATTTATTTGTATTTGTATAACTGTAGTGTTGTATGTAGTCCCATGTTTCCAGAGGGTGGAGGACATGTTTTCTGTGCCAGTTAATTTTCCTGTTGAAACTAGAAGTTGAGCCAAACAAAGCTACAGGAAAATTAACTGCCACAGAAAACATGTCCTCCACCCTCTGGAAACATGGGACCACAGTTATAGAAGTTATAAAAATTACGTCCAAAATAAGTCTAAATTTGATGTTGAAAAGACGTCCACAAACGACCACATTTGGACTATAAATAGCCCTTACACGGAGGTCCCACAGACGTCAACATTAGACGTGCGGAAGACGTCGAAAAAAGACGTCGCCTGGCGTAACAAAACAACCCCTTCAATGGACTGAATTTGGACGTCCAAAAAATACATGAAATAGACGTCACTCCGACGTCACATTGCGCAGTGGGATAGTTCGCTTATTATGAAGTCATTACAAGAACCATTAATCCTAACGGTGTTGAACTAAGGCCAAAACTCTCACCAATATCTCTAAAATTTAGACACCTTAGCATGTCATACTATCAAACATGGAAATAGCATATTACAATATGTTGTTGCGACATTTAAAGTTATTATTAATATTAAAACATTAGTGAATATAGAATAAAAAATAAGAATGGCTTTGGTAAGAAATATAAATAGGCAATATGGTCAAAATGTTAAATATTAATGGTAAATCAATAAAAGAGCACCCAAAATAGTTTTTATCTTTATAAGATTTTCTTTTTAAGTTCTTGTCCTGCTCATCCTGCTTGTTGTGTTGGACACTTAATCTGACTTTAAAGTCAGTTCACCAAAAATTCTAAATATCATCATTTACTTACATTCCATGTCCTTCCATGTGTGACTTTCTTTCTTCTGCAGATCACAAAAGAAGATATTTTTCGGTTACTGACTTGAAAAAAAAATTACACTTACGTCCGACTTTGATAATGCTTTCGGGAAACGTGTTGTAGAGATTAAGTATACTTTACACTCTACTAACGTCCTACTAGTGTTTGGGGAAACCCAGCCAAAGTCAGTTAATAAAGCACGTCTGAATGTTCGGGTGCTCAATCACTCAAACATTCACTGAAGCACGTACTAAATGCTTGTGTTATTCCTATTTGTCTGATATATGATATATTTTTCCCTCTTAAGAATTGCATGAGATTGCATATGATTGCAGAAGCGAGAACATCAGCGCTTTGTTCTCAGGGCAGATTAATATTTTGGTAGCCCGCTACATCATTCTTTACCCAGCATGTCAATAATCGTCTCTCACATCACCAAGTGCAAACATTCATCCTCACCAAACAAGTTGAGATTCAGGGTTTTAAATCTCCCATCACAGAAAAAGTTGTGAGGAAAGAATTCGGACTCATCTGATGGTGTTACACAAAATCTATCATTCTTTCGCTTTCGTCTGACGAATAAAAGCTTCCACCCACTCTCACTCGGGGATGTGAAAGCTGGCACTCACCACCTGAATACGTAACGTGCACAAACCAGCCTGCCAAGACCAATCATCCAAAGTCTCATTTATGGCGAAAGGAATTTGTTTATGCCTTTGTATAAACAGTTCAAATCTATTAATAACCTTCAATGTTATAGCAGGGCCACCGTTTATTTTTTCATATTTGATTGTATGCTAATTATAATTTTCATCCATGTTTCCATTCTTTTGAGACTTGGTCTCCTTTCTATTTATTTATTTATTTATTTATTTATTCATATATAGTTTTTTTAAACCACAACAGGCTTTAAATGCTTTGTGCCTGCCCACCCATATTTCTGTCTATTGGGTACTTTTCTTCCTGAAAGATATTGATTTTTGACTCTCTGTGTGAGGGTGAACGTGTGCAGGTCAGGACATCTACTGCCCACTTCATAGGACACTGATACAAATCGAGGAAGTTGGGGGTCACAACTCATTCACCCTCTCCATATCCTTTTATTGCGCCCCTCATATGGAATCGGATATAGAGGTCAAGGGCCCTCTGTACCACTTGCTATCCGTCTCAGGCTCAGGCCATTGGATCTTTCATCCTGGATTAAAAAACCATGACAATTTCAAGACTGTACATTGAGTCGACTTCAGAACAGTCCCTTAAATCACATTAAATGTTGAAGGCACCAGCATTACATTATTTTCACGTAATTCACAATGTAATTTGAGTTTGCTGCAGCAAGGCGACTCTCAGAAAAGGCTCTTTTCATCCATCATTGCGAATCCATAAATGTCCATTATCTCGAGATGACACTGTTGGATAACAAACTAATGATGGTGGTGTGATATTCCTGTTTCTAGCCGCAGCCTATTCTTGATCCTTGCCAATGTGTGGCAAGGATCAAGAATATCACAGTGCCATCTGGATGTTGTTTGATTGCAATGTGGCTTTCAATGTCGCTTGATTGGATATGGTTACGCTCCTTGTACAAGTAAAGTTCACTTTAAGTTTAATTTCACCTAGAGCTGTTTCATTTACCCAGACTAATTATTTCTTCACTTATCCTTCAGACTGTTAAAAGTAGTTGATGCTTTGAAGCAAATAAGGTTAAAGCTGTGTAAAATGGGTATTAGAATAGATGCCTTTGGTTTCTTTCCAAATTGTGTCAGTCTAATTCAGTGAAGATGGTCTTGCAACTTTGTTTAAAGAGTTCAAGTAAATTCTTTCATCTGTTAAACAATCAGGCAGCTGTACAGTTGTCTGGAAATTGGGAACAGAATCTGCCAGATCTTTGGCACTAATGATGGGCTCAGGTCCAACTTGGCAGTGCAAACACCAGAAAATCATACTTTTTGATGCTGTGTTGAGCAGCATTCAGATTGACATGCTTTTGTTTTGCTTGGTGGCACGCTCCGATCTGAAGCTCCAATCTCTTCAGAATCCTGCCACCATAATATAACAGATGGTTCTGAACAAATGCAGCAAAATATCAACAATCTGAAGTATAACAATACCAATAAAATCCATATTCATTTGCATCTGCATTTATAGTCTTAGCAGAAACTTAACAGAAACTGAATCTTTTTTTTTTTCTTTTTCCGGCAAATAAAATGATACAAGTTTGATGAGAGTGATGATGATAAATGGCAATAGTGAACTAGCCATTTATTATGCAGAGACAAATACAAGATTTTTTAAATGTGTTTGAATCAAGTCTCACCAAAGCTGCAATTTTTGGATCAAAAATACAGTAAAAATGTAATATTGTGAAATATTATTTCAATTTAAAACAATTATTTTGGTATTTTAATATATTTTAAAGTGTCATTTATTCATGTTATGGCAAAGCTGAATTTTCATCCATTACTCCAGTCTTCAGTGTCACATGATCCTTCAGAAATCATTCTCATATGCTGATTTGCTGCTCAAGAAACATTTCTTATTATTATCAATGTTGAAAACAGTTGTGCTGCTTAATATTTTTGTGGGAACTGTGATAATTTTTTATTCTTTGATGAATAGAAAGTTTAAAAGAGCAGCATTAATTTGAAAAAGCAGTATTTTGTAACATTATGAATGTCTTTGCTGTCACTTTTTAATTTAATGCTTGATTGCTAAATAAAAAGTATTAATTTCTAATATTAAAATAAATAAATAAATAACCCCAAACTTTTAAATGGTATTATACTCATTTGTACTATAGGTTGATTTCACCCAAAAAGTATAAATCTTGTGTGGCTCTGTGGCTTTTTCTGAGCATCTCAGCCAGCTAAACACAGCATTTTAGTTTGTCTTGCAGTTCTATTTGAAGAGGCAAATATTGGGTAAAATAGTGCATTTTCTATTGGAGTAAACATTTATTTTTTCTCAATTTTTTCAAAGTTATTTATTTATTTAATTTTTTGGGCCCATATGAGGTATCCTAAGGCAACATAAACAGCTTTTGCTTTGGGAGGCCTATGATGTCTTAAAATACTGTCTAGATAAACAGCAGATGTTGGAACAGAGCTTGTGTGTTAAACTTCAGCTTTGCACGGTCTTTACATGAGTGATGAATGTGAACAGTAGTGGTGAATGGGCTTTCAGTTCTACACAAATACTAACAAGTAGTTGTCGGCGCCATTGAATAGCAGCACATTTTTGTCCGGGTCATGTACCAAACTGTGCTGAATCAGGATTTTTGGTACTGCTGATCTTTGTATTAAATGTAAATACCATACAACCCAACTACTAGTTGGACTGTTTACTTTCTGCATCACTTTAGAATCACATTGAAGGACAGTTTGTGGAGTTGTGGGATTTCTTTTCTTTAAAGCCAGAGAGATATACTCAGTGGTTGCCGTTTGGGACTTCATTAAATTTGCTTTATGGTGGATTTGTTTTCCTCTCTCTGCTGTGTGGCATACACAGTTCACCATGGCTGAGTGTTACTTACAAATATAGCAGCAGACTACATTAATCTACATTAATCTGAGTTTTTCTGTTTCATAGGTTATGCAAATGCACAATAAACAAACAAAGCTCTAGAAAAAAAACTGATAGAAAAGCTGGACTTTCTGTACAGGAACATTACTGTACTTTCAAATAATGTCAGATTGTCTAACATTTCAAGGTTCTTAAAGCTTTAAAAGTATTTGTATCCTATTCAAAATGGATCAGGTAAAAATAGATCTTGAACAGGTTGCCGTAAGGTGAAATAACTGTAATTATTTGGCATAGTGTATCATGCACTTAAAAGGAAAGCTTTTATTCTTGATTTTTATTTTTTTGTGCATTCCCTTCACCACATGTGGCAAAGGGTTGAGGGGGAATAAACCTTTGAGCATGAAATATAAAATCTATTTTCAGACAAATACAAAAATCACCATAAAATTCCATCAGTTTTTATCTTGGAGCATCTGGAAAATTATTTTACTACATCAGTGTGCTTTTATATATCTGTTACAAACCCTTTTTTAAAACGTCTAGGGAAAACAAGGGTGCAACATTAAAACACTGAACGTGTACTGGAAAACAATCACACA
Organism: Anabarilius grahami; assembly: GCA_003731715.1. Classification (NCBI taxonomy): domain Eukaryota; kingdom Metazoa; phylum Chordata; class Actinopteri; order Cypriniformes; family Xenocyprididae; genus Anabarilius; species Anabarilius grahami. The sequence continues at coordinate 6,676,040 of RJVU01018281.1, forward strand.
CCATTTTTAAGTCAGCAATGTGTTTGTTTATTATAGTGAAACCAAGACAAATTAACCCAGAATATAATTATTTACATAAATTTACAAATTATATACATTCGTTAACCAAGCAAAAATAATTCACAAAAGAATAAAAAAAAAATCCCTACATTAAACAAAAAGAAAAATCTTCAGCGTCAAGGACGCTAAATAAACTACCCTTACTATAACCAAAAATACAAAAGTGGCACGCGTCACTAAACTAGTGTTCTATACAGGAATTGATAACTCAGTGTTGCACATGTATATCACGTGATATCTTTCCTGTTCTTTACCTCTTCCCCCATTTTGTAATGTCATTTTATCAACCAGATAACAGAAACGGCGAGAAACACCAGAGAGAAAAGATCGAATGGGCCGTTAAACACTGACTTAGCAAAGAACACAGACTTAACCAATAAGTATTAACACAAGGATGGTACAGGGCAAAACAAGCACGCGAGTCAACCACCAAACAACAATAGAATGTGTGGCGTGCCAGAGAACTCCCGCTTCCTGCACAGGTGCGCTCTTTAATAATCAACTAGGGCACCCTCATTGGTGAAGCCGCACGTTCTCATCACCACGCGTCACGGTGATTGGCAAAGGATTTAACCACTCAGGTACCCGCATTACCCTGCTGAAACGAAAGTAAAGACAAAAAAAAAAAAAAAGAGGGAAGAAAACAAACAAACAAAATACCATTCCCAAAACAAATAATAACATGGGACGTCAACATCATATAGTGCTGTTCTGATTTTTAAATCATATGTGTGTGTTCTTATTTGTAGGTCGAATGCACAGGTGATGTTCTTATTTAGAAAATAGCATGCTTTTAGATACATAATTTAAAACTGCCTGATAAACAGATGCTGTGCAAAAGTTTTGAGACATTAGAGCACATACGTTTTAGACAGTGTGCATCCATAACATCCCCACACATTATGAGTATTTTGTCAGCATTTGCCCAATTATGTTGATCAACAGCCCAACAAGCCATTCTCTGAGATCATGTGGAGAAAATGTGCAATGGTGATCAATGAAAATAAGAAAAAATGCTGAAAAAATCCCCAAAATGGAAGAAAAATCTTTCGTATATTTTCAGGGCACTGAAGACAGTGATATGCATCTGTGAAGCCATCATGGCAGAACCATCATTCTCAATAAAAGCCTTGCTTTGCTGGAAAAGAGTACAGTTTCTACCCTTCAGTGCGTCTGTAGACGTAGGTGCTGCTGTATGTTGGCCAGGTGCTCGCTGACAGCCCTGTGAATAATGTAGCAGGAAGATAGAGAGCTCTGGGAAAGAAAGTCAAGTCCCAGGACCCACCATTAAATATCACAATCCACTATTCCCGGGGACGCGAATGACATTTTATCTCAGCTGGTAATAGAGATCCAACCTTTAAGTGCTGAGTGGGACAAACCATTATTCACTATCTTCTGCTCTCTCAATGTCCTCTCCTTACACTCTCTACCTCTGCTGCACAACGTTATTATGACAGTGTGAGAATATTCTCATTTCATGGCCCCCTGCTGAAATGAAAATGTTCTGGAATTCAATTGCACCAATAAATTAGGTAAAATATGATCTGGCTTTTGACTAATCCGAACAATACAAGCAGTATGTTTGTACTGTTTTTCTAGTAATCATTTACAAATGAAAAACACTGGTTTGTATGTGAAAATATTTCTGCATCGTTTGATATCAGTATCTCTAAGGTGCAGGTTGTAGTGAAATATTTGAATGCCTTAATCCACGAGGCCGTGTGCCACAGAAAAAACATTAGATCCCCAGAGTCCTTGGCAAAGCCCGCTGTCTGAGAGAAAGTTATTATCTCAGCAAGCTGGTGTAATGATTAGCCTCAATCAGGATATTGAACATAGGTCGATCTGGAAAATGGCAAGGGCTTAGAAGTCAACATGTAACGGATTCACATCTCTACATACTGAGATCGACCACTCTGCGCAAAAGACGAAAGGAATATTTGAAAAGTGCAACAATAGCCATCACCTGCATTGGCTAATTTAGTGATAAACTCTTAGTCTTAGTTAGTGCAAAATTTATCCACGAACAGACAACCTTGTGATTTGGTTCAGATTAGTCTGGTTCTGGATGAATGTTTAATAGAAGAAATGGATTGTGCTTACAATGCTTTCAATGTAATTTTACAGCATAGATTCATGCTGATTTGTAGCTTCAGATTGTTCCTTATGTTCAACAACTCAAGGAGAGATATTTGTTGTGGCCAGGCATTATTTCCTGGCAATGACCTGTTTATTAGAGAATGTAACATTCAATTTGAACGATAGAATTACTCCCTGTGACTTGGTTTTGCTTGTATTCCCCTGCCAGCTTGAATTGGTTTTCCTGTGAGAGCAACCAGAAAATAAATCACAAGATGTGTAATAAATTGCAGTCACATTCTCATCTATATTTGAAAAGATCCATTTTGCCACCAATGAAAGTCAGTCCCATAGCTGCACTGTATCTGAGTCTAACAGGTGCTGAATAATGAGTCGGCCAGACCTAAACTCCCCACTGCTGTGACGTTCATTTGTGGACTATGTTGTGAAACGTGTTGTTCTACAGGTGGAATTTATTCACAATCACTCTGACTTCTTAAACATGTCTTTTTTTGTCATGTTTAGAGGCAGGTGGTGCTCGGACCAAAATGGCAGCCCCACTTCCTTTCCATTACGAATGTCCAGTTGCAGTTGTTTCAGTGGGCGTGAAAACCAGGTGCAATGTAAAAGGCCCCCTGGGTTGATTTTGACATGTCGCTCTACAGGGGGTTTCGTCTCTGCCGCTCCCAACCTTGTCAACTACTTATTTCAATCTGGATTATTCTTGCACAAAACCCCTGCTGCGATCCACAATGTAGATCAGATCACAAGAAGACAGACTCTGTCCCTGAAACATTGAAAGTGGCGCACAGGTGCACAAGGCACTTGAAAAAGAGCCTAAATCGACACTTGTGTTCTTCCCCTGCATTTAATATAGATGTACGTTACATTCTGGTTCCGAGCTATATGTCGTTCTTTCTGAAGTTAATGGATGCATAACACGCCTGTGCGTCTGACTGAGGCTCTATTCCTCCCTGCCAAACCTAAATTCAAACCCCTCATCCTGACATCCATCCTGAAGTTGTTGCATCTCAAAGAGCATAGCTCATCTCGAGCTCCCTTCATTATATGTGCATCTCTCAAAACAACTGCCTCCTTTAATGGCGGGAAGGCATCTTGCAGATTTGATTATGTCTGCCCTCAGAAAAGAAGCAAGGACAAACACGTCTAAAATATGAACGCTGAATAAGGGAATATGAGGATAAAGAGACACCTTCAAGGGGCTGTTCACACAGGACACATTATTGTACATTTTTTTCTATGTAAACATGCACTAGATGGACCCTTGTGATGCACCTTTTCAGCATGTTTTCTATATTTTCTTTTTTTTATATTAATTCAATATTTTGTCATTTATTTTTTAAAATTTTAATTGAACTAATGTGACATCTAAGTTTAGTTGATGAGAGTGTCATTTTTTCCAGATGTACACTAATATTGAAAATATGTTTTTCAAGAAATAATACTTTTACTAAGCAATGATGCATTAAATTGATCAAATGTGAAAATAAAGACGTTTATAATAATACAAAGGATTTTTTGAACTTTCTATTCATTAAAGATTCCTAAAAAATGTTTCATGTAAAAAAAATATTATGCAGCACAACAGTTTGCTACATTGATAATAATAAGAAATATTTCTTGTGTACAAAATAAGCAAATTACAATGATTTCTGGAGGATCATGTGACACTGAAGTAATTATGCTGAAAATTAAGCTTTGCATCACAGGAGTAAATTATATTTTAAAAATATTAAAATAGAAAACTTATTTTAAATCGTAATAATATTTTACAATTGTATTTACTATATTTTGTATGAAAAATGCAAACAGCCTAGGTGAGCATAAAATACTTCTTTCAAAAACATTACAAAATCTTGCTGACTCCAAATATTTGTAGTATACCTTGAGTTAAACTATTTAATTAAAAAAAAAAGTCAGGCATGTTTATATAGTGTATAATATGATATGTGAAATACTAAAGCGGGTCAGTCCCCAATTGACTATGATTGGATTATTTGAAAACCTTATTCTTTCTAGATATTTAAAAAAAAAAACATTGTCAGTGCATTGTCAAGTCAAGCCAAGTCAATTTAATATATACATCACATTTCACAATGGGAATTGTTTTAACATAGTTTTGTCTGTAATTTTTTCATTGAAATGAACGCTGGTCTTGCACTATAAGCTTTGAGCTTTTTTGCATGAACACATCCAGTGTGAACAGCCTCTGTTTTTATTCACTTATTTCATTATTTTATTGCAGATAGATCAATGTATACAAGCAAACGATCCACACTGACTCTGAGCTACACTACAAGTATATCCACAAAGCCCTATAAAGTTGTTTGTTTACTCTAACAACACGAGGTAGATGTAGAATACCCAATGTCTGTCTTTCACAGTCTGTCCTTCTCCACACAAATCCCATTGCTTAAATCAACAGTGGTCATAATAAGGTGTGTGTTGATACGTGTGTGGTTGGCTGTCACAGTGGGCTTTCAGGAAAAGCCTGACCCGGCTGAGAGAGGATCAGTGGAGGCAAAGACATCATGCTGTCGGACCGCGCCTCTGATCCGATGCTTATCCGCCTGACAGTCCGACCCCAATCCATCTCCAGTACCGCAGCTCCAATTACACTCTGTACGTGCACCGCTCTTGCATTGTTTGATTGGTGCAGTAACTTTTGGAACATCTTAACGCTGTATAAAATGAGCGTTGTTTGTAATGTTGTGCTTTGAGAGTTTTTTAGTGCTCTTCAGTGGAGTGATTAATACCATATAGACTGTCTCCTGGGGTTTGCGTGCATGAAACATATGTCCGCTTTGTTTAATGTATTCCCAATTCATCTCTGGATTGTTATGATAGGAGAGTTCTTAGTAAGGCATTTATCATATATTTAAATGGCAACTATGCCCTAGATACTTGGCACTCGAGAGTGATAATGTCAGATTTTCACTCCAGTGCTAAGTTCTTAATGTCAAAAAAAAGCACCCATTTCAGTCTTGTGTTTGTCTCAAGTGAGCTTTGTTGCTAGACACACTCTTTGAAGCTTATCATCATGAATTAAATTTTTTACTTAAGATAATTACTTATTTTTTAGTGCTCTGGCTCTGTAGCTATGTTTCCATCCACCTATTTTTGTGCAAATTTGGGGATATCGCATTAAAAACTTTAGATGGAATATCGACAAGATGCGCATACATTTAAAAAATGCGCACAAAAAAACTGATGCACACAATTGTGTCACAGTGGCTTCTCCTACTGCAGCAACTTCCATTTTTTCATATATATTTCTGATATTATTGCCAGTTTTTCAGGAAGGGGCGATTTTGTTGTCTTTAGCTCACTGGATGGAAACACTGCTTTATTCGTTTTATGCAATATTCCAATTTAAAATTAAATTTGCAACTTTGGATGGAAACATAGCTTGTGATACATGATTAGTTATTGTAATAATGCATTGTTGGGACATTTTGCATGAGGCCCAAGGAAAATTATAATATTGAATTCTTTATTTTATTAATATTTTAGCCTGATTTATTTAAATCAGGATGAACAAACAGAGCACATTCAATTTACCATTCTGTAAGCTAGGGACAAACAACCTGATCTGATATTTATATTACAAAGCATTTTTGTTATCATAAAATATTATATTTGCCAGAGAATGCTTATTTTTCACCAAAAGGTAACATTTTGACACATTTTAAAAAAGGTGGAATAATGTTCAGAACATTAGTCCAGGATTGCTAAACTGAGAGGAAAGCGCATGAAATGAAAGCTACATGCATGACTACAGTGGTCTTACAAAACCAATATAAAGTAAATATTTTGTTTGTACAGTAGTTCTTGGTTGTTGTAACAGATCAGCAGTTTTCTCTGGTATAGATTAGCCAAGGGTGCACACACACACACACACACACACACAAATAGGATTTTCAATGCACATTTGCCATTTAAAGGTGAAATCCAGCAGACAACGAAACACACTGTTCAGTTTATTTTGGGAAATTACCACTGGTAGGGAAAATTGCTCATACTTTCAAAAGCATGCTACATTATTTAAATAATGTTGATGCTAGGATGTTTTATAAGATTTTATTTCATGGCACTGGAAAGAAAAATGTACTCCACATTACCCACTACTTAATGTCAAATAAATGTCCCTGCATCTAATACATGCTTTTATAGATCACAGTGCCATATTAAATAACCAACACTGCACAGTAAATCAGTGGTTATAACTCCAGTGGATTTCAATTAGGCGTCACTGTGTTTGCATTAGCTGAGAGCCAAATTGAATGTGACACTTTCAAATTAGGCACGAATATCTAAGGATAGACAGTGGGAGTGAAATGTGTATTGCAGAATTCCTGCTGTTAGAAATTCATTATGTTTGCAGCCTGACACATTGAGGTTGTCTATATGTGTGTTTAACAATCGTGATGAAATGCGATGAAATTATGAATTTCTATTCTGCATAAACAGATTCAGATCATATGAACATTATCAGTATGTGTCTTTATTTATTGGGCCTATGACATAAATCTTTATACAGTATGACTGTACCGATATGTGGTTATAGTTGTTTTTGCTGGAAATTTTACACAAATGTTTTACATATTACATAACCATGAAGTCATGCCTGATTTTTTTAAACAAAAAATTTAATTATTTAATTCATGGTACACTACCATTCAGAATTTTGGGGTCTTAAGATTAAAAAAAGTTTTTGAAGACTCTCTTTATGCTCAATGATCTTTTATTTGATCATAAGTAACAGTAAAAATGCTAACACTTTACAATAAGGTTAATTAGTTAACATGAACTAACAATGAACAATACATATACAGTATTTATTAATCTTTGTTAATGTTATGGTATTTTCATCATTTACTGATACATTATTAAAATCAAAAGTTGTATTCGTTAACATTAGTTAATGCAGTATAAAATAACATGAACAAACTATGAACAGCTGCATTATTATTAACGAACATTAAAGGTGCAATGTGTAACATTTGGGAGGATCTATTGACAGAAATGCAATACAATATTCATAACTATGTTTTCAGTGGTAAATAAAGACCTTACATAATGAACCGTTATGTTTTTATTACCTTAGAATGAGCCATTTCTATCTCAAGTACTCATTTTGCGCCGACATGTTTCTACAGCAGCCCTAAACGGACAAACTGTTCTACGGAGCGGTTTAGTCACTATGTTGTTCTTCGTTTAAATCGTTCGTGTTTTTAGAGGCAGCTTGCATCGTCACTATGTTGAATATGCACGAAGTAGTAGTAGTAGTTAATAGTAGTCTGGTTTATTAGAAGCAGAGACCGTTCTTTGTTAGAAGTAAGAAACCTCGCTTCACTGGCTAATTTACTCTCTGCTTTCTCAGACGACATCTTTGTGTCTTTTTTTTACAGTCTATGGCGTTGACTAGACGGCCACCGAAAGGGAGGGTTGTGCTCCGTTGGTTGCAGTTTATTAGTTAATACATTAAGCTTTTTAAGCTTAATATAATATATAATATGTTAAGTATGTAATATGTTAAGTTTATTGTAAAGTGTTACCAAATCAATACTAGAATGAATAGAATGTTCAGAAGAGCAGCATTTATTTGAAATATATTTGAATATATTTTTATGTATTGCTGAATAAAAGTATTAATTTCATTGAAGAAAAAAAAAATCTTATGGTTGTATTTGATTATTTTCTTTTTCTTTTTGTAACTTGATGGACACAAACCAATCATTAGATTATTCTAACAAATAAATCAGAACTCTGGCTCCAGCTGCTTCATATTGTGTAACACTTGAGTTAAATCAAAAGGCTCAAAACAGTAATACATTAAAAAGGTTATAGAATAAGCCTCATGTGAACTCCTTGTAAAATATATGAACACCTGTGACCAGACATAAGTTGAATTCTAGTGATGTTGCTTGGTAACCATAAACAACCTGCTGCTGCACTATGACCACATACACACTGTAATTGTGTTTAAGTTTGGCTCATAAAGCTATCAAGGTTACGGATTTATTAAAGGCATGGGTCGTGATACTTTGGTTTTATTTTCAGCATAAAGCGCTTGGATTTATTTACCTGCCACAAGATGGCACTGTTTTTGACACTCTTGGTGCTTTGAAACTTTTCCCGAAACATTAGAGAAAAGCTTCAAAGATTTAAGAGGCTTCATTTCTCCATCCCTACTCAATAGTTTTAGGCCTTTTGCAAATATTTCAATCGAATTTAGCTGTTTTAGAGAACGTTTACTCATTTTGAGCCCGTTTTTAAACATCTGTAATGTCATTGTTCATGTGTGGAAAAAGCAACGAAATTAAACTAGCCAATCAGATTTCTTTTCACCCATATCCCCACGCACAATATACATTTGGCAACACACAAACGCACACCTTTATTTATTCTCATTTTCTATTGCTTTCTTAATATGTCATGCGTGTGCGCAGATAGATTTTAACAATCAATTTAAAAATTATGTAAAAAATTAATTAGCGCCCTCTCATGGTACGCACAGTGCATATAGCCGTACGGCTGCAGGCGTCACTGGTTGCTTGCAAACTCCTGAGCAAACAATGTCCTACAAACAATGTTCATATTAAAGGCTATTAAAACAAGTGAATAGTGAGTGCAACCATGTAGTCTATGCCATGCAAAATGTGCAAAAAAGGGTCAAATCACATTACATTCTAACATTGTAACATTACAATCTAAAAATAATTATGCTTTCTAAAGCAGAAGTTAAATTCACTAAACTAAAATGAAAATATAAAAACAAAAGCACAGACTAATTATTTTAGGCTATTTTGATTTCCCCATTACAATAATCACTTTATAGTTACTGCTATCACGAAAAATACACTTATTTGTATGTTTAAAATTCTACATATGGCACATTTATTGTTCAACAACCAATAATTTAGCAAAATGTATATTTTAGAATTATGGTGCTCCTATTCTATTGTGCTCCGTCTGTTTGATGCTCGTGGCGGCGCTCGCTCATTGAAGTGTGAAGTTTAGCGTAAACTCGTTTACATAAGGCTCATCCACTCCTGACAGCAAAATGGGAATATTTGCATGACTTTCTAACATTTACAGAATGGAGAATAAACCTGTGAAATGTAAGTTACGCACTGAGGAAAACACCAAACAAACTACTGTATATGGATAAAAACGTATTGCCTCATTCCATATCGTATATAAAAAATATATTGATATAGCGTACAAACTCGATATACCGCCCAGCCCTCGGATTTAGGCTATTATTGTTGGCTTGTTCTTGTATGTTGTTTTTCTAGCTAGATGTGGCAACACGAATTAGTCAAGGCTCTTACCACTTTACCTGTGATTTCTTGCACTGCAATGTCCACACATAAAGAAGAGAGAAACATTTAACAACTAGTTGTTCAGTTCGGTTCCGTACATACTGCGTAGAATTTTTGTAAATGCGGTTGTCACTACCTGCATTTTTTGGGAGTTAATTCGGTTGTAGAATGCAGTTGTCACTCCCGTAAATTACTGAACTGTAATAAACTGTAACAGGATTAAGCACTAAAAGGTGAACTGACAACCGAATTTAGTTGCAGTGTGTATGTGGCCTATGAGCGGTATGGTGCATCAAAACTAATCCGCTTCTGTTATAATCAATGGAGCTGTTTATGCTGCGAAGCAGTTTGCATAGTGGACTACAGACGTATTAGTGTCGGATTTAGTGCTTGCATAACATTAGTAAAAAATTAATATAGCAGGATCAATTCCAGCTTACACATTTTCAGATATACCGTCCAGCCCTCACACTCTCACACTAAGTAGTGGAAATGCAGTGTTGCAGTGCTGTAGTTTGCCGCCGCCCTGCCCTGCCCTGCCCTGCCCTGTCCTGTAGGTCTAGGTATGGAAGACTATGATTTAACAAGGGGCCTGCATCAGGGCAGGTGTGGCGATGATGGATTGAAGTGCTTAGCAGAGCTCTAGCAGCCGGGACAGAGAGTAATCGCTGTGTACAGAGAGCTGGCCAGAGTAAGCAGAACAGATACATCAAGCCGAAATGCACAGCAGAGTCGAGCAGGGTCACATGCACGCAAATCCATATATATTTACAGATGACAGAGGTCTCCCTACTCAAGCACTAACACAAAGGTAACATAATCGTCCTGCTCCAAGTGTTATATAATGTTCTGTTGCCTGCGCAGGGCTATTATTTGATTTATGGCTTGGGCCACAAGGTGAGGTGTACAGCATTGTTTTTTTGTGGGATGTGATGACTACATATGTGTACAGTCTGCACCTGTTTGCACAATTGTGTTCATTAATTTATTGCATGTTAAAGCATTGTAATTTACATGATTTCTTTAAGTAGGCATTTCTATTGTGTACCTTTAATCTCTCAGCTCATTTATTATTTGCTGTTTTGCACGTTTATGCACAATAGGGAGTGGACAAGAAGTGATGGGGAGAAGAGGAGAGTTGGGCATGGTTCCCAGTTTTTGACATTTTTTAGTGAACTTGTAAGGGCATCACTCAGATTTTTTCTCTCTCCCAGACAATGCTGGGGTTGCACCAGAATAGATGCCACATTAATGCAGAGAGAGATAGAAGTCCTCATCTTAAAAGCCTATAATGTTGTTTATGGTGTTTTTAGTACAACAGCACCAATGAGTTTGAAGCATCCCATAAAGTTATAGAATACTAAAGTATGAATGAGGCTGCCAAGTAATAACTAAAAAGCCATTAAACATTTTTGTCGTGTAGTTTGAAAAATTTGGTTTTTAAAGGGAAAGTATGTACGTGATGTTAAAATTCCTACTCCTATGCCAGTTTAATGTGCAGAGACAAGCCATTTGTCGGTAAATTTACTGTGTAAACAATGGGGCGAATTCAATGAATATTTTAGTGTCATATATTCTCTATATTTGCAAACCTGCAATCCATCTTAACCATGCATTAAATGCACTTAAATAGCGCTTCTTGAGTATTTAAATTGTCTTTTGAGTCTAAACATGCTTCCTTTCTATGTAAATTATGGTTATTATCGATTTTAGCTTTATTCACTATAGTTGAAGTTGGTATAAATATTGAGCACGTTTTCAGCACAGATTTTTTGGGTGCATAGCTGAATTCAGTGCTAAAACAATGCTAACCATAAGTGCTAATAAACATTTGAAAATGTATTTGAAGTAAATTTAACTTTGTGCCTCTGTTTGGCAAAACATTGGTCTTTTTTTTTTTTTCTCCAGTTCACCAGCTCTTCAACAAAAAATGTATGATCTAAGATTTTTCAATGTTTTTGAAAGAAGTCTCTTATGCTCACCAAGGCTGCATTTGTTTGATGAAAAATACAGTAAAAACAGTAATATTATGAAATATATTATAACTTAAACATTTTTAAAATTTAAAATTGGGTAACACTTTAGTTTAGGGTCCAATTCTCACTATTAACTAGTTGCTTATTAGAATGCATATTACTCGGATATTGGCTGTTTATTAGTATTTATAAAGCACATATTAATGCCTTATTCTGCATGACCATATTCTACATCCCTAATCCTACCCAATTCCTATCCAATACCTAAGCTTAACAACTACCTTAATAACTATTAATAAGCAGTAATTAGGAGTTTACTGAGACAAAAGTCATAGTAAATAGTTAGTTAATAGTGAGAATTGGACCCTAATTTTAAAGTGTGACCAAAAATTTAAATTTTTGTTTGGTATTTTAATATTTTTTAAAATGTTATTTATTCCTGTGATGGCAAAGCTGAATTTTCAGCATCATTATTTCAGTCTTCAGTGTCACATGATCCTTCAGAAATCATTCTAATATGCTGATTTGCTGCTCAAGAAACATTTCCTCTTATTATCAATGTTGAAAATAGTTGTTCTGCTTAATATTTTTGTGGTATCCATGATTTTTTTTTCAGGATTATTTGATGAATAGAAAAGAACAGAATTTATTTGAAATAATCTTCAAGTCAACTGTTTTATTCAAATTAGTCAAATAGTCAAATGATTACTTGAATATTATGGAAATTATGTTTCTGTAATGAATGCTTTCTCTCTGTCTTTCAATCACAATTTCTTGCTCTAACAGTGGAATTATCTTAATCTGTTAAATAACTCATGTATAAGTGAAGTGTTTTCAGAGTGATACTATGAATGATTAGCCACTCAACATGATCAGGCTAATCTGGGATGTGTCAGCCTCTGCAGCGACTGAATGTTCGCTCACCCTGACCCATTTCCTTTGAATTAATCCCAGCTATAGTTGGGGGGAAAAAAGCCTCTTTGATCTTCTAATGAAGGGACACTCATCCCGATATTTCTGTTCTGAGTTTGTCTGCTCACTTTGGTGTGTCTGTGAGCTCTCACCAAGGAATTCCTGGAATAGGGTGAAGTAGTTTAAATAATTAGGCCTTGCTTTCAAAATCTCAGTGTCCTCCTCCATCCTGCTTCTTCCTTTTACTGTCATCCATCATTCAGCGCTCAGAGCTGCCATTGGTCATTATTGTGCCAGCTCACTTTGCATGACGGCGTTCGAAGAAACTCGGCCACCCTACTTTGATCCTGTTTTTCTCTTTCCTTAAGGATGATAAGAACACCTAGAACCCCTTCTACATATAACTTGATTGGTGATGCGATCGAGCGCAAATTTGCATGCTTGTTTGAGTGCGCCGCAGCGCTTGTGTGTTTTCCGGGATTAGAGAGAGGGTTAAAGGCTAGCTCAGCAGTGGGGTGTTTTAGATTGGGTGGCTGTGGAGCTATTTCCAGACTGCTCTGCTTGGAGGATGACTAGAAGAAGCACTGGATTCATTATTCAGAAGGCAGCGGAGTAGTACACAGCGGCACAGTCTGTCAGGCCAAGATTACCTTTGTGCAATACTCTGACATGCGAGGAGAGCTTAAGGTTTGAGTCTCTACCCTGAGGCGTGAAACCAACCTGACTGGAAGTAGGGTTGTACAGACTGTCTGAAAGTTATCAGGTAGTCTACGGAGTTGTGAAGTGTGAGAACATGGAGCACAGGCTTAGATTACCAGTGATCGTTCAGAATGTAGGGTATGTTTTACATTAAAAAAGGATCAGAAGATCTTTTGAGGCATGTTGAAGCAATGTTTTGTGGCTCCAGGCCATAAGGCAAAAAAATATTTTTTCATCTATATTTAAAATACATTTCAAAATATAAAATGCCCCAAAATGTATTGCTGATATGCATTTTAAAGAGGTCATGAATTGAGAAATTTAAAATTTTCCTTGATCTTTTGACATATAACAGGTCATCATACTACAAGAATATATTGTAATTTTAAGAACTGAAAGCTTCCTTGTTAGTCCAAAAACAGTTTTTATTGAAGCCAAGCCCAGATACATCCTTACTACTATAGCCCCGCCCACTGATTCGCTCATGACAAGTAGTAGGTAAATAAAAGATGTGACTCTTAACTCTGGATCGAGCAACTAAGCGATAAACTTGTCTTTGAAGAGTGCAAAATGTTGTGCAGTGCCAGGTTGTGGAAAAACACAGTAGCTGAATTGGATTTTCAGAGAACCTGAAGTTAAAAAACAATGCTGTGCCTTCTATATTGGCTCCGACAGGAATGGCGCAACACACTTATGTGAGTAAAAAAGTTTTTACTGTGTCACTATTGCTTTGTACAGATCGTTTGATATGTACGGATTATGTGTACATATCTAACCAAAATCCTCAGTGACCAGTGATTTCTTATATGTAATGAGTCATATACAGTCAGATGTTCTTTGTCTCAAAATCTTAAATCAAACCAGTGAGTAAACAGTCAACTTCATGTTGTTTCTCTTAGTAGGATGAAAATAATCTGTTATTTTAACTGTGATTAAATTATACATAGAATTATACCCTTTACAATTGCTGGAGCTGTCAATCAAACAGCGCGAGGTTATCAGTGACTGAGTTCTGGACTCTCGCCAGCACTCTCTCAAAACTCCCGTTTTATTCAACGAATCTCTTATTTACATTATTGTGTTTGCACTGTTAGTTATGATGAAAGCATTCGTTAGTGTGCAGAAATCGAGTTACAATGACGAGATCACTGCTTTCATGCACTCAACAACATGAGAACACTGAAACTTTTCATGCCACAATCTCAATATAATGCTATAATCAACAAATTTCACGATTAGTAAACCTTGAGAACCTAATAGTAAAAATGTGGTAAAAGTTTTTGAGAGTTCCACATGTAATACTTTTCATATGCAAAGATGTTAGCCAATCACAGCAGTTGGCGTTTACACTGAAGCCTCACTGCAGACACACCCCTTAAATCAGAGTGTTCAAATCAGAGGGCTAATATCAGGGTAGGAAAATGCCTTTTATTTGTAAATTATGACAATTTTTGAAGTAAAAATCATACTAACATTATAAGTGCACCCTAGGAAACATTATAAAATAATAAAATAATGCAGTTCATGACCCCTTTAAATATATTTTCAATCTAAACATATTTATATTGTTTTATTGTTTTATTTTAAGATTGGAAATGTATTTTTAATTCTAAAAATATACTTCCTTAAGCTGCTCTTTTATATTTAGCATATATATTTTGGCCAGTATACTGTATGCATGTAGTAAGGAAAACATGCCTTTTTATTTCCTTACAGGTTAATGCAGATGTCAGTGAATGTGATAAGCACAGTAAATGCTGCAGTTATTTTATTGATGTTATTTGTGGCATCTTAATTTATTTGAACAGGAATATTAGATGGATGAATGCATACCTTATGAAGCAAAGAGTATAATAAATTAGGCCCATTGGAGTGCAAAAAGCTGTATCAATACTAACTCAATTTAAAGACTCAGAGTCGGTGGGACTAAAAGGACTAACAATGTTTAAGGATGAAACTGTTTCTTAAAGCCAGACAGACAGCAGAATCTCTATTACTCCAGCCTAGACACAATACACCTTAACATTAGGGTCATTCAATTTCCCACTATGCTCTTCAAAGTGGGCCAAGTGATTTGTTTTCAGTGTGTATTTAAGAAGCCCTGGAGAAGTTTAGCATTTAAATTGGTTGATCCCAGCACATTTTACCACAGCTGTTTTTGAAGCATCGTGCTGATGAAAAATCAAAGGAAATGTGCAAATGCATGACCTTTCCCCGGCTTACTAGCAGACTGTGTCTGAAGAGCTTGTTTTTGCTGACATCCATCTTTCTTTTATACAGTTTTGTAAGACTTTACCAGGTACTTGGTGAGACAAAACATCACAAATTATTTTTAGACAATAAAAAGAACCTCACCACAGGTNAAAGGGTGGGGGGGGAAAAAAAAAAAAAAAAAAAAAAAGTTGAGATGCAGAGGAGAGTTTTTAGAGAGACAGTGACAACTGCTGGTTTACACACTTTTGTAGTGATTGTTTATTGTTGAGTAGGAGCACAATTTTTTTAAATGACAAATTATTATTGATATGTACTAAGCCCTGCTCATGGCATGGAGGAAAAATGTATTGTAACCAAGAATTAAAAATTCAACTTAATACGTGAGCATGTTTTATTAATTCATTCTTTTGTTTTACTTCAGTTGTGGCCATGTTTTATCTTTTTTTGTTGTTGTTGTTGTTTTAGGTAAATTGTGGTCGCATTGTAGTAATTCATTCCCTTGTCTTAGGTAAATTATTATTTGGCTATTTAGTAGAGCTGGGTATTGACACAAATTTCACTATTTGATTAAATTTCAATTCACAAGCTTGCGATTCGATTTTGATTCAATATCAGTTAATTTGGATATATATATATATATATATATATATATATAT
>RJVU01018281.1:6692019-6705401 GCA_003731715.1 Anabarilius grahami
TAGGATATATATGACACGTATTGATGTGCCATCATGGAGGCACATCAATATGTGCCATTGTCAGAAGATTTGCTGTGTTTCCCAGCACAGTCTCAAGAGCATGGAGGAGAGTCCAGGAGACAGGCAGTTACTCTAGGAGAGCTGGACAGGGCCGTAGAAGGCCCTTAACCTATCAGCTGGACCGTTATCTGCTCCTTTGTGCAAGGAGGAACAGGATGAGCACTGCCAGAGCCCCACAAAATGACCTCCAGCAGGCCACTGGTGTGAATGTCTCTGACCAAACAATCAGAAGCAGACTTCATGAGGGTGGCCTTAAGAGGGCCCGATGTCCTCTAGTGGGCCCTGTGCTCACTGCCTGGCACCGTGGAGCTCTATTGGCATTTGCCATTGAACACCAGAATTGGCAGGTCTGCCACTGGTGCTCTGTGCTTTTCAGATGAGAGCAGGTTCACCCTGAGCACATGTGACAGTTGTGAAAGGGTCTGGAGAAGCTGTGGAGAATGTTATGCTGACTGTAACATCGTTCAGCATGACCGGTTTGGTGGTGGGTTAGTGATGGTCTGGGGAGGCATATCCATGGAGGGACGCACAGACCACTACAGGCTAGACAATGGCACACTGACTGCCATTACTTATCGGGATGAAATCCTTGGACCCATTGTCAGACCCTACGCTGGTGCAGTGGGTCCTGGGTTCCTCCTGGTGCACGACAATGCCCGGCCTCATGTGGCGAGAGTATGCAGGCAGTTCCTGGAGGATGAAGCCCCCACTTTTGCCTGACCTAAATCCAATAGAACACATCTGGGACATTATGTTTCGGTCCATCCAACGCCGCCATCCAAACTCAGACTGTCCAGGAGCTCAGTGATCCCTTGGTCCAGATCTGGGAGGAAATATCCCAGGACACCATCCGTCGTCTTATTAGAAGCATGCCCCAACATTGTCAGGCATGCATACAAGCACGTGGGGGCCATACAAACTACTGAGTACCATTTTGAGTTGCTGCAATGAAATTTCAGCAAAATGAACTAGCCTGCTGTATCATTTTTTCACGTTGATTTTTGGGGTGTCTTTGAATTCAGTCCTCTGTAGGTTGATAATTTTCATTTCCATCAAACGATGTGGCATCCTTTCGTTCCTAACACATTACCCAGTCCATATCAGTATAGATATCCAGCATGATATTTTTCCCATTGAGACCAGATGTGTTTTCAAAGTGTTTCTTTAATTTTTTTGAGCAGTGTATATATCAGGTATACTTATATACTTGACACATTTTCTCAAGGAAAAAAAAAATCTCTCAACTAATGCTGTAAACTGTACAGGGAGTCGGTACTACATCCTCTCTAGAATAAATTTTTCTAGCTGACTATCGAGTTTGTGGTTAATGAATGACTTTTCTGAGGTAAATATAACATTACATGACATATTGTTTACAGCTTGTTTTATTGATGTCTTTTCGCTGTTGAAAAACACTGATTGAGCGATTACATGAGACATGATATAAATGGAAATTTAAAAAATTTAACTTATCTCACCTACATGTATGCTCATTTAACAGCCCTAAGGAATACTACAGAAATCGAATGTTTCATTGTAAAAATTAAGTACAGATGAATTCTTCTCACTATCTTTTGTTCTTTTGTTAACATTAATGACAGACAGCAGCAGGTATATTAGGCTGCTGTCACTTTAAGAGCTAATGCATGGATCCGATATACTTTTACACATGCATTTTCTTTCTTAACTTTACATTCACTTGAAACATTACCAACTGTGTTTTTGTGAATACTTACCAAGACAGGCACTTTGAAATAATTAGGTGCACTGAAAGGAATAATATTAATATACATCATCTGTGCACGAGGTAGGGCCTTAAAAACATCAGCCAATCGTTTACGCGATCATCGCGTAAACGATTGGCCCTCTGGCTTGTCAATCACTGCCATGACGTTCCTTGTGAGAGACGTGCGCGGCTGCGCGCTCCAGTAACTTTCCACACTCCACAGGCGCCGCATGCAATGTATTTGTCAGGAGACAGGAGTAACAACTGCAGATTATGAGTTACCTGCGGTGAGTCCGACACAATGAATCCACTAACACGACACAGCGAATGCCGGTGGTAAACAAACACTCGTGTTCCAATACTCCTGCACGAGTTTTGGGAGGCGTTCCCTCGAAATGAGCTGTGAAGGAGGGGGTTGTTCTTACGCATGCGCTCATTTCAAAAACTCACTATCAGTCTTTGGTTTCTCAGTCGACGAAAAGATCCTCTGTATCACCTTTAAGCACAATAAGCCACAAAAAAGCACTCAGTTCGGTACTCGAGAGGTGATTGAGAGACGGCTTTATGTTTGTGTGCTCTAGGCACCCAGAGAACACAGAAAACTGTCTCTCAGAGAGCACGCAAGTACTACTGAATGCTTTAAAATCCTTGAATGTTTAAATTGACAAGTCATGCATATGATAAACTTTAGTAAGCACGAAACCTGTGGGAATGAGTAAAATTATGCACAATACCCATGTCGAAATTCAAGCCCTGGAATAAATTTAAAAGTGGGAAATAATTTTTTTTATCCAGCCGTACTATTTACTCAATATGACCAAAAACGAAAGCTATAATGATAACTATCTTAGCATCCACACAAAATGGATGATAACTTTCTGTTTATTCTAAGCAAGTGCTGCAGTTATGATCTGCACAGTTATTGATTACTGGGCAAAGTTTTAATATCATGCAAAGCTGTAAAGAATGACTGATGCATTTTGAAATGCTGAGGAACTCATGGGGAACAGTGCTGAAGTGCTGAAATTGATTTTTTTACCATTACACTGGTGAAACAATACAGTTATTGACAACATTGGTGGGAAACCAGCATCATGCTGTATTCGCTCATTGCATGCCAATCATTGTTCAATCATTTTTCAATCAAACGTGAATTCACACTGAATTTACATCATAAGGTAACATGTCTGACATCAACTTGTGTTGGTAAGGCAATGTAAATTAAGGGTGGTATGGGGTGGAGTAAAAGTACATGACAGTGCAGAAGGGACATGTCTGTGATTACAATGTTTAACCACTGCAAATACATGCCAGGTTTAATAGCAATGGGAGCCATAACCATAATCTTGATTATTATTTAGTGTTTTTTCTATATATGGCCAGTATGGATTTAAAGAAGACATATACAAAAAATTGGAATAAAAAAAAATAATAAATAAATCTGAATGGTTAAGCTATTAAAGAGAATTACATTTTGGAATTTCTTTCCAAGTTATTTAATTATTTATTAGTGCTTTAAAACAAGGTGGCAGGAAAAAATCTGAACCCCTGAACAGATTGTTATAAGAAATTACATTTCGATTTTTTTTGGCACACCCCTACAAATGTATTTGGATATTTTTTGGTGTTTGGGTGACAAGGTTTAATGATATTTGCTCATGCAGTGCAAGAGCCAGTATAGTTCAGTTGTCATGCATTCAGATTGATAGAATAAATAAATACTTCAGATTGTTTAACTTTAACATTTCATTACATATGGGGAATGAGTTCGATGATTGTTCCCTTTTGAGGAAGAAGACAAAAATTGATGATTGACAAAAGCTGAACACTTGCTCTCAGCAGCATCATGACAGAAGTGATGTAGGTATGATTAGTCTTTACTGGGGTCTTGGTGAAGCTTTACATTTGTAACAGATTGCCGATGTCAGGTTCAGGCGGAATGACTTGAGGGTGATCGTGTCACAGGAAACATCTTTCCTTTTGTTCTAAAGTTCCTGCCTGACAGAAAATTCTAAGAAAGTTATGTCACCATGTTTCTGACAAATAACTACCATTACATCTGAGAAAATTCTACCTACTGAGCATATTCAGCTATTAACAATTAGAAATCAGACTGAAGGAAAAACACCAACTGGGACTGAAATTATTCTCTGTTAGGTTTTAGTCCCAGGGAACACTTTCAGCTCTGCAGCGGCGTGTCTTTGATTAAATGCTTGTACTCTGCTTCACGCTGGACTCTGAGCACCTCCTGAATGGCAGGTAGAGAAGTTTCACTATTATGCTAGATACTGTAGTCTCATACTGCCCAGTATACTCTTATAATCTTACACTCATCATGGGTGGCCATTAGGGTTGTGACGGTGAGAAAATTCACATTAGCGCCAATTTAGGGGTGGCAATTACTTGAATGGTGTGTTCATTATTATTCTTATTGACAAACACAGCAACTACAAAAACACAACTAATCCTTTGCAGGTTCCCTATTACAGGGGTTTTCATCCTTTTTGGACATGCGCCCCCCCTAAGTTTATCAAATTACCCGCCCCCCCCCCCCCCCCCCCCCCACCNCAATATCCTTGATATATACTTGATGCGTTTGAACATCATTGCTATATTATTTAATAGCCTATGCTGCATATAATGTGCAAAACTGTGTCTACAGCTATAGAGGTTGTTCACATGTCACACTCAAGTTAGTTATTTTAAATGTAGATGCGTGACAAGCACGCTCAAATAAAGAGCGACAGCATTGCAACAATCATGCGTGTCTACGTGTGTATGCTTCTGAATTAACAGGTGCTCTTGCCCCACAGGTTGAAAACACCTGCCCTATTAGCACTGGGTTTAAAAACGAACTTCCCTATTTTAAAAATTAATCCTTAAAGGGTAACAAAATATAAAAGAAAAACGCTGAAATGTTATTTCATATAATTATTTTATTTTGTTCTTAAAAATAAAAACAAAGATGCAAACTAAATAAACAGTGCTGTATTTTTTTCAGCCAGGTTTATTTAACAGCGGCATTCAAGTAAGAATTTGAGTAATCAAATATAAAAATAAAACTGCATAGTCTTCACTGTATGGATTAAATGTACATTGATTCTTATTAAATCTATTCAGTCAGTGAGTGATTTTCTCTCTTTTTTTTCTCTTTCTTTTGTTGTTTAATATTAAGAATACAGATAGCAGCAGGTATATTTGGCTGCTGTCACTTTCAGACCTAATGCAAACATGCACTTTTCTCCAAATTGTTAATGTGAACCTTTTGTGTATTTGACAGTTTAAGCACAATAAGATGCAAAAGAGAACTTTCTGTGTGCGCTTGCTGCAGGTGTGTGTACTCAGAAAACTGTATGTCAGAAGAGCGTGCGAGTAAAATAGTTTGAAAGTTTAAACTTGTAAGGCTTTATGCATTCAAATAATAAACTTTCATGATGGTGAAGAACTGCAATGTCACGTTAACATAACAGTATATACTGTACGTATGTTGCTAACCAGGGAATGTGAATTTATGTCTTGTTGTAAAAGTGTGTTGGGTTGGAATGTGCACTGTAGCATGATACTAATGAACTCTCTGTAAAGGTATGTCATGAAAATATTTTAATTTTTACAATCTAATATTGTGATACATACACTCCTGCTAATATGTACCTTTAAGGTACTAATATGCGCACCCTTTAGGGGAATATATATGGTACAAAGGTACGAGTGCGCTGCATTCTGAAACTGAATAACCAAAATAGACACTTTCCTATGGTTATCTATCTTGTTCTGATTAGAGAGCTTGTTTTTATGTTTTTTGATTCCGTAAACAAAATGAATAAATTCTTATGTATTTCACATCAAATTTTGGGTTGTTTTGGAGAATGTGGTAGTGACTCACAAATACTGAACTTGAAGTAAAATACAATTATATTCCACTGGTGACTGTTGGGTTTTTCCATGCTCCGGAGGGTTATTCCAAATGTGACATTTTCTCTCAAGTGATTGGATGTAATACCAACTGGCAAAGTCAATGGAAGGAGAGCTAAGGAGGGATGTCTAAATATAGGGTAGTGCTTGGCGCAGAATAATCAAGAATGGTGTTATAATCTTCGAAGGAGCAGGAGTAAGTGCAAAAGCTCTCCAAGACATTTCAAAGATATTCAGCAAAATCACATGCTCAAATAATGTGTATTCAATGTTGATGCATCATTTTCATTGCCTCCATAATTGTCCAGTGTTCTTACTGTTAGAGAAAAAGGTTCAGAGTTTGTTTAGAGATATTTTATGTTCTGTTTTCTGCTGTTTGTATTGAGATTGAATAATTATTGAATTCCTTTCAGGCATGCAGAGACTATTATGTGTATTTTACATTCATCTGTTACTAACATGCTCATGGTGTCTAACCCTCAAAGGGCCCCTGTTTACCACAGAATTCATGAATGCAATTTTCTTTTCATTATTTACAGAATTCCAATACCAACCGCCCTTTTCTGGTGCTATTTAGTCTCATTTATCAAATATGACAGTTTATGGTATACTGTTGTCATAGGCAGGGGGATGTATTTTTTATTTCTTTTTGATAAATGTTAGATGTTGTTGTGAGAACAGCTATTTACTCAAAGGGTTTTTGAGATGATTTTGAGACTAGAAAAGACTAATTGTTTGCATTCTTCATTGAAAGAAAACAATACCCTACATAAATGATTTATTGGTGTTACTGTTACTAGAAAACGTAGTATTATGCTTGATATGTGCCAGGAACGATAACTGTCAGTTTGATCTGTTTTGTTTGCTCAAACTAAAGAAAAACATCTGTTTATCGATTTACATTTGGCTCAAGTAACTATCAAATAGGCAGAAAGTAGTAATATTGACATCACTACATTTATGCCTGTCAGCATACATTTGTGTGAGTGTAATTTCATGTTTATGTCATCTGTAACTCCCCATCATGAGAAAGGAAAATGTAGATGACCCCTTAGCTGTGTTCCATTGACAGACATTACTGGTAGCAGTAAGAGTAAAATGAAGATGTCGTTTCAGGTGCCCCATCCAATATTAATCAAAACGACCCAATAAAAGAATCTTGTTAAATCATAGTAGAACAACTTGACATTGAGAAATTTTGTGCCAGATGTATCTGTCTTGCCAAGATTGAAAATGAAAACTTTATGGAAAAACACATTTGCTTTCTTAGCCACTTCATCTTTTTGCTGAATGTGCCAGAGAATGTCAATGTAAAGGTAAACATAAACTTAGACAGGACAGAAATGCTCATAGAAGAGAAATCTGTGTACAGTATGCACATGTCCAATTAAGAAAGAGAGAAATTTATTGCTATCGGACGTTTGATTAAAGGAAGCTGATTGCCTCAGATCTGGATAGAAATCCTGCCGAATGCCTTAACATTCTGCTCATGCGGTGTGTAATCATTTGTTAGTATGTGGAGTCTAGCGGCGCTCAGATTGAATCAGAGCGGTGCCTCCTTATCTAGATTGAAGGAAATAATTTGTTACAATTTTCTATTAAGTCGCATTCAAAAAGGCATGTGTTACCTTAAGGGCACATTTAAGGCAAATTGTGCTGCCGCAGAAGTTCACTGTCTCTTAAGATTGCTGGCTGCTTAATTTCCAACCACCGTCTTGGGCCGTTTGATGTATTAGCGAATGCAAACAACATGAAAGTGTTATGGTGTTCGCCGTGTCTGGGCATGACACGACATCGCCGTATTTGCACCGAGTGACCTCTTTGTGTCAGGAGCACGGAGTGGAGGGTGAACCATGTTTCCTCTCCAACACTTTGTCTAATGCACTTGTCACAGAGGCCTATTTTAACTCTGTCATGAATGTGGCAAGACACCTGTCATAATAATTCCTGTTCTTTCCTCACTTCAGCCTCTGTCCATGTAGTACACATTAGTTGCTGTTTCATAGTTCTTGACGTGGCTAAAAAAAAAAAAAAGGTTGGTGCTACTGTGGTGTACAGTATATGACCACTTGTGTATGAACTTTTGTTGTTAGTAAATATTTTTAATTACTGCACATTTCCAGAGGAAGATTTTTAACTTGTCAATTTTAAAGGAAAAAATAAAGCGATTAAACAACAAACATGTGCAAATTCAAATCTGAGTATACAGTCCTTGATGTGACATGATCACTAGCAGTCAGACTGCACATATTTCGTTACACTAGTTTGTAGTCACATGCACATTCTCAATCTCACTCACTGACTTCAGTCACTTGTCACAGCGCTAGTCTGTGACAGGCCCATTTTAAGAGCTCACCAGAGATATATGTTTGCCATAATAACAGCAATAATAGTTTATCCTGCAATAACCGTGCTGAGACGTCTTTGCACATTCATTTGGGTCACACTTTAGATTAGGTGTCTTTAACTACTATGTATTTACATAAAAAAATATGCACAATGTACTTATTGTGTTCATATTGTATTGCAGAACACCTTTGCTGCTATTGTAAGATTAGGGAACTGATTTGGTGGTACAGAGGGTAAGCTCAACAGTGTAATTTTAGATGTAATTACAGAATTTAATTACAGCTGTAATTACATGCAAGTATTTTTTAAGATACTGTATAAGTACAATGTTGAAACATATAAGCACACTGAATTAAATGATTAATTTGAATGTTAATGCATATTAGTTCAAGATACCTAATATAAAGTTATTTGTAAGGGTGCTCAGATCAGGATTTTTGGGGCCGATACCAATCACCGAAATAAATAATAGGCCTTACTATTCTTAACAACAATGTAATGTAATGTAAGTATTAAAAAAAATTAAGAGATGAGCAATTATCATGAATTGACAACTCATTATTTATTGGCAAGAAACATGTGCAACATATTCAATTCTCTCTCTTAGAGGTGATTAGTAACAGCTTGGAGATTAACAAATATAGCATTCCTGTGAAATAAATAATAAATAAAACGAGAGAAAAAACAGAACAGTCTATCAACAGAAAGTAATCAAATGTAGAACAACACTGCATAGTCTTCACTTTATACATTAAATATACATTATTCCTACTAAATCTACTAAAGAGCATTTTTGTCTGATATTGTCTTTTGTTGTTTGATTAATATTGGTGACAGATGGCAGTCATTTTAAGACTGAATACGCGGATCCAATATACTGATACACATGCGACTTATTTCCCAATTGTTTATGTTCACTTAAGACATAACTGACATTATTTAAGCAAATACTCACCGGGCATTTTGACATTTCTGTGTGTATTTAACCATTTAGGTGCTAACCTGAAGGTCAAAGTTCACTTTGCTTGTCCGTGTTCCAAACAATAAATGCAGTGAAGCAAATTAAGCTGCGCATAGAAAAATTGTCTTGCAAGTTTTGCGTCTTCTGATCAGCATTTATAGAGAATCAAACTATATTAAGCTATTATCGACCGATAATGATTGGCCCCCGATCAGACGAAGCACCCATAGTTATTTGTGTTACTTAACTTAAACAAAACTTAACTGAAGTTGATTCTAATGATTATTCACTTGAGTAGTTTTGGAACAAGTAGTGGAAATGTTTTTTTTTTTTTTTTTTTTTTTTTTTTTTANATTCCTCTGATGTGTGTGATGTTGAAATCTCACGATGTGCTGCAGTGCAACAGTGTGTTACATGTCACAATAATCTTTGACACTGATAACAGAACTGTTTAAATGAATATTCCACTAAATAAGGAAATTTCACAAAATAATGCATTTTACAAATGCATATTATGGCTTCCTGCTTGTGAAAAAAGAAAACAATATAATTCAATTTCCTAATTATTTCACCCCTACTGAAGGGCATATCAGACTCTTTTACAAAAAATTATAAATAGTAAATATTATTTTATGAAGACAAAAAAAGAGGACACTTTCTGGTTATGGATATTATTTAGGTGCATTTACACTGCATTCCTATGGGTCTCCAATGTGGCTTTATAGAAATCTAATCACACTCATCCAAACAAAATGGCACTTCAATTTCCATACTTTACTGAATTTTAAAAACATTGCGGGATAACTCCAAATGCCTTCCATTATTTCAAGAGATAAAAATAAGGTGTTTAGTCTACTGCGTTTCCCTACTTTATAAACATTCCCACAGTAAAGGATGCTAATAAGGATTAGAAGCAAAGAAAAGGGAAGGACCCCCATGGAAATAGCCTGGGAGAGACACGTGAGTGAGGATCTGGAAAGAGAAATGAGAGAGAGAATTAAAAGAACCTGCAGAATCTGTCTCCAAGAACCAAGCACTTGATAAGACTAAAGGAGCTCTTGTGATATAAATGTCACATTAAAAAAGTCTTATGATATTTTATTGATGGATAAAGTAGAGCATGATGGAAAATTTACAACCAAGTCTGTAAATGTGATGGATAATGATTATTTGTAGCGCAGTGTCTGTATTACAAATTACTTGTGTAGTTAATAATGAAATCACATTAGTGTTTACACCTCGTTGCATGTGCTCAGAATGTGCTTTCAGTGATGTAAACACAATGCATCTTTGGTTTTATTTTGGTCAGGTGCTATTTGATTTTAATCTGATCATCGAAAACACATGTTAACATTTCCATAGTTAAAGTGATGATATTTGACATATTCTTATCTATGCTAATAAACTGCTCATTTTAAATGTAGCTTAAGTGTACAAATATTTTTGAATCCATAGTATATTATAACATACAGTATTTTGGCATTTAAATTATTGATCGTAAAAGAAAAGAAAGAGAAAAAAGGAGCTTATAACAAATTATTCCATCATGCTCCACATACACTTTATTCCTCATCGTGCTTTTGCATGAGAATAAAGGCAAATATTGAATTTCTGTAGCTTGCCTGAGCATTACGTCCCTGTCACAGTCTGGTTGTGTGACAGCATATGTTTGGACACCCGTAGTCAGATGGAAACAGACCTGTCAGCACGGCGGCAGGATGGGACAGTGAGATAATCACATACTGTCATTTTGGGGGGCAATTACCCAGCTTGGATTGAAATGAGAAAACCTGTTTTTTTCCTGCTGTCCTAATGGAGGTTCCGGTCATTAGTTAAACGAGAGTCTCTCTCTGGCTGTAATCAAACGTGAAGCGTTCAGTTTACGAGCCCATTATAAAACATCTGCTCCCCGGCAATGGCCTGCGGAGACTTACGTTTACTCTGCCGTAAAAGTCTGTGAGCACTTTTGCTACATAATTTCAAGTCTTTGTTAAGTTGTACAATCACACTGCTGTGATCTGAGTCATGTTCACCTTTACTGGCCATATATGCTCTTTTTTGACTGTACAAATAATAATGTTGCTAGTCATATTTTTTCTGTTTTACCAGTCATATTTTTTCTGTTATGTCTCACACTACATTTAGTACTGATCTTTTTTCATTGTTATTTTTAATTCACAAATTAAATCAAATTTTTGCAGTAAACCATGTTATTCTCATAATGCAGTGTTAATTGTCTCCTCTGTCTCTCTTAAATGAAGCTGGATGGAGAGAAGTGAAAATTTGAAGGTGTTCATAGGACCAAATCATCCTGTAAAGAATCCCATTTAACCCAATCCAATCTGGAACAGGCACACAATCCGCCTGCGCTTTGTGTAAAGCAGAATTCTGTAACAAGCTCCACTAATACCTCTGCCTCTCCTCTTCCAATAGACCAGCTTCCCAGCCAAGCAGGACCGCCCCCTCTGCCACCTGCTCCACATCAACACAAGCAGCATCCATCAGTCACCTCCCTCAACCAATCACTGGCCAATCAGCCGACAGAGCTTCAGAGCGCATCTGAATGTGTGCAGCTGCAAGAAAACTGGGTTCTGGGTGGCACTGTGGGCTTGGAGAACAGGTACTTGTTTTTGTACAGTCATTCGCTGTGTTTGAGTTCACTCACTCGTTCACTTACTGTATTCAATATTTCATATATAGTCAATAACATATAGTGCATTATATGGGGAAGGAGTAAAAAGAAAATAAGTGAGAGAATTCAGAAGCTAATTAAGTACATAAACAACATTACAACACACATGCTGTACTGTATATGCATTTTATCTTAAATGCATCTTCATACTTGATGGTAATAATAAAAAATTATAATAACACTTTTATAACAATATTTACATACTTTGTCAATCATTATTTAATTTTATTTAATTTTATGAATACTCTTTTCCTATAGCTGAGCAGCATGTCTTTGTTTGTCCACGGATATATCTAGTTATGATGCACGTGGCATCCTCATCTGTAGGATTCATTGATTAGACTTTGATGACTATCGGTTAAATCAGTCTGCATCATGGCTACAATAGAGGGAATTGTACATGGTATTCAGACAATGCTACAAATGTCTGACATCCAAATAAGGATACAGCTTGTCACTTTTACAGTCTCTTGAACATTCAGTATCAAAATGAATTTCTTTGTTGTGTATAAATATTAATATTAAAATTACACTTTACACAATCAGTTACATTTGTGTATAGACTTAATATTCTATATAGTCATACATTTTCCATTTGAGTTCCGATCAGTTTTCACTACTCATTTTTGAGAAAATATTGTGGTAAATCCTACCAAGACAAGCCTTTATGTAATGCACCTTGCTGTCACTACAGATATCTTGAAGTGTACTACTAAAGCTGAGGGATGCTTACCCAGCATCCACCTGACAGAATGAATTTATGTATGCATGACATGAGTATCATATCAAGCATAAGTAAAAACATGTTAGTCTTACCCTCTTCAGATATACACACTCAGAAACCTTTTTTATGTGCAAATTTTTTTCTTATTGTAATTGTGTCTCTTAACCTGTTTATTGTTTAATTATAAGACTTTTTTTTTTTTATTAAGGGTTGAAAAGTGCAAAATTAGTCTTCATAAAAGGATGCCTTCCTTTACAAATTTCAGCCTTTGTTCATAACAGACACACAGAGTAAATAGTAATGTACTGCATCATAGATTTTCCGCACCCTTATGCAGATTTCTAAGTGCTACAATCAGCATTTTCACTTCAAAAGGCTGAAGGGAAGGGTCCCGGTAGACTGGGACCTGCAGAGGCCGTATATGAATGCAAAAGGATTGGAAATAGACTTCATTAGCCAAAACAAAAGTCACCATGTGCAAGCCAATATTTTTTTATGTATACATTAAATTACATGCAAGTTAGTTGTTGAAACTTAAATCAGTCAATTCATGAAATTTAGTTGGCCTGTATTTAGACTAGAGAAGTGGATGAAATATCAACAAACGATCTTCCTTGACCTTTTGAAATAAAATACTTTATGTATTGTGAAAACATTCCGTGAGTATCTAAAAAATTTCCTCCACAGATCTGAAACTGCTTTTTTTTTTTAAATAATGGAATTTCTGACATAGGAAATATATATATATATAACTGACTGATGTGTAAATATGGTCAATCATGGCTAACAAGAAATGACTTCCAGCAGGAATAACTTTTTATAAAGCATGAAGAAGTTAAATCTTTCCTAGACGATATATTGTGGATAATGTCATAATGGCACAGTTTATATAACCCTGAATATACCTCCAGGAGCCTGGGCTGCCACCCACTCAAAAGGTTAAACAAGACGAATAACA
>RJVU01018281.1:6708487-6793431 GCA_003731715.1 Anabarilius grahami
CTGAAATATCACATGGTCCTAAGTATTCAGACCCTTTGCTGTGACACTCATATATTTAACTCAGGTGCTGTCCATTTCTTCTGATCATCCTTGAAATGATTCTACACCTTCATTTGAGTCCAGCTGTGTTTGATTATACTGATTGGACTTGATTAGGAAAGCCACACACCTGTCTATATAAGACCTTACAGCTCACAGTGCATGTCAGAGCAAATGAGAATCATGANTTCACCCCAAATAAAGATAAAACCTTCCAGTAATCTCACAAAATCATGTATTCTATAAGTATGTAATCATGTCAGTGCAATTTAGACAAGTCCAATGGATTCATAGACCCAGAAAACATGGGGTTAGACACCAAGATTACTTGGCTAGGTCAAATAATGAAGGAGTTAGGATATTTTAAGGGTTTCCTGCCCATCTTGGACACCATCTTGAAAATTACACCTTTCTAGTGGTCAAACTTTGGTAAACTTTTAGTATGTTATTAAGGACACCTAATACTACAAAAAGCAGCTGAGAAACCTTTTGTTAGAATTTTTTTAGGGTTAGGTGTTTTTTTTTTATATATGCAGCCGCCTAAAAGCCCGCATGGAGTTTGCCAAGATGGTGATAAATTAGATTTTTTGGTCTGATGAGACCAAGATATAACTTTTTGGCCTTAATTCTAAGCGGTATGTGTGGAAAAAACCAGGCACTGCTCATCACCCATCCAATACAGTCACAACAGTGAAGCATGGTGGTGGCAGCATCATGCTGTGGGGGTGTTTTTCAGCTGCAGGGACAGGACGGCTGGTTGCAATCGAGGGAAAGATGAATGCGGCCAAGTACAGGGATATCCTGGACGAAAACCTTCTCCAGAGTGCTCAGGACCTCAGACTGGGCCGAAGGTTTACCTTCCAACAAGACAATGACCCTAAGCACACAGCTAAAATAACGAAGGAGTGGCTTCACAACAACTCTGTGGCTGTTCTTGAATGGCCCAGCCAGAGCCCTGAATTAATCTCAATTGAGCATCTCTGGAGAGACCTAAAAATGGCTGTCCACCAACGTTTACCATCCAACCTGACAGAACTGGAGAGGATCTGCAAGGAGGAATGGCAGAGGGTCCCCAAATCCAGGTGTGAAAAACTTGTTGCATCTTTCCCAAAAAGACTCATGGCTGTATTAGATCAAAAGGGTGCTTCTACTAAATACTGAGCAAAGGGTCTGAATACTTTGGACATGTGATTTTTCAGTTTTTCTTTTTTAATAAATCTGCAAAAATGTCAACAATTCTGTGTTTTTCTGTCAATATGGGGTGCTGTGTGTACATTAATGAGGGAAAAAAATGAACTTAAATGATTTTAGCAAATGGCTGCAATATAACAAAGAGTGAAAAATTTAAGGGGGTCTGAATACTTTCCGTACCCACTGTATATATACATGAGAGATTTTATCAGAATAATTCAAAGGTTTAAGAGCTTTTATGACCAATTCCCAGCTCAAAATGCATTTTCTTGCCATTATTTTGTGGTATACTGTCTTTTTTTTTCAGCACATTTAAATCAGACATCAAACTTAACATTCACAACTTAGGTAAAGTATGATTTCTTTTGCTGTGGCACAGAAGATTCGGCAGCGGTGGAGCGCCACTGATGAAAAGCAGTGCTGAAAACACTGCCATCAAATGCTGATTCATACACATCATTATGGGTTATGTTTCTTATCATGGAATCTAGAGATCAGTTAATCTCTGTTCACTTGGACTTGAATTTGTGTTCCTCCTTCCATCATAGCACATCATTATAGACATTCATTTCATAAAAGTACAGGCACTGATCTGTAAACAGAACACTCCAGTGACAGCCCTATAAATCAATGAAGTTATTACCATTTAAATAACAATTTATTAAATTACAACTTTTGTTACATACAAAAGCATGTGTCTGCAAAAAAGAAATAGCAAAGCTAAAACTGCTGTTTCCATGGTGATAAAAATAGTGATAAAAAAAATACTTGATTTTAAAGTTCTCAATAGGTCAGACTTTTTAATAACTATTAAAAAAGACACCACTTGTTTTTTTTTAACCTGAGTTTTTTTTTCACAGCTTAATTTAAAAGTTTTCAGCAAAGTTATTGTTTTTATATTTTTATCATCCCATATCTTATCTCCTATCCCTAGGCACTTCTTGCTCAAGACTGGAACAGGCACCACTTCTCTCTTCACAACTCCTAATCCGGGTTACACCATGGCGACTGGGGCTGTCTACTCTCCACCAGCCCGTCCCTTAACGCGCAACACACTATCAAGAGGTGCATTCAAATTTAACAAGTCTCCTAAACGGTGTTCGTGGAAATGCACCGCTCTCAGTGCCGTAGGAGTGGCCACCCTGCTGTCAGTTCTGCTCTGCTACTGCATAGGTAACTGTGTGTGTGTGTGTGTATGTGTGTGTGTGTTGCTTATGTGACCATGAGGTACTTAGGTGCGAGCTGTTTTATACAGCCTGCCCCCATAAGAGATAGTGAAATAGCTCATCAGGTGGAGTTTTTCTTCCCAAACCTTCATCTGTGGCCAAAACACCTGGTGCTCTGCTCTAAATAGTCGCCCAATTCCACAGAGGAAGTCACATACACACACATTTACTGGAAAAAGACATCAATTTAGTGATTAATAACTGCAGCAAAGCAAAAGCAACATGAACAGATCTTACTTATTGTCTGCAGCGATCTATATTCACTCTGTTAGCCCTTACAAACATTATAACTTCAAATTTTTTTTATTCTCTCAGATTTCTTAACATTGTTTCCCCACTGTGAGTTATTTGCCGCAGTTGGAGGCTCCTCCCCCCCTGCTGAAGGCCTGTTAGAAACATTCATCCCTCCAAAGATCAAACCGAGAGGAAGAGAGGTGTGTGAAGCGCTGCCTCCTCAGCAAGCTCCCTCGCTGTGAACTTTGAAGGAGACTTTTCCCAAGCTGTTTTTTCACACATCGAGCGGTTAAAAAAAACAACTAGAAAGAGTTTGCCTAAGATTTAACAGCAGTGCACGAAGAAGAGGATGTTTTGAAGAGAGAATGTAGGAAAGAGGAGATTGAGAGTGGAGAAAGAAAGAAAGTGAGAGAAACTCCTGTATTATATAACACAGCAGGTTTTGATCTTCAGGCTTTTGATTTTTGCATTTTTCCCTCTTTTTTTCTTTTTAATCACTGGAATCTGATTAAATTTTCTCAGCAATAAATGTTTTCAGTAACGAGCTAAAGACTAATCTGAAGTATATTCAAAACAGTTTGCGTCAAGACCCCATGCAGTGATAATTCAAAGAAAATGTTTTCAGACAGCAAAAAAAAAAGACATTGTGCACTATTCAGAGCAGATTCTAATGAGGGAGAGGGGTTCTTTTTAATATACTGTGCTTGTCTCCAGCACATACGTTAAGGAGAGTGCAAATTACCTTCTAAAATGGCTTTCAACAGCTTTTAAACGATATCCTTTTGCAAATGAGAATGTCTCATGACATGATATGTGCTTGCTGTTCCGTTTCATGATCTTAATTGCTTTCTGTCGCAGCCATGCATGTACTTGGCCTGAACTGGAAACTGAAGGATGTGGATAATCACGCCTTTGAGAATGGACAAGCCAAACCAGTGACGTTCCCGACCAACACTGTGACTGCAATTTCTGCAGATGGTAACATTTCAAGGCCGAAATCGATGACCTTTCAATCACAGAGAACTGCATTTTTTACATCCCTATGAGATATTTTAGATATATACAGTAATAGGTTTAACCTGTTGGTTCAAGAACAGCATGCAATTTACTTTGGGTATGCCTTTTTTAGGCATTTTAGGCAAATTTTACAGGAATGCTAAGGGGTTGACGTGTTAATTTAATGAATTAGTTAAGGGGAAAATAACACTTTAAAATACAACTGAGACAGTCACAGTTGTGAGAAATAAAATCACTCTGACAAACAAAGTCAAATTGTGAGATACAGTCAAACCAAAAATTATTCAGACATTTTTAATATTTTTTATATATATTTACTAGTGGGTGCAGGACACTTATTGTTCATTTATGTAAGTGAGGATAACAAAATAAAGTAAACTGTGACATATTATACCCAAAAATTCTTCATACAGTGAACTACAAGTAAAATTGATAAAAATTTGGAACCAAAAATTATTCAGACACTTTGACCTGACCATGTTTTGCTTAAGTGTTATCTGACATAATTAAGATAAATTTTTTTCTGACACAGTTTAACTCTGAGATCTTGTCATATTTTATTACCACTTTTTTAAACTATAGTGAATAAACTATTAATAAATGAAATGTTCAAGGTGTCTGAATAAATTTTGGTTTGACTGTATAAAATCACAATTAAAAGGAACGATTCCTTCAGCTCAAGAAGCTCGTAAACCGATCATCTCTTCCTACTAGTTCATTTATAGCGTCAAATAAACAAGAATGAACATGAGAAGGAATGTTGTTTCAAACGCGGAAAGACGTCAATACACACCATTTTTCAAGTTTAAGTCCACCGAGGTTAATCTTCTAACTCCTGACTGCTTTGTCGGACAAAATGGCGGATTCGGCTTTCTGATTGGTTAGATCGCTTGTCAATCAAACTCCCTGCGAAGAATTGCAAGAAACAATGTTGCATTTGTGAGATATAAAGGCACAATTAAAGGAAATGATGTTGAAATTGAGAGATACCTGTATGGTCACATTGATTCTTGTAATTGTGACTTTATATCTCAAAATGTGACTTCACATCTCTCACTTGCAACATTTTTCTTATAATTGTAACTGTGGCGAGCAGGGCGGGCGAGAGCCGTGAGGGAACGGCGCGAGGCCGGTGACGCGAGTGTTAATGATCGTCACCTGTGAGGCGCACCGGCCTCGAGTCCCTCACGGAGGAGCTCCGGAGGCATAAAAGGAGGAGCGACGACAGTGAACGGAAGAGAGAGGACCAGGCCTGGATATTATTTTATGATTTATTATGTTTGTGTGGCCGGCAGACGTCCGCGAGGGTCTGCCGGCATTACTTTCGTTTTTTTCTGTTGTTTATTTTGAGATTAAAGTTTGTTTGAATGTTCGCCGGTTCCCGCCTCCTTCTTCCCGTACTTACGAACTATGTTACATTGGTGCCGAAACCCGGGAGGAAGGAGGGACATGCTGTTGGGAGCCCTCGCTGCTGAGGGGGATCGCGGTGCTGCGGAGTTCGGGCAGCGCGGGAGTGGGAAGACCGCGAGAGGCTGCCCGAGGCGGTGGTGCTGGAGCCTAGTGACAGGTGGGACGGAGACCCGGATGCCGTGCTCCTGGGACGAGGTGGGGTGGCTGCCGTCCTGGAGGGAGCGGAGGAGTCGCCGCCGTCCGCCGTGGGCCGGAGCCTGCTGCCGTCCGCCATGAAGGGGAGGAGCAGAGGACGGGGGACTCGCTGCCGGCTGCCCTCAACCGGAGGAGCCATCGCCGGCCGCCAGGAGGCGGTCGAGGATCGGGCCGTCCACCGAGCGTCCAGTGCCATCGCACGGCACCGCGAGGAAGAGCCTCTCGGCAGGCTGAGGACCGAGCAGCAGTGTGTCTGGGAACCGGACCCAGAATTTTTTTTTCCTCTCTCCCCTCTCTCGTCCTGTCGCTCCCCTTGCTTCCGTCTCCTTTCTCTCGTCTCGTCTGTCCTTACCCCCAGGTGCTGCGGCCGCCGAGACAGGCCCCGGGGGGGGAGTAAGCGCAGTCGCGGGAGTACCCCCCGGCCTGCGAGGGGCCATGGGGGTATGTGGCGAGCAGGGCGGGCGAGAGGCGTGAGGGAACGGCGCGAGGCCGGTGACGCGAGTGTTAATGATCGTCACCTGTGAGGCGCACCGGCCTCGAGTCCCTCACGGAGGAGCTCCGGAGGCATAAAAGGAGGAGCGGCGACAGTGAACGGAAGAGAGAGGACCAGGCCTGGATTTTATTTTATGTTTTATTATGTTTGTGTGGCCGGCAGACATCCGCGAGGGTCTGCCGGCATTACTTTCGTTTTGTTCTGTTGTTTATTTTGAGATTAAAGTTTGTTTGAATGTTCGCCGGTTCCCGCCTCCTTCTTCCCGTACTTACGAACTGTGTTACAGTAACTATATCACAATTTCAACATTGTTTCTTGTAATTCTCACAATGTTGCAGTTGAGTGATATAAAGTCTTATTGTGAGATATTGTCACAATCAGAAGAAACAATGTTACATTTGAAAGATGGGAAGTCAAATTGTGAGATATACCATCACAATTACAAGAAAGGAAGTTGCAATTGAGAGATACTGTATAAAGTCACATATAAAGTGAGATATAAAGTCATATAAATCAACCACCAAGGACAGCTAACCACATTGGTCCTTTCTCATACGCAACGGTCATTTTTATAATGTATTTAATCCCTAATGGATAAAATAAGTGAAAAGGGTTATGAATGTTGTTTCTTGTTGACTTTAAAGATTGCTGAAGGACTATAGATAGACAATAGTAATATATCTCACTTGGGGAGTGACAGTCTCCAAAGACTAGCACCCACTGTGCTGGGTTTGTCCTAATTACCATGTTTAGAAAGCATCAGTTTGAAGCGAACCAATAAAATACTATTTCCTCACTTCGAATGCGAAGCTGCCATGCTATATTGTGTTCTTTTAATTGACTGACTGCCTCTTTCTGAAGTGTGATATAAAGATGTTTGTCTGTGTTGTATAAACTCTGTCAACTGTTATCTATTGATAGCCTTTGGAGAGTTTGAAAGAGCATGGCAAATGTCTACTGCAAGTTCTAGGGTAAAGTTTGACATTTAGAGGCTCTCATCAGGAAAAACATTGACGAGCCCATTTATCTCTGAACATATATAGAGAGAAATATTAAAAATTCTTTTAATGTAATTTTCATTTGAAATTTTAGACTTGAAAGAAGACTAGACTTTTAGTTTTATCTAGGTCAGATGGACCAATGATTGTCAAATTTGACCTGGCTAAAATGAAACATGAATCTAGCCTGCATTTGAAAGGAATAGTATTTGACTGGGTTTGTTGTCACAAATCAACTTTGGGCAGCCAAACAACAAATAATAAATTAAAAATGCTATACGAGTACCCAACACTAAAGTATCTTAATTTTATCTAACAGCACATTTAAGTGAACTGTAACTTCAAATATTATAATAATACAAATAGAACAGTTTTCTGGACTTGTGGGATCAGTATAATGTATGCTACCATTCAAGAAACATTTCTTCTTATTTCCTATTATTAATGTTGGGAACAGGTTTGCTGCTTATTTTATGTATTTTAATCATGAAAAAATACATAAAATGTAATACATTATGTATTTTAATCATAATCATTTTTCAGGATTATTTTATGAATAAATTGATATGTTAATAGTGTTTTAATATATATCTGCTCACAGGAAGGGTAGGAGTGATGCTGCAATATAATGCCACATTGGACACAGGGCAGGTGGAGTTGGGTCAGCAGGTAGCACATGCCGTTCCACCAGGAGTTTTTTGGAGGTCCAGACTTCTTATTGAACAACCTCACTTCCTCAAGTTTAATATTTCCATTCAAAAAAACGCCCTGATTGGAGTCTATGGGAGGAGGGGTCTTCCACCCTCACACACCCAGGTAAAGCAATATCAAAGTCTTAAAGTTTAATCTTAATTAAGTCATAAGTGACTAAATTATAGTTATTTAAACAAAAGGACAAAGGATTTTTTTAATCTTCCAAAATGAATGAGTTGTCTTTATTATTTTGCATTTCTTAAACCACAGATAAAGCTGTTGTCTGCAAAGTATTGAATGAAGCTATTTAATATAAAACAAGAGATTAAGGAATCAGCCATCAAAGCTTTTTCACAAGATAGAAACAAATCCTACTTTAATCATAACAAAACAAAACAACTTCTCCAACAGAAAGACATCTTCTCTCTGTCTCAGTGATTGGCTGGGTGTTTAACACTCACAGCTGTCAATAAAAGCGGCATCTTTCGTGAGTGCTGAGAAAAACTGTCCAACTTATTGTAGATGTTCAATCAATGTGTCCCCAAAGCCATCACAATAAACTAAAGCAAGCTTATTGAGTGCTGCTTCCAATTTGCCATGTGTCTCCTTATTGCTTTTTGTAGCTGACCAGTAGGAAATCAATTGTAGAAACTTTAATTTAGAGTCTTGAATTAGTAGGTCTATCTATTTATTTGAAGTACGGGAAGTTCTGGTGGATAATACACTCTACTCTGTGATGCCAAAAAACAAACAAACTTTTTTTCTGTCTGTTTTAAAAGATTTCCTGTGATGATATTTTAGGACCAGACAGGGTAATGGCAGCTTAAATGTCATGGTGTCTGGATATTAAATTTGCCTTTTATTTTTTGTAAATCTTTTGGCAATTGCGTTTGTTTCAGTACGACTTTGTGGAGCTTCTGGATGGCAGTAGGCTCATCTCACGAGAGCGAGTTCAGTTGGATCCGGAGCTCAGGGACCGACTGGAGATTCCAGTCAGCGTTCAGCAGGCGGGCTTTATTCAGTACCTGCACAGCGGTGTGTGGCACCTGGCCTTTTACAATGATGGGCGCACCATAGAACCCGTCTCATACAACACCATAGTACTAGGTGAGCTTGCACATGTAATACAATCGTGTAACATTATGTGATTGAGTGCATACACATGTCTTTGTTTATGCGCTGCAGAGAGTGACTGGTTATTTTGTGTTTCCTGCTTATTTCTGCTACAAAGCTGAAAATGTAATTTCATACCCAACATTATGTAATGTGATGCTTGACAAAGCAATTGGGCCACTGTAACAAGCTTTTATAGGTGCCTTCAGATGGCCTGTTTTATATTTCTGTCTTGCACCCAAGTGCCTGAGATAGCACAGCAGTGATAATGAGGCATGCAGAAGCATGCCCTGAGTTGTTGGCTAATCAATAAGTTTGATTCTGCCGCTATCTCTTTCTGTCAGGCCAGGGAATATGGAGGCCAATAGACTAAATCTCTAAGCCTTGAGCTGCTGAGCTGTTTGTTTTTATCTTCAAATATGAATTTATTTTGTATGTTATGCAGTCATGAGAAGGATCTGCTTTTATTCATAGCAAAGGAAGGTACTTGCCTTTTAAATTATTTATTAATTTATTTATTAAGTGGGAATTTAGTAGGCAACTTCCAAAGAGATTCCTTATAATTCTTAAAGACACTCCAGTAGTATTTTTACCTCAGTTACTTTGTACTATGCCTTGTTATACCACAAATACCAAGTTGTGTAAAAATGCCGTTAATATGCCACAGTTAAACTGTAAATCTGATCTTCTTTGTGCAGAGTCGGTGATGGAATGCCCACACAATTGCTTTGGCAATGGAGAATGTGTCTCAGGCACATGTAATTGCTTCCCAGGCTTCCTTGGGCCATATTGCTCGAGAGGTGTGTGTAGTGTTGTGTTGTAATTGGATGATTGGATGGATGGATGGATGGATGGGTGGATGGATGGGTGGATGGATGGATAATCATCATTGAGATGAATTACACTACAACCCAAAAGTAAAACATCCTGGGCATATTTGGTGAGTTTCTTCCATCTGTGGTCTACCTTTCTTCTTCTAACAAATTTCTTTCCCTCTATTAGCGGCGTGCCCAGTGTTGTGCAGCGGCAATGGTCAGTACAACAGCGGTCGCTGCCAGTGCTACAGCGGATGGAAAGGGATTGAATGTGACATGCCCAGCGGTCAGTGTATGGACGCCCAGTGTGGGGGTCATGGCATGTGTGTTACAGGCACCTGCATATGTAACCCAGGCTTCAAAGGAGACAACTGTGACCAAGGTAACTGGACAGATTTCAGTAGGTATGCAAAGAAACCACAATACATTTAGCTCATTGTAGTGGAGGAGAGCACTTTTTTCAACACCACCGAGCAGCTAATTACATGGATGAGTGTACTGACTTAAAGGCTGGTTTTTGTTGTGATAAATTAGCCACATCATTTAGCAGCATCCACTGACTGAAATGGATTCTATATATGGGATTGAGATAAGGCAGACAGCCAAGAAAATACCCCTTACATGCACACAAAATATTTCCTGTCTTTTGATTATTTTCCTCTTGCTCTCTCTGGGTAAAACCAATTGAGTCTATTGATCCACATTCAATAGACTTTGGAATGAACTCTTTAGATGTCTATGTTTGAGTCACTTGACCAATGTTATAATTGTCATTGAACTGAATGAGTAACTCACCTTAAGGTCGAGATGAGAGAGAAAGATCTAGTGAAACACCTAAAAAAGAGAGACGTGCTGGGAGTAGATTGTTTAATATGCTTTTAAAAGCATACATATATATATATATATTATATAGTAGCACTCCACTACGGGAAAAGAGAACAGACACGGAATGCAGCGAAGTGTCACCCTGAAAGGCGTCTTTATTTTGTCAAGTAGTGTAAGTTTAGGTGCAGTCAAACTCAGTCTCTGTGTTACGTGCAGGTGAAGTGTTCCATGGGGAGATGTGCAGTTCCTCCTTGCCCAGCGAAGAGAGGGTAGTTTAGCCAACTAGCTGTGTTATCCACACTCACTTGGGGAAGTCAATCACTCTCTAGGTAAAGAAAAGACACCGAGGTTAGTAACGCACCCAGTGAGAGTCCATATGGCTCTCCCCTCATCTTCCTTGGGGTGTTTTTATCTCCCTCTGGGTGATTGTCTCATCCCTGTCACCTGGGATTGCCAGGTGTTCCCCATAATTAGCATTGCCAGGGGTGACGAGTGGGGAGCAAGTGATATCTCGTCACAATATATATAATTTTTTTATGCTGCAGTTATTGAAAAGTTGCACAAAATAATAAAGACCAGATGAAAAACAAAATGCTTGACTTAAGAGAAGTAACTAAATTACAATTAATAATGTAGCTGCAGTCACATTTAGTTGATTGCCAATTAAAACCTACAAAGAGGTCTGGCAATTGCACTTTAATAGAATCTTGATATGTGTGTTTTTCAAAACAACTTGATTCTTTTGCATTAACTATTGACCTTAACAGAGATTTAAAGGTTCCCTAGATCCCCTTTTCAAAAGATGTAATATAAGTCTAAGGTGTCCCCTGAACGTGTCTGTGAAGTTTCAGCTCAAAATACCCCATAGATTTTTTTTAATAAATTTTTTTAACTGCCTATTTTGAGCCATTATTACATATGCACCGATTAAGCGCGCGGCCCCTTTAAATCTCCCGCTCCCCGCGAGCTCTCGACTGCCTTAAACAGCAAACACAAAGTTCGCACAGCTAATATAACCGTCAAAATGGATCTTTACAAAGTGTTCATCATGCATACATCTATTCCTGTGAGTATAGTATTTATTTTGGATGTTTGCATTTATTTCTGAATGAGTTTGAGACTATTCTCCGTGGCTAACGGGCTAATGCTACACTGTTGGAGAGATTTATAAAGAATGAAGTTGTATTTATGCATTATACAGACTGCAAGTTTTTAAAAATGAAAATAGCGAAGGCTCTTGTGTCCGTGAATACAGTAATAAACGATGGTAACTTTAACCACATTTAACAGTACATTAGCAACATGCTAACAAAACATTTAGAAAGACAATTTACAAATATCACTAAAAATATCATGTTATCATGGATCATGTCAGTTATTATTGCTCCATCTGCCATTTTTCGCTGTTGTTATTGCTTGCTTACCTAGTCTGATGATTCAGCTGTGCAGAACCAGACGGTCTGCCCTTGTCTATGTCTAATGCCTTTCATAATGTTGGGAACATGGGCTTGCATATGCAAATATTGCATATGCCACACCCCGACTGTTATGTAACAGTCGGTATTATGTTGAGATTCGCCTGTTCTTTGGAGGTCGTTTGAACAAATGAGATTTATATAAGAAGGAGGAAACAATGGAGTTTGAGACTCACTGCATGTCATTTCCATGTACTGAACTCTTGTTATTCAACTATGCCGAGGTAAATTCAATTTTTGAATCTAGGGCACCTTTAAATGATTGTACCCCTCCAAAATGAAAAGTCTGTCACCATTTACTCACCCTCATGTCGTTACAAACCTTTATGACTTTCTTTCATCTGTGA
Source organism: Anabarilius grahami (assembly GCA_003731715.1). NCBI lineage: Eukaryota > Metazoa > Chordata > Actinopteri > Cypriniformes > Xenocyprididae > Anabarilius > Anabarilius grahami. Next base: position 6,720,559 of record RJVU01018281.1, read on the forward strand.
AGCATAAAAGAAGATATTTTGAAGCATGTCTCTGTTTTTCTGTCCATGCAATGAAAGTCAGTGTGGTCCAATGCCATTTTAGACGCCACTGACTTTTATTATATGCACAAAAACAGTTGAAACATTCTTCAAAATGATTTGGAACAACATGAGGTTAATGACCAAATTTTCTAACTCAAGCAATGAGGAACAGTGCTGCAACTAGACACACAGACAAGATAGCTGTTAAAGTCTCCAAAATTGCAACCTCAAATAGTAGTGTTGAATCAAATTAGTACCTCTGTTCAAGTCTCTAGAAGAACTGTACACCACGCTTCCTATGGCTGTAATTTATTGCCAGAACACAAAATCTGGACCCTTGAGCAATAGATCACAGACAATAATATGATCAGATGAGTCATCTTTCAACCTGTTTCCTATATCTGCATCATGGGTTTAAGTTTGGGGAAAGCAAAATGATACCTTCAACCCACATTGTCTGTTGCCAAATGTAAAGCATGATGATGGATTTGTCATGGTGTGTGCTTCCTTCTCATGTGCATCATTAGGTCCCATGATTGCGCTGAATGAGAACTGGAAGCATATAAAGCCATTTTACTGGATCAGACATATCCCCACTGTGCAAACATTGTTCCCTCATTATGTTTCTGTATTACATAATGGTAATACCTCAAATTCAAGAGTGATTTCTTGAATACTGTAGCAGCAGGAAGCTAAAAATGGTATCTAAGCATCACTAAATATTTATAGGAGGTTTTGGAGTGTGGTCTTGCTCAAAGAAATAACTCTCAAAGAAATAGAGACCTTTTTTTGAAAACGGTAAGGTGAAGTGTAATATCATTATCAGAGGGATTATTTAAGACATTTTTTTTTATAAAGGCATATGTATTAGGAATATGATACTGTGGCCTAAACTAATTTGACATCAAAGCCACATTTAAAAATGTATTAGACAAAAATACATGTTTTAGTTAGATTTACACTATCATTCAAAAGTTTGGGGGTCAGTTAGATATTTTGAAAGAAGTATTAATTATCTAGCAAGGATGCATTAAAGTGATCAAAAGTGATAGTAAAGTGTAAACATTTATAAATGTTTTTCTTCAAATCAGCGTATTAGAATGATTACTGAAGGATCATGTGACTGAAGTAATGACACTGAAAATTTAGCTTTGCCTTCACAGGAATAAATTACATTTTAAAATATATTAAAATTGAAAATGGTTATTTTTAATTGTAATAATATTTCACAAATTACATTTTACAGCATTTTTTGTAATGTATTACGTGGTATGTTTGGTTAAATAAATGAAGCCTTGGTGAGCAAAACAACAAAAAAAAGAATCTTACCCATCTTTGACTTTTGAATGGTTGGGTGTTTTAAAGAATTATAGCATTTTTCAAGCAACACATTTCTCAAGAAGACTTTATTAGGTTTTAAATGATAAAACAATGGAATTTAAAAAAATACATGTTCATTGATAATGTGGTGAACTACACCTGTGGTTACGGTCTGTTTTGTGAATTTGAGAGGAACTGGGTAACTGATTTCATACATCCATTGAACAACTAAACATTGTGTTGTATTGTGTGACCTGTTGGTTAAAGGTCTTTGCAAAAATGTAAGGGTAATACTTAGAAAAAGGGTCTGAAAACAGTATTGTTTTCCACAGTGGACTGTGTGGAGCCATCCTGTTCGGGCCATGGCTCCTGTCTCCATGGTCAGTGCCACTGTACCTCAGGCTGGACCGGATCGAACTGTGAGACGCAGCTCTCTCTGTGTCCAGAACACTGCTCTGGCCATGGAACATTCCAGAGTGAGACCAGCACCTGTATCTGTGATGTCAACTGGACTGGTCCTGACTGCTCTACAGGTACCACTTGTTTCACTGATTATGTGATCGGTCGTGTCATAATTTGAAATGTGGTTTGATTAGAGATTGGGAGATTTATTGAAAATAATGAAAATTTCAACTATCTTGTATTTCCAGGTTTAAATTAGATTTGAAAATGAATTTTTCGGTGTGTGTCTTAGACTTTTGCACCCCACTGTAAATAACTGAATCATTATTATTGGAAATGGTTGTGGGTATGTGCTCTAACATGCCGCCCACACCGGGTGCTGTTAGGGACACCAGTGTTTATGTTTCTAGTTTGATTAGCCTGTTGTGAGTAATCTTTCAATCACGTCAGCATTTCTTGTGGCCATGATGCACATACTGCATGCTAATCTTACAGAAGCAGCGAGAACTTCCATATGTTACAGTCCCTTGGTGATGCCTGTAAGTAATTGGTGAAAAGAAAAAGAAATGCAGCTGTCAGGCTGTTTCTTCAGAGAATGTTTTGGGAATTATGCCATCACAAGTGCCTGTGGTTTTGGAATAGGAGAATTTTGTGAAATGTAAATGTGAAGCGAACAATAAATGTGGTGCTGCAGTTATCAAAAAGTGTTATAGTAAAACAGAAATCACGGATTTTTTATGTTTTTGAAAGAAGACTCTTATGCTCACCAAGTGTACATTTATTTGATCATGATCATGAAGTACAGTGAAAACAGTAATATTGTGAAATATTATTACATTTTAATATAGATATTTTCTCTTTGAATATATTTTTAAATGTAATTTATTCCTGTGATGGCAAAGCTGTCTTCAGTGTCACATGATCCTTCAGAAATCATTCTAATATGCTGATTTGCTGCTCAAGAAAGATTTACTATCATTATCGGTGTTGAAAACATTTGTGCTGCATGCTATTTTTGTGGAAACAATGATACATTTTCTCAGGATTATTTGATGAATAGAAAGTTCAAAAGTAACATTATAAATGCCTTAATTGTCACATTTAATCAGTCCATAAAATTCTATTTAATTCATCCTTGCTGAAAAAAAAGTCTTTCTTTCTTTCAAAGAAGAAAAAAAGACCCCAAACTTTTATACAGTAGTGTACTGTATATTGGTTTACTTATACTGTATATTCTTTTACAACTTGTAGTAATTTGGTAAAGCTTATATACAATTTTTATTGGATTTTATCAAGGATTTTCATTAGCAATTAAATAACAATACTGAACAGAACAGAAATGTTTTATTTAAATCTTTTACTAAATATATAAGTAGTAAGCAGCTAAGCCATTACTTTGTTCTGAGTGTTTGGTGAGCTTAGTGTCAGGCCACTTTAGCTGCAGCTCTGGCCATGGGAACTATGGGAGTCCACTTGCTTGCACAGTTGGGGTTTTGTCTCTTCATTACCTCCACTGTTCCACCTCAATTAAATAAACTTTAATTAACGGGTGTATGGCATGGATCGACCCGCCTCCCGCTGGAACCTGGAAGTGCTAAAAACAGATAAACACCTTGCCGCTAATGAAAAATTGATTACATCGACTGGTTTGGAAAAAGAAGGCTGTTAAAAAAAAAAAAGATTGAAAAAATCAACCACTCCTTCACCCTTTTAAAGCAATTTAATATTCCAGAGAGCCGGCACAACATAATCAGACCCTCCAAGGTCTTGCAGAAGAAAAAAAACACCGGAGGGGGACAGCAAAAGGGCTCCCCTGTACAAACATCAGAGAGACTTTACTTACGTTTCACTCAATTTTAGGTATTAGCCGTTATTTATTTGTCAAGAGGACTTTCTTCCCACTCTAAAAGTTGCTTGACAAAGAAATGGCTTAATGGAAGACCAATTCTGAACTTGCCTGAAAGGTTGCCTTGGGCAGTGGTGTAATTTCTCTGCAAAGATAAATTGGTTCCATTATGGCCTTATAAAATCAAAATTGCCCCGGGCGGTGTTATTTGGCTGATTTTAGGAGTCGTTGAGGTGATAGTTCTAAGGACATAATGATTAGTTGAAATGAAAGTGGATGGGGCCAAGTCAGGTCTAAGTTGCCCTTGTTATGTAGCATTACACGTGTTTAGATGCGCCTGGTTTCAGCCTTGCACATAATTCTCTTCCAGTGGCTGGATCTCTAACTCTAGACAGACATAACCTGAATTGTATGACTTTATTGAGAAAATACATGCTGAATATGTTAACGTATTTGAAATAGCGGTTGAGATTTTAAAAAAAACTTCAGATTTCAAGCTATTGCCCATCTCACTTCACTTTACTGTATCGATATTAGAACATTATGATTAGTTGAAATGAAGGTGGATGGAGGCAATCCAGGTCTAAGCTTCTCTCATTATCTGTCATCAGATGCACTTAGGTGGTCCTACACATTGCTGTCTGTTTGCAGAATGTCTGAAAACTGGATCTCTAGCCTTAATACTTCCATACCTGAATCTCTAGCTCAGTGTAGACAACGCCTGGTTTATATGAATTTATGTAGAATATACATACTGAAAATTTAAATGCCTTGTGCTGTCTGATGCATACAGATGTAATCCTACGATCTTTTCTTGACCTGTAGGTTGTTTTAATACATGCAGATCGGTGTTAGACTGGAAACAGACATGCAGATGTAATTCTACAGTGTGCATGTTAATTCATTTAGATTAATAGTTTGCAGCCCACTGGGAAATTTTAAGGTGACGGTAAATTGAATGTATAATATAAACTGAGTAATGAAGTTGCTGTAGCACAATCTATGGAACCAAGTCTTCCTAATTTGAGATGTCTCTCTAGAATAACAGAGTGCACAATATTTGCTGACACTTGCAGAATATAGTTATGCCTTATGGAAGTGATTATCTATTAAATATACCCTCCAAAAACTGGTTTTGGCATGTAGCCATATTTTTTAATTCAAATTATTAAAAAAAAAGAAGAAAAAAAAGAAAACTCCCATGTTGCCTTGAACTTTAACCTTCAAATCAAATTACTTTTTCTCCTAGATGAAATTCTAGTGAATTCTATTAAGGCATTTATCCTCAAATTATTTTTAAAGGCACTAAATGTTATGATAACAGAAATACAACACAGTGTAATTCTGTAAAAGAGCATTTGTCCTTGAAAATGTGCACAAGACACAAAGTCTTGTGTGAATGTGTGCGTGTAAATGTATTTGTTGATGAATGCTCTGGAGAGCTCCAGAAATGTTAGCAGTCACAGCTTGCAGGATGACAAGTTCAGAGCCATTGTGCATTGGCTTTAGCACAAAACTATCAAAGGATTACCGCCAATTTTGTTCCCCAGCATTCAAATACAATCCAGCAGTGAGAATTAGAGTGCTAAAGATGCATTCAGTCATAGCAGTTATAATTCAGCATGGTGCTGTTGTAAAGGAGATGAAATTTCTTATTTATTTTGCCACAGCAGATGAGAAAACATATAGATCAGGGGTCTTCAACAGGGGATCCTCAATAGTACTGCAGGCGTCCACAAATTAATGTTTGATCTCACACTTATTTTGTGGACAAAATTTAAGAATGTGTTAAAGTCCCCATGTTGTCAATAAGTTTTATCCCTTAAAACTCATCTTTGATCACCAAAATGACAAAATTCTTCATGCCTTAAAAAAGCTTAATAAAGCATATTAAAAACACCAAATAGACATATAAATAACATTAAAAACTTGATTTTCACCACAGGGGACTTTAAACAAAAATACAATATTAAGTTAACTTTAACAAAAGCTCAAGTTAAGAAGCTACAATTCAGCTAAAAGTTTCATTGTCCATCCCACATTAAAATGCATTAAGGAAAATCTAAATCTAATGTACAAGTATCTGACTCTACATCCATAATAATTATTTTATTAAAATTTTTAATTTTTATACAAAAAAATGCTTCAGTTCTATTGTTGTTTCATAAACTGTATTTATATAAAACACATCTTGTTTGTTTCAGAAATGTGTGCAACGGATTGCGGTCCTCACGGCATGTGTGGTGGAGGTGTGTGTCGATGTGCAGACGGCTGGTTGGGGGCAGGGTGTGAACAGGAGGACTGTCAGGCTCACTGTGGTGAGCACGGCGTGTGTCGAAAGGGGAAGTGTGAGTGTCACCAAGGTTGGACGGGAGAAAACTGCAATATCGGTGAGTTCACCCTGTTGTGAACCTTGTATTTTGTTATATTAACTTTAAAAAATATCTTATCCTATTCTACTTTAGAAATATCACAAATAAACTTGTATTTTACAGGCCAGTAAAAAGTCATGGAAATTATTAACATACTAAAGGTTAGATTTCTATAGTGAATAATGAATATACAATACCATTCCAAATTTTGGGGTCAGTGACATTTTTTTATCTTTTTTGAAAGAAATGAATACTTTTATTCATACACATTAAATTGAAGTGACGGTAAAGTCATTTATTATGTTACAAAAAAATTTAAACTATTTGAAATAAATGCTATGCGATTAATCTTTCCATTCATCAAAGAATCCTATAAAAAAATAAAAAGAATATTAGCACAACTGTTTTCAACATTGATAATAATAAGAAATGTTTCTTGAGCTCAAAATCAGCAAATTAGGATGATTTCTGAAGGATCATGTGACACTGAAGACTGGAGTAATAATGCTGAAAATTCAGCTTTGCCATGGCAGGAATAAATTACATTTTAAAATACATTCAAATAGAAAACAGTCATTTTAAATTGTAATAATATTTCATAATATTTCTGTTTTTACTGTATTTTTGATCAAATAATTGCAGCTTTGGTGAGTAGAAGAGATTTTCATTAAAAATCCTTAAAAACTATTGAATGGTAGTGTACATTTTTAGCACTAAAATATTTAATTGGCTAAATCATGTCGTAAAGATTGTGTAGAGTAAAAGCTCACAAGTCCTATTGTTAGTCAATTTTTGAAATAAATAATTTTTAGCCATTTAAAAAAAAAAAAAAGATTCACAAATCTGAAAATTAATTTGCGAATCAGTCTGAATCAAAATGTTTTTGAAACGTCCTTATCCAGTAATAAAAAATGACTGGAAAGGTCATGGAAATGTGTTTTTTTGGAGTGTGGGAGCACTGCATATTGAGAAATGTCAAATTATTCAGGCAATACTTGTGATTAATTTTTAAATCCAACATATTATCAGCACATCAATATACTGTTGCATATTTTCAAATTTTGTGAATTACTTATGAGAGCTCACAGGTTGCCAGTTGGCAGAATATGTACATGTATTGCATAGATAGCATTGCACAAAAATTTATATTTTATGTCTGAATTGCTTTTTTGTTTATTTTATCTCTCTAGCTCACTTTCTGGACAGCAAAATAAAAGGTACAGTGATTTCTTTCATTTGCCATGTTTTGCTTTCCATGTGATCTGCTGAAACTTTTTTTAATTATACTTTTCTTGAATTCCTTTTTAATTAAATTTTCATCGAATGCAAATGTTTATTAAACCAAAAAGCAGATTTGCAGACTTAGACCTTGCTTCGTCAAAAAAAGGAAAAGAAAAATTCTAAAGCACCCATGCCTTTTCACTAATCGAGCTCTTCAACAGTACAATGCAAATATCATGAAATGTCATATTTACTGAGGAGAGGGTAAGCCGCAGCATATTAGGTGTGTGTAAGCAGTGGAGGCTGCCTGGGCTGTCTATAGAAATGACACTAAATCACTGCATACCGCAGTATAACACCCCATGTGTAATTCTTTTCCTTGAATGTCTCTTCATGATAGCAGACTGGATAGGATATAGAGGTAAAGGTCATGCTGCCCTGAAGAGAGCATGTGGCTCTGACCCCTCTGTCTCTCAAGCATGACTTTCATTATGTCTACGTACCGTGTATTAATGTCTCCACATCTGTTCGGTTTCAGGTTTCCTGTTTTATACAGTGTAAATGTAGGCATACAGAGACACACACACAACCATCAGTCAGTCCATACACATATACACGTTCACATTACCCAAATCTCCATTGTTGTACATCTCACTGTCTCTTAATGTTATATTTAGCAGCTGCTAAGCTCCTTTAGTTTAGCATTTCCGTCTGTAATTTCCTTTGACTTCACACATTCTGTGACAAAGGATATGATGGAGCACTTCTGTACACTGTCTGATCAGCTCAGCATGCTGTTAATTCACATGGACACTGCTAGATGTGATAATTGAATAGTATTTTTCAAAAGAACTTTCTTTTTCCTTTTTAAGCTGCTCAGATACCTCATAAATATTTTATTTTTTTATTTCTTGCAAATCATTTTGCCTAGTTGGTATTTCGCTGAATTTATTAATCTATTCTCCAGAAAAAAAAAAAAAAAATCTAAAATGCTAAAACATATTTTGTCCAGCTGTTTCATGTGAAATTACAGCTGTCCCTGAGTCCTGTTTGATGTCTTTAAAATGTCAAGTGCCAAACGTTTGACTAAGACACATTCACCGTGTTTTCCCCTGTATGTTTATGCAGTTCTTTATGGTGAGTTCTTCACCCCCTTGATCCTAGGCTGCTGGTTGATCAGTATGTATAACTGATGAATTTGTCCTGGTAGATAGCTGTCCAGGGCTGTGTAACAACAACGGCAGGTGCATTCTGGACCAGAACGGATGGCATTGCCTCTGCCAGTCAGGATGGAGAGGGGTGGGGTGTGATGTGGCTATGGAAACCCTTTGCTCTGATGGCAAGGACAATGAGGGAGGTGAGAAAATGTCACAAAGTTGAGGGCTAAATAAACGTTTTAACATGATGGTGCTCCCTCTTCCACACTATCTGTACTAGAAATGTCTAAATAACTTGAAAAGCATCTGAATATGTTGTCTAAAGTCTCTTACTGTGATTTTAGATGGCTTGGTGGACTGTATGGACCCAGACTGTTGCATTCACAGCACCTGTCAGGGTCAGACATACTGCCGTGGGGCTCCAGATCCCAGCACAATGCAACACCCCAGCTCACCTTCTCCAGACGCTCAAGGCTTCTATCAGCGCATCAGCTTTCTGGTAGCTCCAGGGGGCACCCATACCCTACCAGGGGAAAACACATTCAATAACAGGTTAGGAGCTCTTGAACGGCTGAGGAACAGTCAACTAAATTTGGAATTAGGCAATCGTTTGGTCACTTATGCATCCTTACATAAGTCATATTGATGAAAATTAGGGGTGTGACGAGATCTCGTGTCACGAGATCTCGCGAGATTATAATGTAACTAGATTTCTCGTCGAGGCAAAAAGTAGTCTCGTGATATTGCCATGACAGAGTGTTAGGATAATTAGGAAAGAATATGCCACTGCTACGTTTACGTTACGCCTCCACTGTCGTTATTCAGTTGGATAACGGTCGCCGCTGCTCCATATTTACAGAGTAAAACGTATTTACAAAGTAAACGTGAGCGCGCATTTCAATACCCCGCATTTTGAAAGCGGCTCCCTGATGAATACAAATATCTCTCAATATGAAGGCTATTTAAGGCTGGGCAGTGTAGTTGTAACCATCTCTCAGCTCTGTATCAAAGAAAAATTTGGTCTTATTTGCACTTTGAATATTGAGAGAGTGCGATTGTGGTTGCACTTATTGTAAAGTGTTACCATAAAAATTAATAACAGTTTTCTCTTAATCTTATTAAGCACAAACAGTAATGTTTCATTTGTTAACATTAGTTAATGCACTGTGAACTATCATGAACTAACAATGAATGACTATTTTTATTAACTAAAAATAAGATAAACATAAACAAAGATTAATAAATACTGTAGCAAATATATTGCTCACTGTTAGTTGATGTTGGTTAATACATTAATGTTAATAAATCAGACCTTATTGTAAAGTGTTACCATTTTTATTTATACTGTTTTTATTTCTATGATCTGTTTGTGGAAAGGAGTTCAGTTAGGAGGTCAAAAGTTGTAGAAGCTCATAAATCATGTACAGCAAGGTCTGAAGAGACTGAAATCATACAGAAGAGAAGTCAGTCAGTTGAGTTAGTGGCAAAACCTTTTACAGTACTTGAGTATTGTTGTCTTTTACTGCATATGATAATTCATACTCAGAAAGTAGAACTGAAATTACATTCATTACAAGATGATAAGTTAAAACATTTCAAATACACCTGCAGAATATTTTTCTAGACATGTATTTCGCCATTGGAGATTTCTTAAAAATAGTGTGTAAAAAATCTTGTCTCGTCTCGTTCTCGTGAGCTACCTGTCTCGTCACACCCCTAATGAAAATATATGTCAGATGGTGCGATGGTGTGATGTCATGAAGTCGTAAACACAATCCATTTTTCCCAGTATTGTAAATATTTATCGATCCGTAGGTTTAATGACAAAGTTATTCTCTCCTTGTTTTGGACACTGGTCACAATGTCCCACCATTCAGTCTTTGTTGGAGGTTCGTAACCACTTTCTTGTTACAGCTTTCTTGCTGGCTGCTAATAGTATCTTTAAAAGGTACTTGTCTTTCACCAACATAATGAGCTGCTAAGTTACCCAGATAAATTGTAGAAAAGCAGTCAATTCCTTCACCAATAATATTATATATAAACTTGTATTACCTCCTGCCAATATGAGAGCTCCAAAATGGATGAAAATGATCTGCCAGCTGTTCCCTACATTTGCTCCAGCATAGACCCCTTCCCTTCTCGCCAATCTGTATAGATTTTAACTTGGGGGTTACAAAGTATCTAATAAGATTCCGCCAGCAGAATTCTCTCCACATACCCGAGCTGGTAGAAGTAGCCTGTATAGAACAGATATTCAGCAAGTATTCCTCTGAAATACCTAGACTGGATTGTTTCTCCCATTTTAATCTAACCCAGCCTCGGCTCATCTGTAAGGGCAGGTGGGGCAGTGCCCCACCGAAATATTCATACAAAACATAAACCTCTATATAAACTGAATCAATAATAAATTGTAAATGTGTACAGAATTCTACAACAAAAATTTTTCGCATTTGCTAGACTTTTTTGTGAGCAGGATATATTAAAATGTAACGTATGGCTTCGGCAGGCATGTACTATGATACTAAGTGGGGCAGAGGGTGCCTGAGTTCTCCCCAGCTCTATAGCGCCCCACAGTTGTACAAGTCTGTGGTAAAAAATGGAACTGCAGCACGTATTTATTGAGAGCCATTGGGGCAGATTTCAGACTTAAGATTGGTGGGGTTTTTTTACATTTTAATTTATATCCACATTTTATCCATAATGATTTTTTTAAGATGGTCATCAACCTAGGTATTCTAACCTCTGGTGTTGCAACAAGCAACAGCATGTCATCTGCGTACAGATCAGTCTTTTGTTCTAAACATCTAAACCTTATTCCTTTTATCCCGCTCGTCTCTCATTAACTGTGCTATGGGCTCAATTGATAAAGCTGAAAGAGCAGGGCTGGACAGCCTTGGCAGCAGCCTCTTTCCAGATTAATACTCTTGAGTGAGATGCCCGTTGATCCTTATTTTAGCATTTGTTGATGAGTACAAAATTGTAATAAAATTAATGAACTCCTCTTTAAAACCAAATCTTTTCAATGCCAAATACAGTCATAAGTCTTTTCAGCATCTAATCTAATTACTACTGCTCTGATATTTTCTTTTGTGACATGATCAATTACATGCAGCATCCACCTAATATTATCTTGTGTCTGTCTCTCATGTCTGGTCTGAATCCACAAATTCTGGTATTATATGGGACCTATTCTACAGTGAACCAAACTGATAAATATGCCACAAAATGGCTAGTTTAGATGCTTTAGGAAATTAACGTTATTTAAAAATAATTTCAGCCATCAAATTGTTTAATATATAATATAAGCTTTTCACTGAGAGACATGGCTTTTTATCCCAATAATGCCTCTATTTTATGTTTTATTTATCAATGTTATAACATATTAAAATGTATATGCATAGAAAGTCCTTCTGGCTATGCAAGTAATTGTGATGCCGTTTGATGTGTTGCACAATATTTCCTACAATCTTAAAGTGGTTTTTGTAACGTTTTGGGGTTGTAGATCTAACAGCATGGGAAAATAGAGCAAGACTCTCACACTCATAAGGAATAAACAATAGGGTTTTTCTTTTTTGATAGGAATTCAGAACTTCAGTTTCCCTTTTGAAGACTCCATGTTGTCCTATCTAATTTCTGCTGCTTTTATATTGCAGATAGAAAAGCCATCCACCATTGGTATGATTTGTACAAAAAACTAACATACCACGTACTTTAAGAAATGATTACTTTTTCCTGTGAAAAAATTGAGCGCCTCACCTTTGCACCTCTTCAATTTGGACTCTTGAGCGAATATATTCCATGCCCTTTGGTGTTTTTCGGGCAAAGTTAACAATATGAACATTGCTGCTTGTCTTCACTGCCTTGGAATAGGACCACTCAAGAAAAACTTGTTAGAATCTCTTTATAATATTTAGTTGATGAAGCTTTTGATTATGCCTTGATGAGGAAACTTCTCATCCCGCCCATCTGCCCTGAGGTTCCTTTTGTTCGCACATTGAAAAATTATCGCGCAATTAGTCTAAAGATGCAAGATTGCAGGTCAGACACTAAATGGTGCTTGGTAAAATAATTTGTGCTGTAATTACGTTTGTTAAGATTATCAAAACAGAACGGCAGAGGAAGGTCAGGTGCAGTGGATTGAGTCATTTCATAGATGATCTGGATATTTTATGTATAAAATCTAAAAATGTTATATATAAATGATAAAAAATGTAATGCTGCTTATTGTTTTTTGAATAAGCAGTCTGCTGACCTTGAAAATCAATGTGATGGTTAAACTACTTTCGCTTTCATTTTTTGCTTCACATTTACGTGTTTTGGATGTGTGTTTGTGTTTATTTTACAGCCTGGTGTCCGTTGTGCGCGGACAGGTGGTGACCAGTGACGGCACTCCACTGATTGGGGTGAATGTGTCCCTTCTGCATTACCCCCAGCAAGGTTATACCATCACCAGACAGGACGGCATGTACGTACAAATATGTTTTATTTAGACACAGACAAGCACATACGTATACACACATAATTATGCTAATACCTATCCTTAAGATAGTCAGTGAGAAACCATTTTGCATAGTTTTATGCAAATTCCTATTTACATCTCACCGCTTCCCACACAAGTCAAGTTAAGTCAAATCATCACAGACAGGCACATTCTCACCCCCATGTCAATGTTCCTGTCACTTGCAGGCAATCCATTACAACTTGACCTAATCTCATTTTATGACCCAGAAAGGTTGAATTTAAATATCACATTAGAATAGATTTTTTTATAAACACACTAAAAATATATACATATTTCCACAAAATGTATGATATATAATATTTGTGCAATGTTATCTATGTATCATTTAATATTTTATATAATATATAATTTAGATTAAACTTTATATTGTTGGTCCACTTTAGACATTCTACTAACTATAAGTAACTTTGCAACTATATGTCAACTAACTCTCCTTAGGGGCTGTTCAAACAGAACACGTTTTTCTATTCCAATGTGCTACTTTTCCATTGTTTTTCTATGTACACATGGCCGAGTATGACTTTTACGCTCACGTCTCGTGTCTTTTGCAGCGCCTCGCACATGAGCGCCACGTTTTTAAGACGCTGTGTCAAGTTAAAGGCCCACTGAAGGGCCTTGGAACACACAGCATTATTCACTGTGTTGACGTAATTTCCAGTGAAACAGGAAGACAAGGTGGGAATATATCTAGTTTATCTAGTATTTTTTCAAAATAGCCAATAACATTTTGCCTAGATCACAGCTCGGCCAGAGCCGGTTAGCTCGTAAAACCCAATTTTCCTCATAATCTCTAACCTTTTCTTCTCCATATATTGCTTTAAAATATAGCATTGTTTGTAGAATTCAAATGTGTCTGAACATTTTGTGGTCTGTGTCGACTGTGTTCCGACAGCAGCGGTTCACGTGACACGCGAAAACAGACTTTTTTCCGTCAATGGAAAGCATAATTTACACTGTCTGAATCGTTCCCTATCCTCTATATAGTGCAGTATTTTGCACGTGGCAAGCATTGCGAGCTTCTGTTTACAGTAGCAAGTTGGCATGGCAACTGTTTTATTTGAAGGCAACATGGCAGAGGAGCCAGTGTGATTATTTTCCTTTTTTCCATGTCAAAAATAGTATCTATCTATTCTGCTGTTTGCCTATTTCTGTTATTTCCGTTATTGTATCACGTCTCAAAAGTGCGCCTCAAGACCCTTGTGTTCTGTGTTGTGCTTTTTTAAAACCTGAGCACTGTGTCTCGCGTTTTTAGATGCAAACATGCGTTCTGTGTGAACGAGCCCTAGTAGACTGTTAGTAGATGGTTAGGTTACGGTTTGGTGTTAGTGTTCAGGTTAATAGAATAAGTTGACATGTAGTTATATATGACATAGTTATACTTATAGTTAGCAGAATGAATACTATAATTTACGATAATTTAAACTTATTATGCAATATAAGTAATAATTGTTTTTAAAATGAACACTTATCACAAACAAAACAATTAAACAGTCTGGCAGTAGTGATACTGTTTTAATCATGAAACATAAGTACATAAAACAGTTGCTTGATTTTGAGTCTGACAAATGATGATTTTCACTAGATGAATCAGTTGGTAATTCATTAGCTGTTCTGACCAATTCAATTAATTCAGTAGAGGATATAAGACTGAGTTAAACCGATGAAACAAAAATCTGATCTGCACACACATTAAAAAGATGAAAATTTTCACTTTCAAGCCCCATTTTAACTCTAGTTATACAACATTAATGCAGTCAGCAGAGTTTAACTTTAAGTTCTGTGTGGATCTGACCTTCTTGTACCTTTATAATAATCCCTTTAGTCATTATCCATCATCAAGAATCACACAGATCAGCAGTTAATGTGAGTCTTCTACTCAGGGGTCACATGTGTGGGAGTATGCATGTGTATGTGTGGCAACCGTATGCCTTTAACTGAGGCATGACCATAATGCATTAAAAACTTTATTTTCTCTTCAATAGAGTTTAATGAAAGAAAGAAAAAAATACTCAAGGGATGGATCTACATCTCTAAAGAAGAAAGGCCGATGTTGGGGATTATCTGATATATCCAGATCCCTCCTAAAAACCTGCACACAGGGGAATGGGCTTCAGATAATCATGCTTGTTCAGTGCTGGTGTCTGCTCTTGGTTAGCAAGCGTGTCCAAGGGGAAACAGAGGGAAAGAAACAGCTTTAAAGGCCGATGGTCTGGAACAGTGGCCCAGCCATGCCCAGATTGAAAAAAGGGACATGAGCAGTTTGGGAGAATTTCAAGGCAGTGACACTTAAAGGATGTGTATGTTTGTATGAATGTGCATAAAGTCACCACAGCATTCATCTCTCCCCTTCCGGGCAGGGGAGACAGCAGCTCATATAGAGCACGACTTCAAAGAGACGCCCCTTCATTTCCAAATCTGCGTCTACCTCCTCGTTATACCACGCTAATTAAAATAGGTCCTGCGCTAACTGTGACCTCCAGATCTCTCATCCAAATCCCTGAAATGTAAAAAGTTACATCACATTTCTACCTCTTTCCCTCATCAATTAATAGAACATTTTAAGTCTGCCAGCGAACTACTGATAAAAGACAGTGAAGTGCATGTCATTTAGCTGTTATTTTCATTGGACGTTTGAGTCGGATACATTTCTAGCAGAGGATATGGAATGTGGAAGATATCAAGCGCTGTGCTGAAGCTAACAAACCATGTAATTTGGAGAGAACCCATGTGCTTGTCAGTGTAATAACAGGAAATTACAAATCACACTTAGCCTTCATATGCCCTCTGCCCCCACACAAACAATTTGAGTTTCTGGCACGAATTGTATCTCAAACTCATATAAATGGTGAAATATTATTCAAATGTACACTATTGTTTAAAAGATTGGGTTGGTATGACTTTTTCTTTTTTCATGATTGTGAAAGAGTTCTCTTATGCCCAGTTCAGAGTACACGTTTTTAGCTCGATTTTTGGTTTGACATAGAGTGTCATGGGGATTCATAAACAACAATGGGTGTCGGGACACAACATTCAATCGTTTTATCTCATATAGTGTATCATAGTGGACGACCGTCGATGCTGCATCTGCGATGCTTCACGACCTCACAACAGAAAGACTAGCATGTTTAATTTTTTTTCGATCTGTCACAACGGGTTTGTTTGCTCTCACAACACCTGTCAGCCAGTAGTTCCACCTTCTCAATGACATCACCCACATCGTTAAAGCAATAATTGGTCGGGAAGCAGTGTGTAGCCTGACATGTTTTTTGTCCACAACATGACAAAAATTTAGGAGTCAAAATCGTATAATCTGACACAGTGACTATTGTAACGGACAAAAATACTGTGTAGTCTGAATCTGTGAAATATTACTACAAGTCTTCTTCAGTCTTCTGTGTCACAGGATCCTTCAGAAATCATTCTAAATATTATCAATTTGGAAAGCGGTTGTGCTACTTAATTTTTTGGGATTCTTTGACGAATAGAAAGTTTAAAAGAATAGCATTTATTTGATATGAAAAGCTTTTGTAACATTATAAATGTCTTTACTGTCACTTTTGAACAATTTAATGAGTCTGTGCTGAATAAACATATACATTTCTTTGAAAAAAACTTTTGCTAACACCAAGCTTTTGTGCATTATTAAATAACTTAAGCTGCTTTTGATACATTTCTCATATACAACATAGTAATACTATGTATAATATTGCCATGGTTATTTGGACATGTCACCATGATAATAATGGCATGTACCATTGGAACACTATATTTTTGGACTGTAGCAATACCAGAGTATTTTTTTAAAATACCATCATAGCACTGTTTTGTAAGAGTAATGTAATTGTCTATCATGCATGAGCTCTGTTGTGAAAATTGTGTTTTTACCCAACTGCAGGTTTGATTTATTGGTGAATGGTGGGACAGCATTGACGTTACGTTTCGTGCGTGCTCCGTACTCCGCTGTGTATCGCACTGTGTGGTTGTCATGGAGAGTTTTCCATGTGATGGACACGCTGGTGATGAGAGAAGAGGAAAGAGACACGCCAACCTGTGAATTTAGTGGCCTTGACAGACCCTCGCCCCGAATCACTGCGTCACCACTCTCCACCTTCTACCGCTCCAGCCCAGAGGCCAGCCCCATCATTCCTGAGACACAGGTGACTCATACTGCATCACATCTGGGAGTCTTGGTTCATTTTTTCAGGAAATCAGAATAAATTTTGGCTATGTGCCTTAACCCAATCTAAGCTGTATGATTTAATGTCACTACAAAATACGAGAAAACCAGGTGATTTTTACATACAGAACATACTATACGGTCAGGAAAACCAGACATTCTTAACACCATCACGCATATATTGCTTCTGAATTAATTATGACAGTGGCGTATTATATCATGTTCATGTGACAGAAATAATTTACATTTCATGCTTGTAACATAAGTCACTTTTAAGGCTATAAGTGGAAGTCAGCAGAAATCAGACTTTGTGTGTGTGTGTGTGTGTGTGTGTGTTTGTGACATATCAGGACACAAATTTGTGTAATGACATGGGTATGACATAGGTATTACAAGGAGAGGGTGACTTATGAGGACATTACCCCATGTCCCCATTTTTCAAAAGGCTTATAAATCATATAGAATGATGATTTTTTTTTTTTTTTTGAGAAAGTAAAAATGTGCAGAGTTTTCTGTGATGGGTAGGTTTAGGGGTAGGGGTAGTGTAGGGCGATAGAAAATACGGTTTGTACAGTATAAAAACCATTACGCCTATGGAATGTCCCCACAATTCACAAAAAAAAACCTGTGTGTGTAAATTCATGGTAAATTATTATTTTAGATAACTCATTCTGAAGATGTTCATATGATGCTGCTTGAAAATTTGCTTTGGTTGTCTCTTTAACCAATATAAAATTCTCAATCTGAATGTGTATGGAGCATCTTCAGTCTTTTGGAGCATCTTACTCTTCCAGTGTACAATTTTGGGAAAATATACATTTTACATATTAATTTATTCCTGTGATTGCAAAGCTGAATCGTCAGCAGCCATTACTTAAGTCTTTAGTATTACATGATCATTCAGAAATCATTGTTATATGGTGATTTAGTGCTCAAGAAACATTTCTGATTGTTATCAATGTTTACAACGGTTGTGCTGTTTAATATTTTTGGGGAAGCTGATATTTTCTTCTGATTCTTTGATGAATAGAAAGTTCAAAAGAACAGCATTTATTTTAAATTAATCTTAGGGTGCGTTCACACTTGTAGTTCGGATCGTTTGGTTCATTTGGTCTGGACCAAAAAAAACATTTAGTCCTGCTCCGATTAACATTCAGATTTTACCACCGAACCTAAAGGCATTCTCTCAACCTGATTGGTCGGATTTTATGACGTATTGCCTATTTTGAGACCGAACATCCAAAACAATGCTGTGTGCTGAGGTGAATGCGCTCGTTGTATGTGTGTAGCCTGCATATGATGGTATTTTGGCCAGCTGGGAACTCGTAAAGAGCTTATAAAATGTTTAAAGGAGTCAAAACAGCGGCGGGAATCCCTCCGTCACACACACACAAACGATCTGCTGCGTGGAGACACGTGTCTGATGCCTGTGATGGGCAAACTCGTGACTATGACTAGAAAAAACGATATGCGTGAGGATTCTGTCCTTTTTAGGGTCTCATCTTCCTGTTTTTGGTTCGTTTACATGTCTTTGGTCCGTGTTGCGTTCATATATCATTTGAACCGCACCAGAGTTCGTTTGGAAGCGGATTCGGTCCGCTTGTTTGGCTCGCACCAGGGTTCGGATGGCAGCGTTCACACATGCTCAAATGAACTGCACTAACAGAGCAATCGCACCAGGGTTCGTTTTAATTGAACCAAACATGCAAAGTGTGAACGCACCCTTACCATCCCCAGACCTTTGAACGGTAGTGTATATCTAGAGAAGAATGAATTCCTAGTGTTTAATGAATTTGCAAAGCTGTGCATTTTGTCACAAATAATTTTAATAAAAAATGCTAATAATCCAGAAGGAAATTTACACTACAAGCAATTAACTTCCTCCCTCATGCATATATTTTAATCACAGGTTCTTCATGAGCAGACGGCCATTCCTGGGAGTGATTTAGATTTGATTTACTTGAGTTCACGTGCTTCAGCCTACAAACCTGTTCTGAAGGTCATCTTGACCCAGTCCAGCGTGCCCTTCGGCTTGGCTCGGGTCCACCTCATGGTGGCTGTGGAGGGCAGAATGTTTCAGAAGCAGTTCCCAGCTTCACCCCGGCTCTCTTACAGTTTTATCTGGGACAAGACTGATGCATACAGCCAGAGAGTCTACGGACTCGCAGAGGCTGTAGGTAGGTAGCAGAACAATGGGAAGAAACAGATCTATATAAAGCTCTCTGTGTATGAATATATTATTAACTTGGACTGATTTAAACCAGGAGACAATTAATCTTTTTTTTCACCCAGATAATTCTGTGGCGAGATGAATCTGCCTATAAACTGATGTATGTGTTTGAGTACAAGCCAAACTGATTAGGTGAAGGCGACTTATTATGATACAGACTAAAAGGTTGAACTTAATATTCTCTGAACCTTAAACTAAAGAGAATTCAGGACAATAATATGGTTTAATTTTAATACCGGCACAGTTGCTGAAAATACACAGTTCAAAAGCCAATCTCATTTTGTTAAAGTTGTAGCATATGCTTAATTGTTTTCTGAACCATCTTTTCTAATCTGACACTTGGTTGTGTTCTAGCAATAAATAAAAATATATAAGCAACTGCTTTTTTCTAGTCCATCTATTTATTGCATGTATAATTATTAGTCTGCAAATGAAGCGCACTGAGAAACACCAGCTTTCAGAAGGTCACAGGTCCATTTGGAAAATGTTGCTATGACTGGACTCATTGTAATCATGCCATTTGCTGAAATACTTCTTCCCTAACAATGTTGTAACTCTGAAATAGTAACTGCAACAGTTTCCCATGTGCATGAACAGTAAATTGTCAATATTGCATATAATTGTGCAAGTATTACATACAGTAAGTGAACAACCTATAGAATTAAAAATGTTTGAATGCTTAAAATATATAAATATGCTTAAAGTATTTGCATGCAAAGGTATGCTTAAAATATTATTTTTTAATTGATTAATTTAAACATGAAACCCCCTTTAAATTAAGTGGAGAAAAACATTTAAAGATAATAGATACCTTTTGCCCTGTTTTTTCCCCCTATGCTGTAGTATCTGTGGGCTTCGAGTACGAATCATGTCTGAATGTGATCCTGTGGGAAAAGCGGACAGCCACACTGCAGGGATATGAGCTAGAGGCCTCCTACATGGCTGGCTGGACCCTGGATAAGCATCACATCTTGGATGTGCCAAACGGTAGGAATCGCTTATTAAACCCCATCGGAACCACCTCATGGGAAATGTCCCCTCACCAACTCAGGGGTCAGTGCCTCTACCTGGACTCATTGTCATAAATATTCATCTTAACATGAAATATTGTTCATTGCCTCATTTGCACATAATAAAGCTGAGTTTGAAAGGGCTAATCGCTCACAGTGATGACAGATTAAATCGGAATCATTAACATAGCGTGCCAAGTCAGAGCTGTGCTCTCCAACATTATGCAGGACATGATTTGGCTCAATGAACTTTATCCAGTTTTCAGGCACAGAATGCATACTTATAGCTTAATTCAATAAAAGTGCCATTAAAACACAAGCGTGAATATGGAAATGTGGCATTATTCCACCAGACATTCCCTGTTCCTTTGTCTTCATAATAAAACAGGGTGACAGGGAAACCCATTCTGTCAGCTTAAATCTCCACATTCACACCGATAATGGCATCTTTTTATTCTTTGTAAATGATGATGTGTGCACAGTTTGAACTGAATCCAGCAGTCAAATTTAATGGTGCATTTAGAGAAAGAAGTCAGTTTTGCAGTGCATCCTGATGCCCTAAACAAAAACAAGATTAGACTGGCATTTTTCAGGTGCAGTTATTTCACTAGAGTTAGAGTGACACCATCTGATTGTACCTTGCCTGAAACAAAGAATTTAAGCCTCTTTTTGATTGCTGGCGAAATCCCAAGGCCAAATGGGCATTTCCACACCCTTTAATCTGACGACCTGCCGAGCAAATGGTCATGGCCGTCTGCTCAACCCTTATTTGTGCACCTCTAGACAGTTTATCTAGTTTAAGCACTGTTCCTGCCAATAAGGATTCATTTCTCATTTTACACCTCGAGTACCAGAGTAGATTAAACCAATTGCAGATTTTTGAAGATATAGATGTGGCTTATATCAGTATCTTATTTTAGATTAGACCATTATTATGAAAATGCTTTGGTGTTGCCATTTTATCATTTCATAGTTAATACTGATTATCATCTGTTAATAGTGCATTTAATTGATTTGCCAAATCCAGGATTCATCATGTCACTTTATTCTGGCTGTTTTTTATATTATTTTCAGTGCAATTTTTACATACTTCTTATGTCAAATATTTGGGGATTTTTATGCTGCTTAGGTTTATTTGCTTGCTGGTGAAGTTCATAGACTTTGAATTGAAGATTAACTGCATTGTTTTTGCTGTTTTTGTGAACTAAATCTGTCAAAAACCTCACAGACACAGTTGAAAGCGATGGAACAAAAAGCCCAGGAACTGCATATTCTGATAGAAAGCAATGAGGCAGAGAGCATCTGTCCTAGAGCTCTCAGCTCTGTTAAATCTAAATCCATAACATGATCTTCTGTTCTTCTTCATCTCTTAACTAAATAATAGCAGGTTTGTGGTTAGGTGAGTTTCACACTGGGTTACTCAATATTTATCTACATGCTCATAATCTTCTTAGTCATCGACTTATAGGTTTACTCTGAGAAGAATGGCTCTTAAAAGAGCTTAAGACATAAATCTGCTCACCCTGGTTAATCTGAGATTTATAAATTAGATGAAAGCTTTGCGCATTGGGGCATGTCACCTTTACCTTCTTTTACGATTAGTGCGTTTCTGTATATCAGAAGCAATGCATGAGAAGTGATGGAGATGGGAAAACATTTTGTCCTGAAGAACATGTCACAAATGTAATCAATTTGCCAAAGGGAGATCTTTTCTTTGACAGTCCCATTTGTCTCGCTGATTGATAATATGGAGCCTCTCATATCTATGGCTTACAGGTCTGATCAGCAGTCAACGGCCGTGCAAACTGTGTGCCTCTGCATATATGTATGCAGGGTATCCGTGGGGCATTAAAAAGCATTTAAAGTCATTAAATGGATTTTGCGAAAATTAAGTTCTTAAATGGCATTAAAAAGCATTACATTTTATTCCTACAGGCATTACATTTTTTAAATAGTAAAAATAGTACTACCAGTTTATTTTGACTATAGCCTTCATAATTAATAACTGATTTGCCGTCGCAAAATATGTACATTGGTGTGATTCACGCGGAACCAGTTTGGTAATTGCCTCCGGCCGGTGCAAAATTGCTGTAACGCTGTTTTTGATTGCGATTTACCGGCTTGGACCTGGAGACGGAAGGCTGCATCAGTGTTGCCGACTTAGCGACTTTTTTCCTAGAAAGCGCGTTGTGACAAATATAGCGACTTGCTGAAACCTTATGTATCTTCCGAGACCCCCCTGTACTGCGGCACGAGCGCGAGATCTTGCTTTCCTACCGCAGGCGTACCTCTCTCTGCGCCAGTTCTGTTCAGTGAGCGGCTAAGAGGCACAGCGCATTCAGTTCAGGATGTGTGTTCTGTCAGAGAACAAATAAAATAGATACTATTGCTTCTAACCTTTTCCATTTTACATGTACAGCCAAAATCACAGCAAATTTATCTTTATCATGTATATGGTAATTTTGTCAGACAACGTCTCGATTACAAATTAGCATTATAACATGTCAGAGCTCGACACTAACGGTAACACTAGCAGTTACTCCGGGATAAGTGTATTTTTTGAAGGGGCAAGTAAAAGAGAATTTTACTTGCCCGGCCGGGCAAGGACCTGATTAAAACGTCAATACCAAAAAAAAAAAAACGCGAGAATGACTGATTTTATTACATTTAGTTTAAGTGGCGATCCATAGTGGATAATTATAGGCTGTATAATGTAGTTACGATAACAAGGTTGCGCTGTTGAGGCTCGTGCACCATCTCGAGGAGAAATGGAAACATGAACACACAAAAATAAGTTTTTATAACTTGATACAGGTAAGCAAAATCACACGACCAAGAATGCTGTTTTCACGATTAAAAACGCGACACTGATTTCATACAACTGTTCAGTTAACAAATATTTAATATTAAAGGTGCTAAAGAGGATGTTTTGTTTTATAAATTTTTGCAATATTACTTGAAACTGTCTTTACTAACTGATAAAAGACTATTTATTAGGTGCACTGAAAGGAATAATATTAATATACATCATCTGTGCACAAGGTAGGGCCTTAAAAACATCAGCCAATCGCGTAAACGATTGGCCCTCTGGCTTGTCAATCACTGCCATGACGTTCCTTGTGAGAGACGTGTGCGGATTGGCCCTCTGGCTTGTCAATCACTGCCATGACGTTCCTTGTGAGAGATGTGCGTGGCTGCGCGCTCCAGTAACTTTCCACACTCCACAGGCGCCGCATGCAATGTTTTTGTCAGGAGACAGGAGTAACAACTGCAGATTATGAGTTACCTGCGGTGAGTCCGACATAATGAATCCACTAAAGGGGGTCGCACACCGGACGCGAAGCTCAGCGCTGTGACACGTCTTTAAAATTCGAACGCATTGTTTTCTATTGTTTTCTGAGTCGTAGCTGGGTGCCGCGGACAGGCGCCGAATGTCGCCGCCGGTGTGCGTACACTCATACAAAACAATGCGTTCGAATTTTAAAGACGTGTCGCGGCGCTGAGCTTCGCGTCCGGTGTGTGACCCCCTTAACACGACACAGCGAATGCCGGTGGTAAACAAACACTCATGTTCCAATACTCATGCACGAGTTTAGGGAGGCGTTCCCTCGAAAAGAGCTGTGAAGGAGGGGGGTTGTTCTTATGCATGCGCTCATTTCAAAAACTCACTAACAGTCTTTGGTTTCTCAGTCGACGAAAAGATCCTCTGTATCACCTTTAAGTCACTTAAATTTTAGATGGAACATTGAATGTTTTTCTATTTTAGCAGCGAAAATAGTTTCAAACAAAGATCACAGCAGAACCATAGCGCAACACTCAGCCTTGTTTTCAGTACTGAATGATTCAGCTTTTTGAATGAATCGATTGAGTCAAAGATTAAATGACCCATTCATAAACAACTGCCTCATTCTTGAATGAGTCAGCCATTGGAATGAATCATTTAAATGAATGACTCACTTATTAAGACGGTTACTTCACGCCACCTACTGGTGGTTTAGTTTAATTTTCTAATTGTTTAATCATCCCCCCCCAACATTTCTTACAATCCCATAACATTATTTAATGCAGTTGTCATTTTTTTTATTAATTACATTTATTGATCGAATTTAAGAATTTAAAATGAAAGATGATTCATACATTTTACATACAAGTGAATGAAAAGGCTTAACGTCGAGCCCTGTATGTAGTCTTAATGGGTTGCGTTTCAGTCACCATTTCATATTGTCTGACAACAAAAACAGAAAAATATATAGATGAAACAATTTTATTGGGAATTTGGCTGTATTCAAATATATTATGTGAGCAAAAAGGGTAGAACCAGAGAAGCAAACAAATGTAAAGGGCCGACACTTGGCAGAATGCGAATGCAACAATGACATGATGAATATTCTAATTGCCTTATGACGTCATCTATCGACATTTACCTACATATATATGGCATTAAAAATTTAAAAATTGGCATTAAAAAGCATTAAATTAGATTTGATGAAACCTGTTGAAACCCGGAATGTGTTTGAGCATGAGCTACATCCCATTGCTAAGCTTTTACTCATAACACAGCCATACTATTTGAATTTTTAAATATTAAACATGGTGGTCCTAAAATCTGAGACAAAAAAAATGATTCTATTTTGTATTTTTCTAATTTAATATTTATTTTCCTAGTGTTAGTCCAGCTCATTTGCAGGGTCCGCTTTCATCTGAATTATCCGCACACACACTGGATTTGGCACGTTTTACGCTGGATGCCCTTCCTGACATACTCACTCGCTGACACTGGGAGAACATGCAAACTCCAAACAGAAAGGACTCCTGGCTCAGCTGGGGCTCGAACCGTGGACCTTCTTGCTGTGAGGCGACAGTGCTACTCATTAGTATTGAATAGTATACAATAGCATTTGGTTTGTCATTTCGCGTTAATGACAGCAGCACTCAAGCAGCATGAACTCCACAAGTTTGTGTAAAATCTTTTGATCATGTTCTCCAGCATAATAAGCATGAGAATGAGCCAAAGACCATCTTGTGCTTTAATTGAATCTGACCATCTGTACAAAGGAGTTCACAGGATCAATGTTACTATGTTGATTATGTGATAAGTAACTTAGAAATGATGGAGAATCCTCAGTGATTTTCTTTTTATGCAGAAAAGTTCAATGTTGTCTCAGATTTTTGGATCCTACTGTAGGTGTCAATCGTTAACCTTTTTGGTGAATTTTTCCGATATGGCAGACTGCTTAGCCTGAAGCATCTTTTCAAATGCAGCAGAACACCTAAGTGATTTGATATTCAGCTTGTTTGCTTGACATTTACCAAATAGTTTTATTTATCCCATTGCTATTTGATCAGCATATTTGCTCAAGTGAATAATCAATAAGCATAAGCATTGCATTACTGTAGATGACATTGAATAAAATTTCCATTTATGGAGTTTGTTGTACCTCATAGACATTAACATGTAGCTGAGAGTGGCCAAAAATTGACTGTTTTTCACCTAAAGGTCTTGCCATAAAGTCACAAGTTAATTAGGCCACAATTTACAACATCCATGCTGCATGGTAATGAGTAACAGAAATCAAAATCATGCACTTTAAATGTAATTATTTTGTGACGCTGCTTGTAATTAGTGGTTCTTGCAAATCTTGCAGCACAGTTTGTTCTATGGATATGTTAAATTGTGTGGCTTGTTGAAGGCATTTGTGCAATTACTTTTCTAAGCAATAGGTTTTATTGTTCCTGGAGAATGATGAAAAGGGGAAGAAAAACAACCTTTGTTGAATGAGGGAGCTGAGCCAAAGGAACCAGAGTATCACAGAGACATGAGTATTGGACTTTGTCAGTAGAAACTACCAAGAACACCTTAGCAACTGCATAACAATGTCCTGACAACCACTCACAATGCCTTCATAGTGACAATGTCGATTATCCAAAACAATATGTGAGTTATTGTTCGTGTTGTTCTTGTTGAATAGGTTTTGGCATAGGATTTACAGTCAAATTTTTGTAAATAGGTCATTATTTTCTTTCATGCATTTGAACAGTGGTTCATAAGTAGTATGAGCAGTGCATAATGAGATTAGGGCAATGCAATGCAGTAATCGTAGAGTTTGAATAAGTGAAAAGTGTCATTGGTTTGTCTTGCTGTCAAGGTCAGTGGCTTTGTTGAGTCACACTTAAAAGCAGACACTCAGACCAATTCATCTTACTTAATGGTACATTGTAGACCTCTGAATGAGAACAGCAGCTTCTATTGGGCTGGGCGTTTTCAAGTTCCCCTCTGACTATGTCTTCATTCCAGCCCTCTTCTCAATCAATTAATCAATGGCAGGGCCTAATCAAGCAGGAACAAATTGCTATGCACCCTGCTTAGCGGCACATGGGAAGACATTAGCCATGATTCGCATGCAGTTCAGATTCGCACAGGGTTTTTGGGTCATTTAAGCACTCTGTGAATTAACAGCTGATATCAGCCAATGACAGTTTACCACATTTGCAGCTGAAGTGACAGTCATCACACTACAGAGGAATGCCCGATGAGACTTGGCTCAGGATGCACTTGATTTGTCTCCTCATTGAAAGGCAACTAGGGATGTACAAATCTACATATTTTGAACATTTTGTTGGACTGTATAATTGGGCATAAACACATTTCTTGGGCAATGTACATAGGACACTTTCTTTTGTTCAAAAACAGTTAGACAGAATGCAACTGAATGGAACAAAATGTTGTGGTTTTGACATGTTCGTCAAATACTTTTTTAGCTTGACATGCCATTTTAAAAACACAATGCTTGTGTCAGGATGCTCAAAACCAGATGTGATGCAAGAGCAAAAGATGTTTGTCTGAATGTTTGTCTTTTAATGGCTGTTGCTTTAAAAGGGGATATAGCTGAAGATGCAACTTTTTCCAGAAGGTTTCACTAACAAGCTTTTTTATTGTTTGTTTTAAAAACCTCATAATGTTTAATCAAAATGTCATAACTTCTTCTACTTCCATTTAGCAGAAAATACATTCGATCACTCAGTCATGTGCCCGAGACGCTGTGGGACTGATATATCTGTTACATAATATAACGAGAATATAGCAAGATCTAAAGTAGGAGGAAAATTTCTGCTCGTTATATATCACTACATCGTACAGCCTTAAAACTGCTAAAAGGCATTATAGGCATAACAGTGTGACAGTCTATAAAGCTGCTTTGAAACAGTGTGTATTGTGAAAAGTGTTATACAAATAAATTTGACTTGAGCTAAAGCACATAATTCAGAAAATATGCTAGATAAATCACACCTGCTAAAGGTTTCAACTGAATTTCAGTTCAGTTGCTGGACCAACTAGTTGACCACAGTGGCTCACAGTGTTATTCATTATTTGTGCTTCCATGATCAGTGTAGACAGTCAGAAAAGGTTCTCTGGTCAGCTTCTGATGCATTGGTTTGTCTTGTTTACATTCACAAAAAAAAAAAAAAATCCCATTGAAACAATGTTGAAGAGCTGTAGCCAAAATATGTAAAACAAAGCAGTTTCAGACTCCTATAATTTTAATGAAACTCGGCCTCTGAACCAATTGCAAAACAGTGGCGATGGTGTTTAGCCACTGAGGTAGCTAGTTACTGAGCTTGAAATGTGGTGGCCAGCCAATTGGAGCATAGTTCATTGCAGTGTTATTGATGTGATTAATAGGCCAAAGCAAGTGTTGGAAGTCTAACATGTTGCTCAGTATGAATAATTTATGGCCCTGGGCATGGCACTTCCCTTTGAAGTTCCTCTTTGAAGCCAACCCCAAAAAGAAACAAGTTAAATTTTCACAGGACTGAAATATTTATCTGTAATGACCCAAGCTCCTCACTCAGTCTTGGACTGAAAGTGGTGTTAAAGTGATTGAAACGATCAAAGGTTTTAGAAGCTGAGATCTATAGAGACTGGAAAGTATAGCACACAAGCTGTGTAGATCATCACCTCTCAGGTGATCGAAATGTCTCTGGTTGGTACATTTAATGCTTGAGGATTGAGGACTATGCTTTTTATTTATTTATTTATTTATTTTGGACATTGCACATTTGAGACAGATTCTCTCTGGTTAGACAACACAAAACAACACAAAATCAGTCATAGTTTTTCCTAAAGAACTGCTATTGTGTGGCACAAGCTTTCCTCTGAATGTTTTTTTTTTTTTTTTTTTTTTAGTTACTGAATATTCCAAAATGAGAAATACTGTGAGACAAAAGCATTTACATGCTTAAATAGTGAAGACAATATGACAATTTTAGGATTTTTAATAACAGTGGACTGATACAAATTATAGCATAGCTCATTTAATAATATATCATGCAAATACAATAAATTTATAATTCGGCTCATTTTTGGACAGTGATTCAAATCAGGGTGTATTGTGTACTAAATGTTGTATTAAAAGAAAAAATAATGCAAAACCAAAATAACAAAGACCAACATCAGATCAAAAAAGATGCCATTTTGCTTAAAACTAGACTCTTCAGAAAGTGCTCAATTAATTTCAAAAGTTGAAGTGTAATCATCCATATTAATGAAACTGTTCATTATGGTTGCTCTGATGCCTTTAGCAGCTTAATTCTTTTTGGAGCTTCCTCATCAAAGTGCTACTTCAATGTCCACATTAATGGAGTTTCTAACGGAAGTTCGGGAAGATCACAGTGCTAAGTGCCCCCTTTTCATAGTGATGTCCAGGGTAGGAACTTTCATCTTTAGTTGAGTTATATGCTCAGGCCTTTCCATTAGAGCCAGAAAAAACTTCCTACCCTTTTTCCATCCCTCTTATAGATTATATATAAGTCAGATATGAATAGCATTTCTCTGCTTGTTTGTATAAAACAAATCAAACCAAGTTAAATTTTCATGAAAAATGCAAGACATTTAGGTGAAATGAGAGTAATAAGCAAACATGTTTTTTTTAATGAAATAATAAAGTATTTTTTTATAAATACATTTTATAAAATAAAAAAATATATATTGATTTTTTTTCTCCCACTCTCTCTGGTGTCTCAGGGATTCTGTATAAGGGAAATGGTGAGAATGTCTTCCTCTCCCAGCTTCCTCCCATTATCAGCACCATAATGGGTAATGGCAGGCGCAGAAGCATCTCCTGTCCGAGCTGTAATGGGCAAGCGGAGGGAAACAAACTGCTGGCTCCTGTTGCTCTTGCATGGGGCATTGATGGAAGCCTGTACGTTGGCGACTTCAATTACATCAGACGCCTCTATCCGTCAGGCAATGTCACCAGTGTCATGGAGCTCAGGTGAGTGAGCACAACCGGATGTGTGATTTAGTAGCACAGCAGCATGGAAAGCTTGCAGATTACTTGAGACATTTTGTGACAAATAACATGATCCTGAGAGGCAGCGTCTAGAGATCATCCCTCTACAAAACATTTGATAGCATAACTATTTTAATTCAAAAAACTTCATAGTCCTCACAAAAAGGAGACTTAGCATAATAGTGGCAACAATTCTCACAGCAGGTGATTTGAAGCCCGACAGTAATTGTCATGAAAGTTATTGGTGAATGCTTTGAATTTGTAAGCAGTGCTTTGAATAGCTGTAGTCGTTTGAAAGGGGTTGAATTTAGAGATGTTTAGAGTGTTGTGCTTTACAGGTAAACTCTGTCAGAGACATTGTGTGTATTACAGTAATTCACTTCCACTAAAATTTTGAAGCTAATACACAAATTTAAAGTCCAACTACAAGATCGATTGACAAGTCGAACTTGCTTATTGACTAGTCAGTTGGTATCCTTATTAGACACATCACATTCACCACACATTCCCAGTTTGAGGGTGATTGTCTTATAGGATCTGAATCAATTTTTTATTGTATTTTAAATCTTTTTTTTTTTTAAATACTCAGTATTTTAGAATAGACTAATAAAAGATTTTTAGTTTTCGTTAACTGAAGCAAAGCTGAAACAAAATATAAATATTAGATGGAAAACGTAAAAAAAAAAAAAGAAATGAAATGATTTTAAGTTAAAATACAAAACTTACTAAAACTGAAATAAAAATAAAGCTAAACAGATATATATATTTAAACAGGGTAACACTTTTTTTTTTACCTTGTCCCTGTTACATGCAGTTAATATGGTAATTACTATAAATTGTGCATAATTACATGCAGCTAATCCTAAACCACACTCTAATCCTAACCGTATAGTAAGTATAGGTAGTTAATTATTATTACTCAGTACTTAAATGTATAATTACACTGTAACATGGACACCTTAAAATAAAGTGTAACCAAAAACGGTAACATTTTACAATAAGGTTGTAACGATTATGTTCAGTTTTGGTTTCATTTTCACTGTGTTCTGTCCCTGTTTGCCTGTTTTCAATTCGCTAGTTTGTCTCCATGGTCCTGAACTAGATGGACAAGGGGGTGATGTGAAGTAAATAAAATAAGTGTATACTATTTTACCTATATATGTCTCACTATATTTTCTTACTATATCTTTCCCTTCTTTTTTCAAACTAACCAAAGAAATAAGGATTTCAGGCACAGGTAAGTTACATTACAATAAAGCCACACAATGCTAATGTGTTTTGAGAGACGTGCATGTATTATGTACAAAATTTTAGATGGGTAACTTTTTTTAGATCAAAATCCCAGAAGATGTCAAGGCACATTTTATGAGAGATGCACATCACCTTTTTCCGACTGTCAAAAAGATTTACTCAAGCCATGCAAGAGGACTTTGGATTATGATGCAGTGGCCAACACTCGGGCCCTTTAGCTGAAAGAAGTACCACTATTCCACATTTTCACATTTGGATTTTACACAGGCCAGTGCCTTTGAGTGTGAATTGGTTTTCAAACAGTCCAAGACATTGATCGAATAGAGCGCGCTCAGTGTGCAAGAATAGCCTTAAAACGTGAAAAGATTTGTCTGATCCCAGAGGTGAATGTCACTGAGCTCCAGACCGTCATCTACGAAGTCCCGACTCGACTGGTCATTTAACCACTAATGGCATGTCTGGAGGGGCCACACTACCTCATTCAGAAAGGAGCAGACTGATTGGGAGGCAGAATTAATGAATGCAAATAAGCATAGCATTCTGAAAAGCCATCAGTTGTTGACAGTCATTAAGATATGCATATCATCACCGCATCGCAGAGAACCTTTCCCCGCAAGGGAACGAGAATGATTGAAATGATCTGGCAGTCTTGAAGTCGTCATCACAGCCTCCGCAAATACGTTCCAGTCACATCACATTTACTTCCCTTTCACACATTCTTTTTTCTTCTTCCCATCTGTCAGAAGCTCACACCCTTTTGATAGATGCAAAAAAACATGCTGCGATTCTTTCAACGTCTTTAATGATATTAATATTCTAATCAGTCTCTCATTTCATCTGCCATCTCCAATTGCAATGTCAGACCAATAATTTATGAGTTGCACTGCCTCAGCTTGACAGCAGACTAATGTCTTTGCTCATACTCCTACTGTTTATATGTCTCTCCCCAAGCAACAATCCCGCTCACCGCTACTACCTGACCACGGATCCGGTGACGGGACGGCTGTATGTGTCCGACACCAACTCCAGGCGCATCTACAGCCCGCAGGCGCTTCTGGCCAGCTCAGAGTCCCAGCAGAACGTGGAGGTGGTGGCGGGAACAGGAGAACACTGTCTGCCTTTTGACGAAGCTCAGTGTGGAGATGGAGGTCCAGCTACCGAAGCTTTCCTCACAGGACCCAAAGGTATTGTTAGAGGATCATTAAAACTGATCATCAAAAGGGCCATGCATTCTCTTCACGAAAGGAGTCAAATAGTATGGGTCCTTCAAACTGCTAAAGTGGTTGAGATTAATCTTCTGAGGCATACAACACACTTTGATTGACATGAAAGATCATCCCAAAGCTCTGTGAGCTTTTAACACTGTATTATGTACTGAGGTTTTTGATTGGCGCCTCAGCGAGGGAAATGGGAACTGACAGCCTCGGGATAGGTACTAAATTATTTGACTGAGCCAGACACAACAGATTGATGAAGCTGCTTTGAACGTTTTGTGACTTCACTGACATAAATTATAAAGTGTCACTCTTGTCTGGAGAATATAGACAACCTATTTCATATAATCTCATCATGCAGAAAAAGAGATGTTTTCATTGTTTTTCAATAAAATGTCATTCACACATGAATGCATATAAGGAATGATGGATACATTAGGTATCATATTTCCTGTGTAGACGGGTACATAATGTGTTGAATTGATGGGATGTGTGCAGAGATCTACATTCTAGCTGTTATAACTATAAAAAAGTCAGAAGCATTGATGCATACATGCATTTTCCTCGGTTGGGACAGAGATTTCTGCCATAACGTCAGTTCACTTCACTGTGTTTTCGTCAGGCACATAAACTCTCCATGCTACCACTCAGCTAGGCATGCATTTACCAAGCGGCAGTTACTATAGCAACCAACACTTTCATAATTTGGGTTTAAAAGTGGGTTTGATGCTTTCCCACTCCATGCTTTTTTGTCAAATACCTTGAGCAGACTTACTGAGACGGAGTGAGAGGAGAGTGAGCACGGGCAAAAATGCTAGAGGGAGGGAGGGAGGGATGTTCTAATACATCCTATTCCACTTTCTCCTTAAGAAATAATTCAGCAGTGGGAGGCAAGATGTGAATAATTGAGGGCGATGCTTTCTGCAGTGACCTGAATAATGGGAAGCCAAACACGACACATGTACCCGCTGCCTGGATCAGGCAAGCAAAGAGCACAGCTGTGTGACCTGCACATTTCGTTCCATCCTCTTTTCTCTCCAGGGATTGCCGTTGACAAGAACGGACTGATCTACTTTGTGGATGGGACCGTGATACGGAAGGTGGATCCGAACGGCATCATTTCCACCCTGCTGGGGTCCAATGACCTTGCCTCTGCTCGACCTCTGAGCTGCGACTCCGTTATGGACATCCATCAGGTGAAAAGTGAAAAATGCTTAAATCGACACTCTAAAGCCATTTATCTGACCCTCTCAGTGACCTAAATGAGTTATAGTCTTGGTTAATGTCACCTGTTTGTTTTTCATACTGTGGATTTAGGAAACAATGAAGTGATCAGCTGTTATGGGCTTTTATTTAGTTTACAAATACTGATGCTGATTGAGGCCAATTGCCGATATAATACTCATAACACTATGGCAAAGATATACACTAAATTTGTTTAAAGATAAATATTTTACTTAAAATAAAAAAAATAAAAAATCAGCAACATTACAAGATACATTTTCTTTAAATGTATTATTCTAGGTTAAGCTTTCATGAACAATGAATAAGAATTAAAAATGAAATAATTAAAAATTATTTAATTTATTATTCTATGTTAATATTGATTTAGAAATATAATATTTTTTGATATTTCATTTTTCATTTCATGTTAAAGTAAAAAATTAAACCATTAAAAATAATTTCATGTTTTATTCTGGGTTGATATTAATTTATAAATATACTAAAAATATGTCATTATTTTAGGTTAATATTAATTTAAAAATATACTATTGTTTATAGTTAATTCATGTTCAAATTAAACAGTAAATAATTAAAACACTTTATTTTATTCTAAACTAATATTGATTCCTAAATATACTGGTTCATTCATGTTTGTTCATAATACATTAACTAATGTTTATAAAACTTGAAATGTTAATGTATTAAAATATCATTATGTAGAAAATACCATTAATCTAGATTCATAAATGCTGTAAAAACAGTGTTGTTCATTGTTGTTTCTCATTATTTATTTAATTTATGTAAACAACGTTATATACAACTTTACTGAAAATTTCTGTTAGTAGATTTGCATCTGACATGGTAAAATACCATATTTGTTAATCAGCCAAGCGAGTAAGATTAAATATCTAATTTCACTAATGTCTGTCTATCATAAAATGGAAGCAATACATTTTGCCTTAGCAGAGTTATATAAAGTATAATATCTACACATCTTGAACAAAGCATTTTTTTTCTCATTCATTTGCCTTTAGGTGTCTTTAGAATGGCCGACAGATCTGGCTGTTAGTCCGATGGATAACTCATTGTTTGTGCTGGATGGCAGCGTGGTTTTGCGGATCACTGAGGAGGGGCAGGTCAGCGTGGCAGCAGGCAGACCCCTCCATTGCCCCATGCCTTCTACAGACATCTTGGTGACAGAAACACAGCGAGCCACACATACCCATCTGGAATCCCCAAGCGCCATTGCTGTCTCCTTCAGTGGAGTGCTGCACATCGCAGAGACAGACGAGAGGAAGATGAGCCGCATACGCAGCGTGGCAGCAGATGGCGAGATCACTCACCTGGCAGGGGCGCCTTCAGACTGCGACTGCAAGACCGACGTCAACTGTGATTGTTACCTTACAGGAGACGGCTTCGCTAAAGACGCTCGGCTGAATGGGCCGTCTTCTCTTGTGGCAGCTCCGGATGGAACCCTGTACGTAGCCGACCTGGGAAACATTCGAATTCGCGTGATTGGAAAAAACAAGCCTGCACTTAACAGCATGGGCCTGTATGAAGTGGCATCGTCTGCAGAGCAGGAAGTGTACATGTTTGACAGTAATGGAACGCACCAGCATACGGCCAACCTGATCACTGGAGACTTCAAATATAACTTCAGCTATAGCAATGAGGGAGATCTGACCTCAGTGGCCGACCGTCATGGGAACACGCTACGGATTCGCAGGGACGCCAGCCGCCTTCCTGTGCGCATCGTTGCACCTGACAACCAGGTTATCTGGCTAACTGTAGGCTCGAGTGGTGGGCTGAAGACCCTTGGCACACAGGGGCGTGAACAGGTGCTGCTAACTTACCATGGCAACAGTGGTCTCCTGGCAACCAAGAGCACTGCCAATGGATGGACAACATTCTATGAGTAAGAATGTATAAGCGTTTCTGCTTGTTGCTCTTGCTTGCAGGGCAAACATCTCTATAAGTATTGCTCAAATTTATGGTCAGCGATTTGAACAAGTATTAAACATCGGCCTGTAACACAAACAGCATCCTTAGAAATTACTTTTATAATAATCAGACTTTTGCCTGGTGAATAATAAAATCGGAAAAATCTAAGACTTTTGAAAGAGTAAATAAACCAGGGATTGGCAACTTTGGTCCTGGAGGGCCACTGTCCTGCAGAGTTTAGCTCCAAACCTAATCAAACTCACCTGAACAAGCTAATCAAGGTCTTCAGGATAACTAGAAAGCTAGAGGCAGGTGAGTTTTTATCAGGGTTGGAGCTAAACTCTGCAGGACAGTGGCCGTCCAGGACCGAAGTTGCCCATTCCTGACTTAAACCATTTCTAGGGACTACTATCCAACTTATACCACAGCTATTTCCCATGAGTCTACAAGACTTCTGATTTAATAGTTGCTATAATTAAACAAATACAAGAATAACAAAGTGCAGTAAACCGTAAAACTATTTGCTCTACAAATCAGTGTTTATGATAATTAATTAAAATAATATGATAACAAATACCAGTTTGCAACATCAAACAGCATAATGAACTGAATGGCTAAAATAACTGTATAATTAAAATGCCTTTTAAACTTCACTTTAATTTCTGAACTTGAATTGAGGTAACAAAATTGCATATCAAATTAAATATTTGTGTAATATTAAAAAGAACAATTAATCAAGACAAACTTTGAATGTTTAAAATAGTTTAAAAAAAAACATTATTAGAAGTTTGTCTTGGCATTAGGACAATGCAAAAAAAAAAGAAAGAAAAAAAAAAGTATTTTCTAAAACCTCTCAAATAAACCAGTGCTTATTCAAATGATTACATTAAAGGGATAGTTCACCCGAAAATGATTTCCCATAATTTACTCACCCCTTAAGCCATCATAGGTGTATATAGCTTTCTTCTTTCAGCCAAACTGAATCTAAGTTATATAAAAAAATATCCTTGCTCTTCCAAGCTTTATAATGGGATTGAATGGTACCAATTTTTAAGCCTAAAAAAGCTCATCTATCCATCATAAAAGTAATCCATACAACTCCAGGGGGTTAATAAAGACCTTCTGAAGCAAAGGGATGCATTTTTGTAAGACAAATATCCATAATTATAACTTTATAATATAAACTGTAATCACTAGTTTTACGGCCATCTGTGCATTCACGAGAGAGTTAAGTTCCAGCGTATGATGCAGAATGTAGAAGTTAGAGTTAGGTGTAAATATTCTAGTTTTAGACTTTTAATTTGTGGCCAGTGTTTTGTTTTGCTCTATCCTCTGTGATTGCGTGTTCATCAGTACATCATGCGTCGGGTCAGAAGTCACTCTTCCGATGGAACTAGAGTTGTGTACGGCCTTTACCAGAAATCAGTGATTATAGTTTATAAAGTTATAAATATGGATTTTTTTCTAACAAAAACTCATTGCATCACTTCAGAAGGCCATTATTAAGAGTCATATGGATTATTATTATGATGGGTAGTTGTGCTTTTGTTAGGATTAAAAATTGGTACCATTCACTCCCATTAAAAAGCTTGAAAGAGACAGGATATTTTTTAATATAACTGATTGTGTTTGGCTGAAAGAAGAAAGTCATATACACCTAGGGTGAGTAAATTATGGGATAATTTTCATTTTTAGGTGAACTTATACTTTAAATGCAGAACCTTAATATCACTCTCTCTTTCAGCTATGACACAGAGGGACGACTGACCAATGTAACCTTTCCTACTGGAGTGGTGACCAGTCTGGCCTATGACATGGATACTGTTTCTACAGTAGAAAGAGAAAGTTTTGAACGAGATGAAGCTGCAACCATAACAACAAACCAGTCAGCGATTCAGAACGTCCTCACATTGCACCAAGGTAACCCTTTTGTAAACAGACAAATCAAATAGATACACTTGCATTCTCATAGGATTTCAAAATATTCTAGCCTTTCTGCTAATTTATGTTGGCTTTTTTATTTTGCAGATCAGCTGAAGAACAACTATGTAATTGGTTACGACCACTCCTTGTGGATTCTGTATGCCAATGGAATGAACACTCACTACCAGACCGAGCCACATATTCTGGCTGGTGCATCCTCCCCTACACTGGCGCGGAGAAATATGACACTACCTGATGACAGCGGCCAAAACTTGGTGGAGTGGCGCTTTCGTAAAGAGCAGACGAGGACGAAGGTCACAGTATTTGGCCGCAAATTACGAGTATGTACCAAGTTCAATTAGAGACAAGAAAGAAATAGGTAAAAAAAAAAGCCTAAGAGTCTAAGACAATTTCATTCTTAAATCTATTAGCCTTACTTTAACACAAAGCACTTGACATCTGTCTTGAGGTTCTACTTTGACATAATAGAAATAATGCAAGATTTCTTGCTATATTTTTTATTTAGATATGAATTCTTGCAATTTAAATAAATTTGGTATGAAGATGATACCCAGCTGATCTAAGAGTACAAAAATGACACGTTTACAGTGGTAAAACAATTCTAGTCTAAAATCGATGTTGAGTACATTGGAAGATGTTTTAATAGTTTGAAAGTGAGTCACTTAGTTTTACTATGAATTAATAAAGTTAAAATATTAATCATGAGACTCATTTTCACTCATCTTCTAATAGAAAATAAGGCAACTCTGACAGATAAAAAAAGAATCTGCCAATTATCTAGTACATTTTCTGTCATTTTACTGATGCCATACCAATTTTGTGTCTCTTCTCTGCCTGCACTTCAAGGTAAACGGACGGAACATTTTGTCTGTTGATTATGACCGAGCTCTGAGGATTGAAAAGATCTATGATGATCACCGTAAATTCCTTCTGAAGATCGGTTATGACACAGCAGGTCAGCCCACTCTCTGGATGCCAAGTAGCAAGCTGCTTCCTGTCAACCTCACTCGCAATAGCAATGGGCAGTTGAGTGCCATACACTGGGGCTCTGTCTCAGAGAGGGTAGAGTATGATGGACAAGGCCGTCTGCTTTCCAGGACATTCCCTGATGGGAAGACCTGGAGCTACACATATCTGGAGAAGGTAAAGGCCAGCGGAAATTGCTTTTAGTGATATGTAATATACAGTATACATCAAGAGTTTTTGTCACATGACTCTGTCACATGTACACTGCTTACCACCTTATACAGTACACACACACACATACTGCTCTTCAAACGTTTTGGGGTGTTTTTTTATGTTTTTGCTAGAAGTCCCTTATGCTCACCAAGACTGCATTTTTTTAAATAAAAAATAATGTAAAAACAGTAATATTTTAAAATATTATTACAATTTAAAATGTATTTAAATTTATTGCCATTTATTTTCTTTAGTTTTTTCCAATATGTTTATTATCATTGTCCTGTTTTATAACATCACTTCAAAGAAGCATACAATAACAAAATAAACTTGTTTAGGATACCGAAACATTACACAACACATCCCATACACTTTCACACAGCTTGCATTGAAATAAATAAATAACGTTGTTTACTATTTCTTTTCAAGTATAGCCTACATTTCCAGTTTTCATGATGTTCATATATGGTTCCCATAGCTGAACAAAGTCTTTCTGCTTGCCCTTAGCAATATAAGTTCATCTTTCCAGCCCAATGCATTCCTATATCTTTCTTACCCACATTTTCAAAGATGGAGCATCCATACTCTTGTAACATAATGTTATGGATTCTCCTGGATTGAAGACATCCAAAGTCCAGAGGTTTAGTCTGTTTCAATGTTTTTATAAAGTCCATTGGATAAATTCCAAGAACATTCAAATTGTTAAACATATTTCTCTGACTGACATTTTATCACCTCCTTCCAGAAGTTTGGGATTTTTGGACATTCCTAAATATATATATATATATATATATTTAATATAGATAATATAGTGTACCTTTCTTGTCCAAANCATTCCTAAATATATATATATATATATTTAATATAGATAATATAGTGTACCTTTCTTGTCCAAACATTTAGTCTTCTTGAATATCTATTTTCCAAGCATTTAATTTATCTGTTGTTGATTCAGTACTATATTAAACCATTATGTTATAATAGACTGTAAAGATACATGTATGTGAAAATTTCTGGGATGGCAAAGCAACCATTACTCCACTCTCTAGTGTCACATGATCCTTCAGAAATCTTTTAATATGCTGATTTGGTGCTCAGAAACATTTATTATTAACGTCAATGTTTGAAACAGATGTGCTGCTTTTTTGTGGAAATAGTGATACTTTTTTCAGGATTCTGTGAATAGAAAGTTCAAAAGAACAGCATTTCTTTGAAATAGAAATATTTTGTAACAAATATTTACTGTCACTTTTTATTTTTTATGCATTTTTGCTGAATAAAAGTATTCATGTCTTTAAAAATAAATAAATAAATAAATTTGAACAGTATCTACTGAAAAATGAAGCAGTTTACACAACCTACACCTTATTTTTTTTTTCTTCCATGGGACAGGATATATATGATGAGTCACAAGATATGCTAGAACCTTTTTGTCCCTTTAATTTAATTTTTTTATTTAATTTGGAAGTTGGTCAGCATCTTAATTGTATGGAAAAGAACAGCTTGGATATTTAGCAAAATGTAATTTTCTTTTCCACAAAAAGGAATGAAAAAACAAAACAAAACAAAACATGGGTATCAATTGATATGAAGGCCAGTAAATGTTGAAGAATTTAAATTTTTGGATGAACTATCCTAAGTCGCATAAACTCTTGGATCCTAGTAAGATTCAACTAGTGTGAAGATGAACCTAAGATCTAGTTCTTTTTCATTCATCTTGATTTATGCAAGGTATGTTTTTCTCTCGTTCTAGTCAACGGTCCTGATACTGGCGAGTCAGCGGCAGTACGTCTTTGAACATGACCCACAGGGAGGCCTTTCTGCAGTCACTATGCCCAGTGTGGCACGCTATGCTATGGAGACCATACGCTCTGTGTCTTACTACCGCAACCTTTACCATACGCCTGAGAGTAATGCTTCTGTCGCCGTGGATTACAGTGAGGACGGGAGGCTCCTGAGAGTGGTGCAGCTGGGCACGGGGCGGAGAGTCCTTTACCGGTACCGCTGGCACAACAAACTCTCGGAAGTTCTGTACGACAGCACTCGTGTCAGCTTTACCTACGATGAGACAGCAGGTGTGCTGAAGACGGTCAATCTGCAGAGTGAAGGTTTTATATGCACCATTAGATACAGGCAGCTTGGCCCACTGGTAGACCGGCAGATCTACCGCTTCAGCGAGGACGGGATGGTAAACGCTCGCTTCGACTATGCTTACGACAGTAGTCTGCGTGTAACGAGCGTTCAGGGGGTTATCAATGAGACGCCGCTGCCCATTGACCTCTATCAGTATGATGACATCTCAGGGAAGGTGGAGCAGTTTGGCAAGTTTGGTGTCATCTATTACGACATCAATCAGATCATCTCCACCTCTATCATGACTTACACCAAACACTTTGATGGGCACGGTCGGGTCCGAGAAATTCAGTATGAACTCTTCCGTTCTCTGCTCTTCTGGATCACAGTACAGTATGACGATATGGGCCGAGTCACCAAGCGAGAGATTAAGATTGGTCCGTTCGCCAATGCCACCAAGTATAGCTATGAATATGACGTGGATGGGCAGCTGCAGACCGTCTACCTCAATGAGAAAATGACATGGCGCTACAGCTACGACTTAAACGGTAATATACACCTACTGAGTCCAGCAAACAGTGCACGAATCATGCCTCTACGATATGACCTACGAGACCGTATAACTCGTCTTGGAGACCTGCAGTATGAGTTGGACGAAGATGGCTATCTCCGCCAGAGAGGCCCTGAGATCTTCCAATACAACTCCAATGGCCACCTAGAACGTGTCTACAGCAAATCCACCGGGTGGTCTGTCCAGTACCGTTACGATGGTTTGGGAAGAAGAGTGTCCACAAAGTCCAGCATGGGACAACATCTGCAGTTCTTCTATGCTGATCTGAGCTACCCTAGCAGGATAACACATGTCTACAACCATTCAAGCTCACAGATTACCTCTTTATACTATGACCTGCAGGGACACTTGTTTGCAATGGAGATCAGCAGTGGAGCAGAGTTCTACATAGCCTGTGATAACATAGGATCACCACTGGCTGTCTTTGGCAGTGATGGCATCCTACTCAAGCAAGTTCATTATACGGCCTATGGTGAGGTCTACTCAGACTCCAATCCTGACATTCAGCTGGTGATTGGGTTTCATGGAGGACTTTATGACCCTCTAACAAAACTGCTTCATTTTGGAGTGCGGGATTATGACATCATGTCGGGTCGCTGGACCTCACCTGACTTCATGCTGTGGGAGAAAATCAGCAAGAACCCGGGACCTTTCAATCTCTACATGTTCCGAAACAACAACCCAATAAGTAAAGTGCAGAAAGTTAGAGAATACTTAACAGGTAGGGCACGGATTCACTGCATCTACAGTATCTGCATCTTAAAATAAGTTCTGAAAGTAATATATCTGCTATATATTGCACATTTCCCCCATTGCAAATTATGACTAGATTTTAAATTTATTCATTGATATTTTCTACAGATGTAAACAGCTGGCTGGTCACATTTGGGTTCCATCTCCATAATAGTATCCCTGGTTTCCCCATCCCCATTTCTGAGATGACACAAGCCTCCTACGAACTGGCCAAAAGTCAAGTGTGGGATGACCTGACAGTAAGTTTATTTTAGATGGATACCTTCACATAATAGTTTTGTTATTTTTATTATATTTACGGCTGTCAAGCGATTTTAATTTAATTAATTACATGACTTGGCAATTAATTAATCTCAAAATAATCGAACATCAAATTTGGCTGAGAAATTACCCTCAAAAGATAATTTAAAGTCATTATTGTGTTAAATGAGAAAAGCATCAAATAGACATTACAAAAAGTACTTTTAGAAAGAAATATAATATTTGATTCAACATAGAATTTATTACACATTTATTACAACTTTTAGGCTATGAGACCATGAGGGTAAATGATGAAAGAATTTTCATTTTTGGGTAAACTATACAGTACTTTTAATGTTTTT
Source organism: Anabarilius grahami (assembly GCA_003731715.1). NCBI lineage: Eukaryota > Metazoa > Chordata > Actinopteri > Cypriniformes > Xenocyprididae > Anabarilius > Anabarilius grahami. Next base: position 6,762,879 of record RJVU01018281.1, read on the forward strand.
TTAATTAATTTGGAATATGACATTTTTTTTAAATGAAATAATACTCAAAAAAATAAGAAACTAAAACTGCCAGTAGGTGGTGGTAAATGTCTAAATGAGCAAGTCAGTCTTTCATTTATTCGATTTGTTCAAACAGCTGATTCATTCAGGAATGAAGTCAATGGCTCTTTTTATGAATGGACCATTGAATCGTTGGTTCCCCCGATTCGTTTTTGTACTATTATATTTTCAAATAATGGTGCGATTTGTATAACTAATAATAATTTATGAATATATTATAATAGTAAAAACAATAAAAGCTATGTTTTTCCAAATTTTTTTCAAAATAAATCTACAATTTTTTTTATCTACCTAATCGCCCTTTTTTTTTTGATCTTGGAGAATCCCATTGAAAAAACAATTCTTGGAATGGAACTCTAGTTATTATAGCTACATGTTTCTATAAATTGTTTATCATCTTCTTTTGTAGGTCAGCTTTGCAGTCCAACAGCACGTCATTCGACAAGCTGAAGCATTTTTAACATTTGGGGATCTGCCACAGGTCGAGTTTGGCCATAGCCAAAGGGCTGATAAACCCTGGCTGTGGTTTGCCTCAAGCGATTCATTGATAGGTCGTGGGATCATGCTGGCCCTTTACAAGGGCATCGTGATAACTCGTGCGCTAAGCCTGGCTAATGAGGATTGCGTCAAGGTTGCCAACATCCTCAATGGCGCCCTTTACTTGAAAGACTTGCACTTTATTGTGGATGGCAGAGACACGCACTTCTTTGTTAAAATGAATTCTCCTGAAGCAGACCTGGCAGCGCTGCGGCTTACTAGCGGGCGAAAAGAACTTGAGAATGCAGTGAATGTAACGGTGTCACAGTCCACAGCTGTGCTAGGTGGCCGCACCCGGCGCTTCGCAGATGTAGAGTTTCAGCGAGGCGCTCTCACCCTGCACGTGCGCTACGGGGCATCTCTGGATGAGGAACGAGTGCGTGTTTTAGAGATGGCCCGACAGAGGGCCCTCACCATCACATGGGCACGTGAGCTGCAGCGGGTACGAAACGGAGAGGAAGGATCCCGACTATGGACCGAGGGAGAGAAGAGGCAGCTTCTCAGCAGCGGACGGGTGCAAGGCTACGATGGATACTATGTGCTGTCAGTAGAGCAGTATCCTGAGCTAGCCGACAGTGTGAACAACATTCAGTTCCTCAGACAAAATGAGATTGGAAAAAGGTAGTGAACTTAGCCACAACCACTCTGTGCAATTTGTAATCGAAGAATAAGTTAAGCGGACACATTTATTACGTTCTCAGAGTTTGTAAAAACTCTACTACTCCTAGTCTAATAAGAAGAGTACAACCTAGGGGGGAAAAAGAGCATTAAAACAACGCTGTGCGTTGTGAATCATTGTGTTTTCTCAAAACCTATTAAAGGCCTTAACAAGGTTACAGTTGTGGAGCACAATGAAATTATGATCTTAATAGCATCAAGAGACAGGCCAGATTCATAGAGTTGTTGATATCTTTAACTATTTATTAATTATTCATTTTTACAGGCACTATTCAAATATATCGCTAAAGAGAAAAGCAACATACCTTTTGGAAAATGAAAATGTTTACATATGCATATCACTGTACCACTGCAAAAATACCACATTTGATGTCAGGTGGTTTATTGTAGCCAGCTATACACTGTAATATTTTTATATTTATTCAGATTTGTCTCTCTTTCCTGTACATTTCATGAATATCATAATGGGAAAAAAATGCTTTTGTTGGCAGTCATGTCATTTGCAATGAAAACTCTCCTAATTTTTGTTATTTTTTTATTTATGTCTGGTTCTACTTTGTTACAAAAACATTGTTTTATAAATGACATTTGACAGTTTGATTTGCAGTCATTTTACGTCATACTTTAACTGAATAAACTGTACATATAATGAATAAAATGGCAGCACAGCACAGAAAATATGTAAATGTCTGTATTTATGTAAATGAGTGTTTACTGCATATTTTTAAAATTAAAAGCAATTATTTGCTCATTTGGTTACAGGTCCCAAGGGAAATATTTATGAAAATTGTTTGTACTTAAAAAAAAAATAAATGATAAAATTACTTATTTTTGACAGTTTTTATTTCTTCGAGCACATATCAAATTAAAATCAGGTTTATCAAGAGCATGATACACTTTGGCCTATTTTCACTGACAAATAAACCTTGGCAAAACAATAATGACTAAACTTTGTAAAACATTTTTGTCCACAAGCTCTAAATTGCAGTTTACTGCTGAACTAATTGCGCTGTGGCACTCTGAAGTTAGATGTGAGAGGTAATTTATAATCACTTTAATCAAAAGCAAGACTGTAGTCATGAGTAAAACTCACTTTCATCTGCTTTGGCAATAGTGGGTATAGACTAATGGTAATCCCTAAATATTAACTTAAATTTATAATTGCTTTCTGTGTAAAATCTGATTAATGAGTGATCAAAGGCAGACGAGTCAGGACCACAAAGCATGAAAATTTGCTTGCTGAGTCATTGAAACCTGTACATCCTCTATCATGTGATTTCTACAACAACCTTCTAGCACAGATTGTTTAAAAATGGTTTATGGTGCATCAAAACGTATCTATATATGATGTGGTAATTGCAGTGTTTAACTAAATCTGCTAAATCTGAGATCACAAAAAAGATGTTTTCTCATTCAGGCATCTGTTAGGATGCACAGGGAAACATGAAACACAATCCATCTATAGTGATGAGCACAACACTGACATTACAGTGTCCTCTTGCAGATTTCATTTTTAAAGTTAACATATCCCTTGGTCAGCTGCAAATGTTCATGATTTATTCAAGCACTCAGACTAATAATGTTGATGATCAGGCAAAGTGGAAATGTCTGGATGTGCAGACAGAGTTGATTCAGGCAGGAAAGAAGTGATATACTGATTTAGGACATATTTGTGTGTGATTCAGAATCAACTAATTATAAATGTATGTGTTTTAAGGTTTAGGGGAATGTGTGATAAGACAATGTCTAGACATTGTAAAAATTAAAAATATATAGTTATTAAGCACACTCAATAATAATAATAAAAAAATAAAATAAAAAAAACTACTTTGCAATTTCAGCTTTTAAAAAGCAAGCATACTTATTTGACATTTGAACCTGTAAAAAGACTAGCTCTGCTTGTCTAAACAGAATTCTAGTGCTAACCTTCATTTCTTTTCACACTTTAACATTGAAAAATCCAACAATAAGAAGTGCACTTCATTACATGAATGATACACTTTTTTAACTGAAAAAGAATGTGAACTTTGAGACGCTGTCATCTATGGCAATATATCTGTCTGTGCATCTATGTAACTAAAACCGGACTCATTCAGTCTTGTTTCATTCATAAAATTGGCGAAAATGAGCTCAGAGAACTTCAGTGTTAATAAATGGCTTTGTTTGTGGTGTTGGTAGATCCATAGATGACAGTGAATATTCAGAAATAATGAATGCCGCAAGTTCAGTCAGAATCTAGTTTTCCAGAGGGCCATGTAATAACTTGTATTATTTGTAACTAGTAGTAGTGGTGCACGTGGTAGTTACTACTAGTAATTATAGTACTCTTTTAAGTTAAATGTGTACAATGTGCACTACTAGTGAACGACTTTTTTCTTGGTGGAAGATTTAAAATATACAGATAAGATTATAAAATAATTTAAAATTAAGCACTATTGCATAAACAAGTATTCATTTATTTGGACAAGTTGTCAGTTGATGGTCAGTTGATCATTACAGCTAAATAAACCCAGACACAAAGTCATTGCTACGTTAGGAATAGTATAATTACAGAAACATGCTACTATTTCTTCCATATAAAGATATAGCAGAAATAGTAGTATCTCAGTATGCAATTCCAAATTTAGCAATTATTCCTTGCATAGCCTTGAGCTGCCATCGACTAAAGATTTTTCTGGTTGATCAGTAGTCATTCATTTTAAGCGATTAGTCGACTTAAAATGAACTACTACATTTATTGATAAACCATTTAAATCATATTAAAGAGCCTTTAAAGCTACAATATGTGATTTTTTTGCCGCTAGAGGTCGCCTTTTCAAAACAAAGGTGTAGCTTGATGACGCCGAGTTTGAGCGCATATTCTTGGGAGATGTCGTCTTCACCTCACAGTCAGTGGAAAAGAATCGGGACGGGACTCGGGCAGAAATCATATTCATGGATGAGATTGTTAATGTTACTGTAGTATGAAGCAGAGCAGGGCAAGTGCTGTTGGAGCTGAACGAGGCCGCTGGAGCGATTGCTAATGAGAGACGAATGCGACACACGTCTCGTGAACAGTGGAGCTCTTATGCCGCAGTCGCCGTTTCCGCTTCTTCCGGTCAAGCGTATGAGGCAACACAACGCTGTTTATCATATTAGATACATTTGACTGTGTTGAAAATTATGTTATGACGTTACTCTGTGCGTTCGCTCTGCGGCTGCTGAGACACTTATTCCACACTGCAGTAAGCTAAATCGATATCATGCTGGATGGCTTGTGTTGATAAATGGCATGCAATTAATTTTAAAACGTATTGTATGATGAAGAAAATGCTGTATTAGCTACTTAACAAAATTGTTTTTCTCTGAGGCATGGTAAAAGCATGGTACTCTCGGAAAATCAAGAAAACTAGAAATAAACAATAAGACTAAACGTGTTGAGCTATATAACAATAATTCGTTTTCTGTCTATAAATGCATCCAAATAGTTGTTCCCTTGTCTAATAAAACATGTAATATATTAAAGAGTCTTCGGTGTTTCCATGGTTTCTACAAAATAAAACCGGAAACCGAGGGTAACGGAGATATGACGCCATTGACAGGCAACTCCCGGACACCTTGGTTAAAATCGTGATTTTCTCATGATTTACAAATAGTTGGAAACAGTTGGGATATTTTAAGAACTCAACTGAACAAAATTGGCCTAGTGGTTTTTGGATATTTACTACAAATATTTTACATATTGTGCCTTTAATGCCTACATAGCCTAATCAGCGTTCAAAAACACGCTTAAAGCTTGCCACAGCGCACCGGCAGAAGTAATGTTAATGAATGTGTTGGGGAAAAACAGAAAGGAGATTGCTTTAACATTTTAATAATTACTTGATAAACTTGTGTTTTCCGTATCTTCTGCTGCAGTGATGAAGTTGACAATGCTGACTCATCATCTCCGCAGTAGGACGCGCCTATATGCACATTTCATTTCATAACCTAAAAATATCACAAACAATATATATTTATAGGTACCTGAACCCTATTCATGACTGTGAACAACTATACATATTAACACAGCAGGAACTTTATCGATTCTATAGCAAGAGCGTAAACTGGAACATGAGATTACATAACACGGCTGTACTTTTTTTAAAGTGAGGCGTTACGTAAAGCCTCTTTTTGAGCTGGAGCTTTCTGCGGGTCCCACGACTGCAAAATATATTCTACTGGAAAGCTAGAGAGACACGTAGCAAACCCCATTCTCAGATGAATTAATTGAAGCTGGGACGAAGGCCTATTTGATGGAATGCATAATGGCATAAATTATTTTAATAATAACCATTGTGGATCTTTAAATATATATTTAAAAGAAACAATGGACTTCCTTTAGGAAATTGCCATCATATTTACTAAGCATGAGTGAGCAAGGCAAGGTCTGATGATGCCACCAACACAAATGTGTTGTTTTAGTGCAGTGCATGCTAATGATATGCAAATGCACTGAGGAAAAACCTTCCCTGGATCACCCGTATTATCCATGGTCTCTGTTTTCTGGTTTAATCCACGATGCGCCATGCTGTTCAGCCCTGGCTCCTGATTAACACTGCCCTCAAACACTACATTTATGCACAATCAAGTCCCAGCAAACATACTTCCTAATGGGTTGATTCATTTTACTTGGTCTGAGACATTTTAGCTTATTCCCACCCTCTAAAATAAAACTGGTTTATGAAGGTCACTCAATTCCATATAGTGTTGTCTCCAACAGCCATTTTTGTTGCTTATGCCTCAAGTGGCAGATTTGATGGATTAGCCAACTCTTTTCAAAAGGTGTGAAGACAGTGACGGCCAATCCTTGTCACAGACCGCTCAATATCCGCAAACTGGTGCCCGAGTGCGCAGTGTGTTTACAAGGACACAAGACACTCTACCACACAAAGACAAGCCTGCTGTCTGTCACTGACACACACACACACACACACACTGGATCCCCTGACTCTCATTCCAAACCCTCTAACCTTTTACAATCTGTTCTGGCTAGCCAGAGTTCACCTGTCACCCACAATTCAGCTGAAAAGCATGTATATTTACACACAACGCATAGGCAGATCATTAAAGACTCTATAAACAGTCTGAATATACCAGACTCTCTCAAATACAAGCTTTTCCAAGTATCCGGGCATGCAATGATTCAATTGATGACAACGATCCGAATGTTGACTATGGGTTTGAATTTGAATGATTCCTATTCTGATTCTGCCTATCGATTCCGATTCTTATCAATTCCCAGTTTCAGTTTCAGTAAGGTAAAAAATGTCAAGCATTTAGATATCAAACATATTTATTCTGCATCTTTTGGCTAAACATTTTGTTACAGCTGAATTACATGAGCAAACATCAGCAGCCTACAAAACAAAAATAAGCAGCCAAAAGAACAATTACACAAAGAACATTTGCCTATAGTAAACAGTCAGTGATTAAACAAGAACAAATAAACAAATTAGCAATAGCACAAATAAATACATCTGTTCAGGTACAGAAATTAAAATGAAATGTAATCAAACGTAAAATAACACTGCATAGCTTTCTTTTTATAAATAAAATATAGATTAATCCTTATTAAAGTTACAAAAGGTATTCAGTGAGTGATTTTCTTTTGTTCTTGTGTAACATTAATGACAGATGGCAGCAGTTTTTATTAGGTTGCTGTCACTTTAAGAGCTAATGCATATTGATACACATGAGTTTTCTTTCTCAACTGTTTACGTTTTCTTAAGACAAAACCAACCAAGGTGTTTACGAGGATATTTTCTATTGTGTGTGTATTTGTTCGTTCTAGCACAAGAAGAGGTGAAAGAGAACTCAATTCTGTGCACTATATGAGAGGCGGCTTTGGCTTTTTTGCGCATGCTTTGGATGTGTGCGCACAGAAAACAGCCGAGTGCCAAATTGAGTCCTCTTTCAAGTCTTCTTGAAAATGGTTTGAAATCACAATAAAATGCGCACTCCGGAATCAATAAACATAATCACAATTTAAATGTTATTACAAGTATCTGAAATCAATTTTTGAATACCAACCCTAATGTTGATATATCGTTAACACTATTTACATCAAAGTTGAAATAAAATAAAATATAAATATTAGATCAAACAAACACACAAAAAAAGAAATGTTACTTTGGCAACTAACTGAAATAAGTTAATTACTAAAATGTAAATTAAAATAAAGACAAATATTAATAATAAAAATGAAAAAAGGACATAAATTACTAAAACTGAAACTAAAATTAAAACGAATATATAATAAAAATGACTTTAAAAAAGTAATGTAAAACTACACTGCCCGGCCAAATAAAAGAATCTATGAGTGAATCATTATTGCAGTGATTATTATGTTTCTAGCATGTTTTATGTTTGGCAACGGTTCTTTTAACCCTTAAAGATGGAGTCTGTAGCTTTTCATTTCTTAAACAACCATGTATGAAGACACATCATGGCCATATTCCAGGATGACAATGTCAAGATTCACCAGGGTTAAAATTGTGAAAGAATTGTTCAGAGAGCATGAAGAATCATTTCCACACATGAATTGGCACTGACCTTAACCTCAGTGTAAGTTTTTGGGATGTGCTGGAGTAGACTTTACAGAGTGCTCACCTCTTGCATTGTCAATACAAGATCTTGACCAAAAATCAGTGTACCTCTTGATGAAATTAACATCACAAAATGTATTTCCATCAAGAGGTGCATCATTTTTTGGTCAAGATCTTGTAATCACTGTAATAATGATCCATCCAGACTCTTAAGTATTTGCCTATAAAAATCCAAACAGCGACTTTTTTTTTTTTGGCCGGGCAGCGTATGTAAAATGACTGTTCTGGGGCAAAACAATATAAAGTGCAATTCATTCATTTTTAATGGGAGTAAATATTGGAATACTCTTGAAATTATACTGCCCAAGTCCATCTGAACCCTTTGACATGAGCCCACATGCGTTCAATTTATGTACAAATGCCCTGCTCATAATGTTATGAAGTCAAAGTTCAGTTTCAATTTACCTGTTTCAGTTCGATTTTACCAAAGATAAGAAACAGACAAAGTACAACGTGTCGGTCGGGGTGAACATGGCCAGCAGGGAGGTGGGATGTATCTAGAGGTGATTGGTTAGTCAGCATAGGGGGAAAAGTTATAAAACGTGCGGACATTCTTGAGAACTGGCGGTTTGAAGTGGAGTGAAAACAGTCCAGCTTGCCACATATTATTATTTCAGCCATGAGTGGATGTCCATATTTTCAGAGGAAATTCTTGTATGTATTTTCAGCTTTTTTAGATATAAGATTTTATATAATGCTAATCCAAAAAGATCATATCACTACCATATCTGAAATCAGACAAACCTACATTGAATGTTATACACAAATGTTTCTGTGTTTGATATTAATGTGTTTGATGAAATACAGGTCAACTAGTAAGCAGCATCTGAAAGAAGATGAGAACGATGATTCTCAATCTGGAATTAACAAAGCCAGCAAAGGAGGTCTTATCTATGGTGACTATCTACAGGTAAACTACACATTAACTCATGCATATTAAAGAAATGTTCATATATTTTAATAAGCGTAAAGCATAGCTTCTCCTAAAATAGATTAGTTGGTAAGCCGTCCTCGAATCTAAAGTTTATTATAATGGCCTGTGCGTCCAGAACACCATGTGATTCTGTCCAAAGTTTCCAAATTAATAAATGCTGGAAATTGCATGCATTTCAGATTTTAATGGGAAACAGCGAACAAGTTAGTTTTTTTTTTAATGTTCTATTTTAAAAAGACACAGTGAGTTTGGTTATCACAGACTTTTTTAGCTTGCTTTTCATGAAACAAAAATGTTCTCTCATCCCCAGCTGGATAAAATAGTGACATCTCAGGTGCTTCAAAGTGAGCTGAAGGGAAACAAAATCCATGACGAACATCTGTTCATCGTCACACATCAAGGTGAGCCAAACAAATGCTAAACAGCCTTTGGGCAAATCAGTCTTAGCCTCTCTCCAATGAACGCTCCCAAAACACAACAGGCAAAAAAGCTCATTTCCTTGTTTATAACGCTAAATGTTGACAAGTTTCACTGCAACCAAAAATAGACAAGAATAAAAGCAAAAACTAAAAGCTAAATGTAACCCACAATTGTTGACATTTCAGAATCCAGCTCAAACACATAATCCATAATCCATAATATATAAATACATGCTTCTTTCATAAACCGTATGTCATAAAGGTACAATAAAGAAGCCCAGAGACCAATGTCAATGCACTTCTGAACATTTACCTTGAAGCGTAATGACTTTTCATATGTAACCTAAAGAAATGATTAACTTGTTCCTTCTATTGCAGCATATGAACTGTGGTTTAAACAAGTTCTGTGGGAGCTGGACTCAGTGAGAGAAATCTTCATCAGTGGACATGTGAGTAGCCCAAATACAAAAAAAGCTCAAACATGAAGATTTGTGTTACTGGGTCATGAACAGTTACAGTTATCAGATTTAGCTCAATTTTTTTCCCCAAACTTGAATAGGCCTGCTTTTAATTAATGTAATAAGATTAACATTTAATAAGTCACCTATTAAAATTTTGTTTAAGACCATTTTTAATGAGAATAATGAAGGTTCAAGCTGACAGGGCACTAAGAAGAGATTAGAAAGAGATGATGAATGATTTTCATAAACAAAACACTAACTCAGCTCAATAGCTCAGACAAAATCAGGGCACTTATTTTTAATATTATTATCTGATATTTGAGCTATACTGCATCACCTATAAAACCATTCAAAATTATTTGATCAAAAAATACAGCAAAAACAGTAATATTGTGAAACATTATTACAATTTAAAAGAACTGCTTTGTATTTTAATATATTTTAAAGTGTAATTTACTCCTATGATGGCAAGGCATCGTTACTCCAGCCTTCAGCATCACATGATCCTTCAGAAATCATTCTAATATGATGATTTGATGCTCAAGAAGCATTTATTATCATCAGTGCTGAAAACAGGTGTGCTACTTATTTTTGTGGAAACTGTGGTGCACTTTTTTTCTTTCTCAGAATTCTTGATGAACAGAAAGTTTTAAAAGAACGGCATTTATTTGGATCAGAAATCTCTAAAACATTCTAAATGCCTGATCAATTTAATGTGCTGAATAAAAGTATTAACGGTAAACTTTTGGCCGGCTGTGTAAATGTTTTTCTTCCCCTCAAGCATTTTTGATGTTACTATACGTTATGCAGGGTCTTTTTGGGATACTTGTCAAAGTAGCACATCTGCATGCTACTAAATCGAATAGAAAATTCAGTTCACTTATTGTTTGGGGGCCTTTTGGACAATGATGAACAGCCTGAACCTTCAGTTTTATGATATATGTAGTTCAGTTCAAAGAAAGAATGTGCATTGCAGCATGAGGCTGCCACCTTCAGTCTAGTTTAAGATACTTCTCTAGTTAAATGTCATGTTTCAGGGACCAAGACTGATAAAAAAATTATCTAAATGTGCTGCTATTTCCTCAGGTACGTGACGAGCGAAACATGCTCAAAGTCAACACTCGTATCCACAGGGTTGTGATGATATTCAGACTGTTGCTAGACCAGTTTGCTGTTCTGGAAACCATGACTGCCTTAGACTTCTATGACTTCAGGTAAGGTGTAAAAAAAAAAAAAGTTATGACAATGAAAGCCTCACTGCCAAGCAATTACTGAGAGCAAGTTTTACATTTCCTAGATAACAGCATTGGTTAAGCAGAACTGCTGTTGGAAATGTACTAACACTCAAGAGACTGCAGATAGCTAACTCAGTAAATAAGCATTAGATGGCACTAATTTGTTAAATCAAAATCAATGGCAGTTTAGCATAATTGTATTTAGCTCGATTGATCTGCGTGTTTTTGTGCACAGGGAATATCTCTCACCAGCTTCAGGCTTCCAGAGTCTGCAGTTTCGACTGCTGGAAAATAAGATCGGTGTCCCACACAACCAGAGGGTCCCCTACAACAGAAGGCATTATCGGGACAATTTCCGTGACCAGGAAAGTGAGCTGCTCCTCCACTCGGAGCAAGAGCCCACGCTGCTTCAGTTAGTGGAGGTAAACCTGAGGGAAACGTTAGCTGTGAAATAATAGCTGTGAAGTCATGAATACTGTATTCATCAATGTAATCGTGAAATTCAACACAAGAGCTGTAACTTACTTGACTTCTGTGTTATTGGTATTCAGAAGGGAATAGGTTACATGGCCAATTTATATATCAAGTCAGGATTAATCTGGTGGACAGCATCCTCATTTCTCATAAGCAATCAATACTTTTCAGCAATGGCTGGAGAGAACGCCTGGCTTGGAGGAAGATGGCTTCAATTTTTGGGGGAAACTGGAAGTCAATATTTTCAAGGGGCTCAGGAGAGAGAAAGAAAATATAGAGGTTTGTGGAGGATCCCTGGATAATTCAGTGCAGTTCCAAATCTAAGTTGTAAGTGACAACTCATGTTTCTTCTTAATAGCAAAAACCAGCCTCAGAGATGAAAGAGGAGATGATGGCCGAGCTCATTAAGCAGAGAGACATTTTCGTATCGCTCTTTGATGAGAAGAGACATGATCACTTACTAAGCACCGGTAAGCAAACCTCTCAAGTATACAATGTCAAAGTCAGACACATCCACTAGCTGTTCCATATGAATATTTTGTTCTGTCTGTACAGGTCAGAGGAGGTTGTCCTATAAAGCACTGCAGGGAGCCCTGATGATATACTTCTACAGGTACATCTATCTGCAAGATGCTGTTTTCTACTTTAACATATTTGAAAATGTAATTCATTCCTGTGATGGCAAAGCTGAATTTCAGAATCATTACTCCAGTCGTCTATGAAAGCTTGTTTTCGCCACTGACATTTTTTTCTCAGAATTTGCATGATATAAAGTCAGCTGTAATGCGAGCTGTAATGATGTAAAGTCGCAATTCTGACTTTCTTTCTCAGAATTGTAAGTTTATACCTCACAATTCTGATTTTAACTCGCAAATCTGAGAAAAAAGTCAGAATTGGGACTTACATCTCACAATTGCGAGTTTATATCTCGCAATTCTGAATTTATAACTCGCAATTGCAACTTCATATCATGCAATTCTGAGAAAAAAAAGTCAGAATTGCAAGTTTATATCTCACAACTCTGACTTTGACTCGCAATTGTTATAAAGTCAGAATTGTGAGATAAACTCACATTTCTGAGAAAAATTTTTCCCCGTCGCAACTGGACTTTATAACTCGCAATTACGTGTTTATATCTCACAATTCTGAGAAAAGAAATCTAAATTACGAGATAAACTTGCAATTGCGAGAAAAAAGTCAGAATTGCGAAAATATAAACTGCATGTTTATATCCCGCAATTCTGATTTTAAAATAGCAATTGCGAGTTTATATCTCACAAATATGAGAAAAAAAGTCAGAATTGTGAAAAAAAAGTCACAATTATTTTTATTATTATTATTATTCCGTCATGGAAACAACCTTCCATATTCTTCAGTTTCACATGTTCCTTCAGAAAGCATTCTAATATGCTGATTTTATGCACAAGAAACATTTATTATAACTGTTACAAACACAACTATTTGAAACTTAAGTTAAATTTTAATTTCTTGTCTGAAAGTTACTTTGAAACATTACCTTAATATTTACAAATATTCTATTGTGGTACAGTGATGGTATCAGATGTAATATCATGGTACTTCTTGATGTATCTATATACACTGCCCTCCAAACGTTTGGAAACGCCCTAGAAAAGTGGGGTTTTGGACATTATTGGCATGAATCCTTTTTAATTTGTGATAATTTTACACTGATAAGGGACAACACAAACTACGAAAACATATTTTATTATATAAACAGTTTATACATAGAAAAAAACTAAAATTTTCGATTCATCAAAATATCCACCATGAGCAGCTATCTGACCTAAATTGGGCTCTAATTGGTTCATTGAATTTTGAACTTAATTGGCATTTAATTGTTGAAGCTATTAAGGTGTGCTGACCCAAAAATCTTTTACAAACCTGGGCCAAGTTTAAACCAGTAACCAGGCATCACAGCTGGCAAAGGGGCATGTCTGACTTTGACATGTATATATTGCCATTATTATGTAATCAAAATGAAAATTATTATTGCTGGTCTTCAAAGATAATGTCAAGTTACTGTAATGTATTTGCACCAAAAAATGAAAAGGATTTATGCTGATATCATCCAAAACCACACTTTGCCAGGGGTGTTTCCAAACTTTTGGTGGGCAGTGTATATGGTAGGGTTAGAAGAAGAAGAAGAGAGTTAGGGTTAGGGAGTTCTAACCCTATGGATATCTATATCTATATATATATATATGTGGTATCTATCTATCTATAGAGAGAGAGAGGGGGGGGTGCGTGTTTCTCCAATGGTACAAAGAATTTCATGATTCATTTCCTAAAAAATGTTTTGATAGCTTGATGAATAATATAAATCTCATTTAACTCATTTGTAATTCAACTTATCGGCATCTGCTCTCAGGGAGGAGCCTCGATTTCAGGTTCCTTTCCAACTCCTGACATCTTTGATGGACATCGACACCCTCATGACAAAATGGAGATGTATGTGACACCACTGAAAACATACAGCATCAGAACTGCAAATAAATCTGACCTAAAACACCCTGTAGGGCAGAGCCTCTTGGGAGTGTTTAACACTGAACAAAAGATTTTCTTCTGAATATCAATAATGCATTTTTAAACAAATTTTTTTTTACTTCCTGCATAATTTATACCTGAATCTCCCCCTAGACAACCATGTGTGTATGGTGCACAGGATGATTGGCAGTAAAGACGGCACAGGTGGCTCATCAGGCTATCAGTACCTGCGCTCAACTGTCAGGTAAGCCAAATAATCTGGGACAAATCCAGTCTTCAGATGAAGCTCTCTGCATCTGTTGGAATTATCCATGTGAAACACAATGCTAAATGAGATGTGAATTGGCAGCAATATGCAAACCATCTCCTGAACAAGAACCACTCAAACACAAGTACAGAATGTCTTGATACGCCTTATTCATGAACCTGAGTATGTTTTGCCAGTGATCGCTACAAGGTGTTTGTGGATCTGTTTAATCTGGCCACCTTCCTGGTTCCGAGGGAATGGGTACCCAAGCTGGACCCGAGTGAGCACACCTTCCTGTACATGGCCGAATGCTGCGACAGCTCCTACTGCAGCAGCAGCAGCAGCAGCAGCAGCGATGACTCAGACTAAACAGATGGACGGATGAGGAAAGGATGAACAGCGTTTACAGAGTACAGAAGGGAAAAAAAGCTTCAAAACTCACAAGCCTACCATCACCAACATTTATGTCACTAAAATCTTTTTAAATGGTAGAATGAGAGGCTACAAAGCTGTGCTGATTTTACAGTGTCAACAAAATATCATTGACACTGTTGATGCACTTGTGTATATACTGTCAATATAATGTAATATTCTAACGTATGTGTAGTTAACTGATTTATATGTTGTAAATAGAGTATACACATACTGATATTATGATGCTTCTTGTTTATTTGGAAAAAAATAGACAATGCTTTCTGTCAAAAAGTGTACTTGAATAGAATACAAGTTTATTTAATATCAGTAAACATGTCAGATTATTCTTAAAATGCAATCACAATTGCCAAAACTGATAAACACAATAAAAAGTAAACTTTGGGTACAGTTTCCCTGTTACACATCTTACATGTACTTACTATAGTAATAGTAAATTATGCATAATCACAAACAACTAAACCCAACCCTAACCCTAGTAAGTACATGTTGTTAATTAAAATTACTCAGTAGTTATTTGAATAATTACACTGTAACAAGGGCACTTTAAAATAAAGCGGAACCAAACTTTTTAGTTACAAATGTGTATAAAAGCAGATCAAGTCTGAATTTCTGGTACATACTGTACTGTAGTAATAAGCATTCACTTAATGATTTTAAATTTAAGGCTATAATTAGTATTGACATAAAATAATTTAAATTTTCACATTTTTCTCAGACGAGTTCACTTGTGTGTCCTTAATCCGTGCAATGTCACAATACAATAAGAGCTCAGTTCAGTTGTGCACTTATACTGTACTCACTAACAGTGTTTTCTGAAGATTAAAACATTCTTAAGGACAAATCTAGTTAGTGTGTGTTTTAGAACTAAAATGAAATCTGATTATTTTGGGCTACAGTGGCTGGGATAAGGAATATGGTGTATTAGCTCAAATAGCAGCATATTTGCTTTGCATTCACAAAGCAAAAGGATTTGTTACGTGAGAATTTTTACAATTCTCATCAACTACACTGGAGGATTCACATCCTGAGGGTGATATTTTAAAATGTCGATCTGCCACGGTCTTATCATGAAAGTACAAAGATTATTGACAATTACACAAAAACAGCAGCAACATTGTCCGCAATGCCTGGGGGGAAAAAAAGAGAGACTGTTGAATCTCATCTGACATTGCGTAAAGTCATTCAAAGTAAGTGACAAAAAAAGATCACAATCTAAAAATAATCTCACTACATCATTTCCAAATGATCGGATTTAATTTAAAACTAGGCATTCGTGATTGTACTTTTACATATCAGACAGTATTGAGTGTTTGCCAACGTCCAACGCTTCATGAATATTTATGAATGCACACAATATCTCCCAGCAGCAGAATGCTTTGTGTTTATCACTTGTCTAGGAAACTGTGACTGTCAACAAAGTTAAAAAGCATTAAAAGTGGGTCATACACAAACTTACCACACATGTCGTTCCCTATTTTTATGTAAACATATCCACTGTCACCCCATGAGGTCCCCCATGAATTGCGTACTATCCAGTATGGCACTTCCCCTGTGACAAAACATGAAGACATATCAGAGATAATACACCTGAGATGAGAAATGATTAATAACAAGTCATATTACATAGCATACACTTATGAACGATATGAAAACAAAACACGAGTCTTTTTATTTATATCCAAACTAATTAAAAAACACAGATTTGGCCAACTGATTAACTGCAAGGTTTGCAGTTTTGTTTAAGTTACTTTAAGTAGACATTTGTACGAAGCCCCTAAAGTGACATGGTGATGGGAAAAAAATGAGATAAGAGGAAAAATTACGTCAATGCTTTTGCGTTCTCTAGCAAAAGTTTTGCGCTCTTCCCGAAAAACTTTGCGTTCACTCACAAAACGTTTGAGTTCTTTGCAAGCGAATGCAAAGTTTTTCAGGGGAACGTAAATGTTCTGAGAGAGAACGAAAGAGAAACGCAAGTGAATGCAAAGTTTCTCAGGGGAATGTAAAAATTTTGCGAGCGAACGCAAAAGTTTTGAAATATCGTTTTTCTCCTACCTCATTTTTTTCCACCACCATGTCCCCTTAGGGGGCTGTTTGGCAAAATATGTACTTAATATGCCTCTATTTACTATCAGTAAACATGTCAGATTGTTATTTTATCCAACTTAATCCAAAAATCATCTCACTAGTATTACAAATTTGACAGAATGATTAATTACAATAATGCTCATAAGGGCTTTCCACACATGAAATGGAATAACAGTTAATCCTGGGTGTTCATAAACTGCGGTTTCACACTGCACATTCCTAAACGCCGGGCTAAAGTCCTATTTGCTTATTTGCTGTGTCAGTGTTACTGACTGGACAAACGCAGCACGTGACCTATTTACATTACACAATGCTGACTGTAATATCATGTTTTTCTGAGTGAACTTTTCAAACTATAAAAGGTAAGAATGAAACGGTCTCTTCTTCACTCCAATTGTCCCGTCTTCCATCGCCGTTTGACATTTTTCCCATCACACGCAGAAAGGACTGTTTATACATCGCGCGGTGTTTCCGTGACTGCCCAAAGCGCGAAAATAAAAGGCACGCGATTGGTTGTCGGTTACTAAGCATCTAGTTTTAACATTCTAACGCTGCATCGTTTCACACTGTACAAGTTTGGCACCGCAAAAGAGCAGGGATTCATAACCCTGGGTAAAATGGGTGCTAACCCATTACTAACCCAAACTAAATTACAAGTGTGGAACGCTCCTTTACCCGGGTTAAAAGCGGTGTTTAGAACGTCGATCACCCGGGCTTAAGCGCAGCGCTCTATGTATTGTTTGCCGTTTTAAGATAATGGTGTGACACTAAGCATCAATTTCTCTACTTTACACAGAAAGTACTTAATTCAAACTAGTAAACAAACAGGAGAAAACAAATCAAAGGAGTGGATAAACGCTGCGGACAGCTTGCTGATTATACAGCAGACACATCAGGCAGTTTTCTGGGATGTTGGCACACAGCCAGTATTTGCCAGTGTCAGCTCAATTTTGTGCCCTTGACAGGACGTAATCCGTGAAGGCCAGCGCTCTGAACCGTTATATGCTCTGAGGCACAAGTAAAGAGTGTCTAACCGCCCGTGTCTGTGTGTGTGTACCTGTGGTATCATAACCGGTGATCAGTACGGCATGGTTGGCATTGTGGCTGGAGCAGTGGTGCTGAATGATGCCGCCCAGATAATCCTGCCAGCTGATGGCATCCACAATGACAACAAGAGGCCCCGACTCCACCAGGATGCTCATCATCACCTCCTCACGTCCACTAGAACAACATATCAATGGAGTCTGTATTTAGCACTTAGATTTACTTAGTTCAGATGTTACATTGCAGAATATGGGTAATGATAAATCTGTCTATCCAAATTGTACAACAAAAGAATAGCATTTACTGTTACTTTTGATCAATTTGAGCATTCATGAGATTTCACTGCAGGCAGGGATGCCAAGCACAACGTGATAGAAATGGAAACCATGCAACCAGTAAAACTGTTTGCTGGTTGACCCAGTTGCTTAGGACAGACATCTTGTCATATCACAGTTAGAACACAATGTAAGACACAAAATGACATATGGCATAAAGGTTAACATCGAAACACAGGTCAGAAGTGCTGCGTTTGGTTTTTGGCCAGCGGTACGTGAGCTTAGTGAGTGTACAGTCAGTGGCCGTTCAGCATCTGACCCTGAGTTGCAAACAGAGTTGACAAGAACAGATGAGTAAACATAAAACATTGGCCCACTTCCCAAAGAACTTCAACCCTGAATTAATTTTAATTGTACATGAGGTCTACACTGCACTTAATGCACTGGCACAGCTGACTGTTGATGTAAATCTCGAGGTATCTGCATGCTACATCTATTACCTGAAGTCATGAGAGGAATAATTCTTCACTACCACTCCATCGTGAGACAGAGGAAAGTATTGGCAGATTCCAGCCACGGCTTTGAAGGGATACTCCGCCTCGTTCACTAACTTCAATTTGGTCTGAAATAAAACAGACATACAAAGAAGGATATTAGATGTGCCAATTATGGAACTTCTGGGACGATAACAAACACCTTTAATTAGCAGCTTGTTGTGGATGATACTGACAACTTTACTTTGAGTTTTAACCCTCTCAGAGCTTAATTAAAACCCTTATTAAAATCCTAATTAAAATGCTAAAAAAACAGATGTCATTTAAAAGCTTAGAATGTGGACTTCACAATACATTTCAGCAATTTTAACAACCTAATTACTGCTTTTTAATCTGCTGTAAAATGATGTGTTTTGTTTGCTAAATTTAGAGAATATGATCCAAATGACAATATAATAAAAAAACAATAACTTTTGCTTTGTTACACACACAAAGTTTGGGGTGAGTATGTTTTTTGATGATTTTCAATGAAGTTGCTTATGCTCACCAAGGCTGCATTTATATGCAAAATAAATTACAGAAAAAACAGAAATATTGAAAAATATTTAAAAATGTAATTTATTCCTGTGGTGGCAAAGCTGAATTTTCAGCAGATAGTCTCACATGATCCTTCAGAAATCATTTTAATATTTAAGAAGATTTGGTGCTCGTGAAACATTTCTTATTTTTATCATCAATGTGGAACACACTTGTGCTGCTTAATAATTTTGTGAAAACTGTGATACTTTTTTTTTTTTTTTTTGATTATTTGATGAATAGAAAGGGCAAAAGACATTTTTATCAATTTAATGCATCCTTGCTGAATAAAACTCATAATTTCTTTCTTTCATCTTACTGACCCTAAAGTTTTGAACAATCGTGTATATATACTCCTCACATAAGAAATATGCCATAACAAAATTTCGGTTAAAACCAGGGGTCTCCAGTCCTGCAGCCCAGAGTGCAGCTCCAACACACCGGCCTTAAAGTATCTAGTCATTCAGAAGACCTTAATTAACTGGTTGAGGTGTGTTAATTTGGACTGGAGCTAAACTCTGCAGGATAGTGGTCCACAAGGAACAGGATTGGACAATTAAAATGAATGGTATTAAAATGAATGGTAATTCAATACTATTATTATCAATTTAAATAATTTAATTTTCCCAGTTAAATCATCATAAGAAAAAGAGAGTGTAGATGACAGCACCTGTGTGAGCCAGTACAGAGCTTCACTAGGGGATCCACCATTACAGCCATAGTTTTCATAAGAACAGTCTATAACCTGCTGCACACTGAGCTGCTGTAGTTTTCCACCATCTTTAACTGACACGGATTCAATGGCTTCCACCACACTGAAAGCCCAGCATGCTCCACACTACAAGAAAAAGCAAAAAGAAACGCAGAGTAAACATATCTATTATTTCAAAATTCATATGTTCTGAGACAGTGTATAATATGCATGAGTGAAAAAATGTGAAGTTCAGATCTTAAGCCTAATCTTAAAGTCGAAAGAAGTTGTGATGATCTTTTTTTCCCTATTGTGACGTACAGTATATCTAAGTGAAATGGCTTCTCGAATGAGAAGAGAATGTAGGGCGGGACTTGATTTTGTTCAATGGGAATTGATTGGATAGTTGTGGTTTGCTATTGCCGTGATCTCATGTGAGTGACAGGTTGTCCCGCCCTCAAGCAATTAAACATCATCAGAGAAGAGAAGAGATACCATTGCATAAGGGAGGGGAATATACTTTGATTAAAGATTATGAGGGCATGAATTAAATAAATAAATAAAGGACACATATAAATCATTAAAAATAAATTCTGCAATCTTCCTTAAAGAAATAAGAAATGGTCAATTTTGATTTCATGATGACTTTAACATCTAAACCCTACCGCCTCTTGGTTTCGCACTGGTCCAACAACTCCATGATCCCTCCAATCAAACCTGGGTGGATAATTCGTCTTAACTTGAATTCCAGCCCTAGATGGGTCAAACTTTGGAGACGTCTCAGCCCGAGCTGTGAGATATCGCTCTGACAAACAAACAACAGGTCAGCTGCCATTATACAAAGTGAATGCATCTGTAAGCATCCTTATCCTGCACACTGTATACTCACCTTTGAATTGTTTTGGAGATAAGTCAGAGAACTGGTTGATGCCATAATGGGCAGAATGGTTTGATTTCTTCAGTGAGTTCAGAAAGGCTTGTCTCTTGAGTGAACTCTACAAAGTGACAACAAATGACATCACCAAAGGTGTCTTGTGCAACAGGTAATATGAGGAAATATATCACATGACAATAACTTTTACTGGCATTTCCTTTTTTTTTATTTTTTTTAATGTATAAAACTCAATATGTATTAAGACAAGGTTAGTAACTGTAGATTTACTTTATGATTCTAGATACATTAGAATCATCTCTAGTTATTGGCTGCCATCAAAAACTAGTAAGCTGCCTACCTAGACAGCATTTTTGTGCAGCCAAAGCGTCCTCGTCTCATAAATACTGTCTAGTAGTTAGGCAGCTCACTAGGTTTTGAGACACATCCATTCTCTCTTACCATAGGTAGGGATTTTTGATGAATGAGTTCTTATGATACGGATTTAATGTTGTAGTTGTAATGTTAATCCACTAAATATACCTGCAAATTAATCATTCTCTGATAGGGTTCGTTGTTTTCATTTCCTTGCTGAAAAGTCATCAGTCGTTCTTCGTCCGTCAGATATTTCCTACTTAGCTCGACGCTGATGGATCCTGTGAGCAGTTCATGGTAAATTATCAAAATAACAAATGTTAAAATAAACGCCATTTAAACGGAATCATAAGAGAACGTTTAGTAAACCCGTCAGTACACTTTAGCAACTTTCATTTCTGCTGTAGATTATTTCCTGCAGCAGAGCGCTCTATCGTCCTCTAGCGGCTGATGAATATATTACCTGAGAGCGCCCTCTTGCAAAGTGATCAGGGACACGGACAGGCTATTCAAATGTGAAACTAAAGCCCCAAGGAATCAAAGAGACGAAAAGGTTATAGACACTTAACTCTTAAATGCATTGTTTTACATGAATTTATTAAAATAGTGTTTAAGAGGCGCCTAATTATATTCAAAAGAAATGATTTTTTTCTTAAGTCTTTCCATGAAATTAATGTGTAGCGCAGTTATTACAAAAGTAAGTACTGTTTGATGGGCATAATGAACGATATGTACTCACTATGTAATTATTTTCTGAAGCTGCTTGTAGTTATATTAAATTATAATTAGTGATTTAGTAACATGCAATATAAAGATTGATGTTTTATTTTGGCTGTCCCCTACTACATATTTTAATTCTACCACTGCTGCAAATAATAATGATAATAATAATAATATTTAAAAAAAATAATATTTAATAATATTTTATGAAACTAGCTTTTCATTAACTGAAATAAAGCTGAAATATAATAAAATAGAAATATTAGATGAAAAAAATACAAAAGAAAATGTAACATTTTGCCTTGCCAACTAACTTAGCCTTAGTAAGTTTAAAGGGTGAGTTCACCCAAAAATGAAAATTATGTCATTTATTACTCACCCTCATGTTGCTCTACACCCGTAAGACCTTCGTTCATCTTCGGAACACACATTTTTTTGATGAAATCCGATGGCTCAGTGAGGCCTCCATTGCCAGCAATGTCACTGAACCTCTCAAGATCCAGAAAGGTACTAAATACATTTAATATGAGTACAGTGGTTCTACCTTAATATTATAAACAATATTATAACAATATCTAGTGATGGCCGATTTCAAACCACTGCTTCGAAGCTTTACGAATCTTTTGTTTCGAATCCTCGTTTACTGAAATCACGTGACTTTGGTGCTCCGAACCACTGATTTGAAACAAAAGATTTGTAAAGCTTTGAAGCAGTGTTTTGAAATTGCCATGTCATTTTGTTTTTTTGGCACACAAAAAGTATTCTCGTCACTTTATAATATATTGAGGTAGAACCACTGAACATGTCTTTCTGGATCTTGAGAGGTTCAGTGTCATTGCTGGCAATGGAGTCCTCACTGAGCCATCGGATTTCATCAAAATATATTAATTTGTGTTCTGAAGATGAATGAAGATCTTACGGGTGTAGAACGACACCTGAGTAATGAGGGTGAGTAATAAATGACAGAATTTTCATTTTTGGGTGAACTAACCCTTTAAGTTCAAGTACTAAAATTAATAAAACTTACACTACAAAAAAAAGAGCTAAATAGAAATATTTAAAATATAACAATGACAAAAGCATATTAAATTACTAAAACAAATGAAAACTGAAAATATAAATATAAAAGCTAATACAAACTATTCATAAATACTATAATAGTATATAAATAATACTAAAATAACACTGGTCCATGTTGTATTTATTTTAAACCTCACCCAAAGAAAGAGAGCAGCATAGGCAATTATGACAAGTTTAATGCTGAGGCAGTATGTAACATAGGTAGCCCATTATCATGACCCACATAAAGCACAGCCGTTACTCGCTGAGTGTCTCAGAGTAGAGCTTCTGCCCTGTCCCGACTGCAACTATATGACATAAAACAAATCTGTTGCAGAAACAGCATGAAGATTTCTGTGAATGCAGCCCAGTATGGTCGCAATGCCATCCCCCGAAAACGAGAACAAAATAGACAGACACTCGTGCATGGACAAGATCCAATAAAGACAAAAAGACAAAATGTGCTAAGAGGCCACTTGAGAGAGAGATATACTGTATGAATTATAATATGCAAATACTGTGTGTGTATATATATATATATATATACACACACATATATGTGTATTTATTTATTTATAGGGTCCCCTTGCTTGGAACTGATTAGTATTCGCTGAAGGTATTCCATAGGATTTTCTTTAAATACATGTTTAAAATATTTTCATTCTATGTACACAGAAATACTGTATATTTCTACGAGGAAGTAACGGTGATTTGTCGAGGAGTTTCGAGTGCTAACAGGCCAGCACTAAACATGAAGCTTCTGCATTTGAGCACATGAAGGACGAGTTGGTTTGCATCCGAGACATTGTTTAGCTACAAAAGCGGAGATGCAAAGCAGACAGCTCTTCTATAAAGGTTCAGTTTCCAAGCCTGCTTTTACAACTGTCCATGAGAGAGTCTTCCCCATCTGAAACACTAATAAGCACTGGAACATAAAAAACAGTCAGCAAATTACATACATGAGACAACAGCTGACACGACATTTGTGGCTAACCGAGGATACCAGAGAAATGAATTAAGAGGTACTTCCCACAGCCGTCTGTGAAAAGATGTCTTTTGAAATAGTCTTTCAAAAATAGAGAAAAAATAAGTGTAAAAGTGTAAGGAGGCTGATGATGGTGCAATAGTCCAATCACATCCGCTTGAGGCAACCGATCGCTATGAAGATCATTCTACAGTGGTAGAGTTTATCGCCAGAGTCAGTTCGCTCACTGTCAATACTCCATTTCACACTCATAAAGGTTGATCCCCATAGTCTGGGGTCGGGGAGAGGACGATGGAGGAATGGGCTTGAGGTGGAGGAGATGCGTGTCCTCAGGATTTGTTGTCGTCGTACATGTCCAGTGACGCCTGGATGTCTGGAAGCTCCATCTCACAAACTACGCTGCGCGGAGACACAGAATTACGGTTGAAGAAATGACCACCTGAAAACGGACAAACGAGAAAAAATAAGGGGTTAAATCGTGACATAAGCCATTTGTGATAATGTTTAGTTTTTGTGTATAACAGGGGGATAGAAATGAGAAAGATGAAAGGAGGAATGATTCTGCTGAATGTTAATAAAATATTCAAGATTCTGCTCCTGCAGACTGAAAAGACTCATTTAGTTCCTTCATAAAGGTTGTGCTCATATCTGACATTTCATCTCAGCACAAAATCAATGTCGGTCTGTTACGTGTAATCAACACTTATTATGTCCTTGACACCAGACCAATTACCATCAACCTTCTCAGAGGAAGTTAGTTGTTTATGGAAGTGTTTATGTGGGTGTTTTGTGATTATACAGCTCCTTGATTTAAGTGGATTTTATGGGCATGTATATTTTATAGGTCAACATTTTTCTATTTCATTTATATTATGTCTAGTAGACTAGATTGCAATTATTGAACTGCATGAACTGTTAACACAAATGTGTGTATGCGCCGTTCCATTAAATTGTGCATTATTAAACAGTATTTAACAGTTCAACAGTATGAATATAAAAATAATGCAACCATAGATAGGTAAATAAAATAAAAACCTCAATGATTTACACTGCAATGTCAGAAAATGCACTGGAATTATCCTCAAAAAATGGTGTTAAAAGGTACACTAACTTTTGGTTACAATTTATTTTAAGGTGATTTAGTTACATTATACTCACTCAAATAAGTACTGAGTAATATTAATTAACTACATGTGAAGACTTCAGATGCAAAAGCCTCTAAGTGCCATCTGAAATTGTCTTCTAGAATGAGCATTTTTATCAAGCTTGTATGTTTATGTTGTTATTTCGCTTTAATGGCAATGAAAAGGACCTAATTATTGCCATTTTAGTGAAATTACTGAACCTAAACATATGAGCTTGATAAAAATACTCATTTTAGAAGAAAATTTCAGATGGCACAAGTCTTCATGTACTTACTATAGAGTTACAGTTAGGGTTAGTTACTTGTAATTATGCATAATTTACTGTTAATGTCAATTGTGTAACTGTCACCTTAAAATAAAGTGTTACCTAACTTTTTGGTTCAAAATTACCAAAAGTTAAATTCAATACATCAATCCTTCTTTCAAAAACTTGTTTTTTCTCTTACCCTGATTCACTATGGTAAGCCTATTATAAGTGTTTATATTTTAGACCGGGCGGGATGGTTTTCGCAGGAAATTGCGTATATGCGTCACTTGTCAGTGCGTGTCTTGTCATATCAGTAAATAGAGAAAAGTTGCTCTAGCTACTTTAATGCATGTATGGTGTGGGAGTGGTATAGGTTAGTTGCCAACGAGTGAGAAAGGTTTACACAGAACAAGCTAAATCACAAACCTCCGAGGAATCACCTTAAGGGGAGAGTCAGCTGGCAAAAAGAGAACACGACAGAAATCGTAATAAAATAAGAATCAACATTGGATTGTCTTTTTGGAGATGCCGAGAATGAGGGATTTGAAATGTTGTAAAAGCGAAGCAGACTAATGGACTATATTTTTATTACTCAACAGGGGAGTAAGGTATTTTATTGAATCAATAAATTGACATATGTAGCTCTCTAACAGAGTTAGTTCTAAAGAATGATCTATTGTGAAGGGTCATATTCATCCACAGTCACGCAGAACTGAAGCACAACCGAAACAATGTTCTTCTGCAAAATGCATGCAGTTTTGCTTTTTTAAATGCTAGAGGGCCAAAGGTTACATAGTGTACCTTTAACTTGTATTCAAATGATTGCAGACTCAAAGACAGGGGCTTAATAATATATATTGTACAACAATAAAGCAAAATATGCTTACAGTAACTCGTTCAGATGTTTTTTTAGGTTTCCACCTCAACTCTGCAGAAAAGTGGCCTTCTAGGACTGGAGCTGAATAGTCCCCACAATCCCCATGCATTAAATGTTAGGCTTGTACAAAACACAATTAGTCCTCATAGATGTGTTACAGTATTTTTAGTGCTCTAGGCTTGACTTTCTGTAAGGCACTGCTGAAATAAACTTTAGAGCTAGAATATTCCACAGAAAATCAATACTGCATGTCTAATATTTACTTGCTCATCTGCAAGTAAAAATTCGATTCAGGAGCCTCACCATGGTAAACTGAGGGAGATAGAAGCATCAAAACAGTATCAAGGAATAAAACTACTAGTAACTACTAACTTGCTGGACAATTCAGCACAACAAAGCTTTTTGCACAAAGCAATTTTAATACACAAACACAAATGTTTTTAAAAAATTAGTTTGCATGACAAAGACAAACCAAAGGATTTGGGAAAATATACACATTTAAAAGACATTTAACATTTATATGCATTTAACATTTCTATTCATTTAACATTTAAGACGATTCATCTAAAATGAAAAAAAAGGGCTTATTAAATAAAGCAAATAAAACAGAAGTTGTTAATCAGCAATGCCATCCAGTGAAAAGCTATGAACATCCTCACATCTAGAGGTGAAAGTTAGCTCTATTAACACTATCAATGCATATGTAAGAAGTGGACCTGAAGAGCAATCAGCAACTTTGTTTTTTCAGGACGCATTTCTGTTTTAGAAATTAGGACTCCAGAAAACATCTTCATTCCAACTTCAGGCTGTAAAAGACAAAAATACATATTAAAAAATACGTTTAACAAGTAAACTCATCATAAAAAAGTTACTTACATAATTACATGTTATATAATTCTTAAACAAGAAATAAGAATACATGTCCACATCTAACTAAAAAAATTATTATAAAACAATTATTTGATCAAACTTTTTTAAAGAATATTTTAGCCTTTACAGCTGCATAACACAATGACATTTAGGTTTTACTCTTAGAGAAGTGTAGTACACTGTCACAAATCTTGCTGTACACTAGGTACATTATCCCACTGTTAATGTATTTAGGGATGCTTTGACATTCTGAAAATCTTGAAAAAGATAATCTTGATCTACAATACTCACTCAACAGTGGGGGCGCTGGAAGTGGCTCTGATGATCATGTAACAAAGTGTGAGAGCAGAGAGGACGCCGAAGCTGGCAACAATAAACCACTCTTCTGTTAACAGAGTAAAAGGGGGAGGGGTCATTTTCTGTTGAAGGCGGGGCCAGGGTATCATCTCGACAGAGAGCCGAAGAGAAGAGGAAACTGGAGACAGGTGGAGGCGTGAAGAAAAGAAGAACGCTTCTCTAGTCCATGGAACAGGAGAGGAAGCCATAGGCAAGCGATGATCGCAAAAACGAGAGCGAAACTGAACGTAGCACATTCAGAGCACATGACACTTAGTGCTGGTTTAGCCAGACATTTACAAAGCAGTAAAGATCTGTTAGGAAGACCATGTCATCAGAAGATGCAGCAGCTAAGTATTCCACACAGAAGCTTTTTTTGAGGACAAGTTAAATTAAGGGATTTTTAGATGTATCAGTATCATTCTGTAAACAAACAGAATTCACAATCAAAAGAATTTTGACAACAAACATTTTAGAAAGAAAGAAAGAAAAAAAAACTAAAAAAAAAACGGAACAAACACCTGCTTGGGGTTCTATAACATAATTAATCACTACAATAGAAACAAAGGCCAACAGGAGGGGTTAAAATTGCTGAACATAATATTTTAAAGACATAGCACCAGGACAAATGGTTGGTGAATAATTAATTATCCCACAAACCCATAATTACCTTACATCTGTTTCTGCAACAAAGGTGTGTAGTTCTGTGAGCATTTACTTATTTTACTTTCTATGCACTTTTCTGTTCTTTAGTTTAGTTTCATTGCACTCAACATGTGCGTTGCTACTGCTCTATATAAACTGCTTAAAAATGCTGGCACAACCTAAACACTAAAATAACTTCAGAGAGAAGGTGAGGGAGAGGGTGACTATTACTTAAAGCCAAAGCATTTTTTATATATATATTTAAAGCTATTACTTACATTTTGCTTTTGATGAAGATCTAAAGTTATTAATAGGGGTGGATAGTATAGTGTAACAATTAAACTCTTATGAATTTAAGGCAAAATAACTTTCTTTCTGTTAAAACTTTTAACCATTTTACCATTATGACATATAAAAATCAACTAAAATGTTAAAGGGGTACTTCACCGTTGGCAAAATGGACTTTCAATAAAACCTGGCTGCCTATACAGTAAAAAGACTGAAATAGGTTCTACCTGACTAGAGAAAACAGAAAGAAAAAAAAGCTGCTATATTCCCTTTTGCCAAATAGGTAGGAAAAGGTCAACACCTATAATGCACTGGGCATGTTCCAGTCCAAGGCCACTTACTAGAGTCAAATACCACCTCGCTTTAGTAGGAAATACTTCTTAGCAAACTTTTAGTCATAATGGTGTCGACTTGTATTGTTTTTGGGTGCAAGAACTCAAAGAGTTAACTTTGAGAGTTACTTTTGGTTTCCAGTGACGGATCTAGTGTGTTGTAGGCAGTGACTAAAAGCTGCAAAGAACACAGAGAGAACACCACAATGGAAAGTTTGTTTGTAGTCAACATTTCAAAGTGGATGACCACGAACATAGTATTTTAGGCCAAAAGGAGGGGAAAAACTGAAAGAAACTGTCAGCTCCGCCCAACCTTTGAAGCAAAATGCCATCATGTACAGGTAAGAAAGCTGTTGCCATAGTGTTTGAGTAGACGAGTGAACAAGTAAACATTGTTTATTTACATTTACTTCTAACACAGTAAAAATACAAAGTGGATTGAAAATCGGTGAAGTTACACTTAAAGAATATGTAAGAAATATAGCCAGTTAACAGTCAAAACAACAACAGGGTGATCATCCTGAAGTGATTTTTTTTTTTATAATAACTGGCTGAATGTACATTATCTCGCTTATTATAAAATGATATATAAATTTAAAATGAATTTTATATGTGAGAGGAGGGAGACCACAGAGTGCTGACAAACACGCATTGACGTGAGAAGTCTAGTACAAAAGATTTATGGCAGTAAAAGGGCAGGACACGCTACGGTTGAGCACAGACACCTGCTCACATCACTGAGCTCAGCCTCAGCAGCAGGTGGAGCGCACTGATGTAAGGAAAGCTAACCCCCCGCTGGGGAGGAAATGAAGGAGAACGTAGGAGGGAGGTGAGGAAATAAAGGTGACAGGGAGAAACTTAAAGGGGAAGTGTATGACCTTTTTCAACGTTAGAATACATTCTAACATCCCAGTTTTCTAATATTCCACAAGTCTGTTTGAAAACAACCAATATTTTTGCAATTCAGTTTGATAATGCAGAAATGACACACGTCCCCTTTAAAAGAACATCCAGAAAAGACAATAAGACAGAATAAGCCCTGCTCTTACTAGTGACAGCAATGTTGATCTCTCCAGAGCGAGGAATAAGCTCTTCGTCGGAGGGAAGCTGGGAGGAACTGGAGTGGCGTAGAGGCTCCAGACTGATGCTGGTCTCAGAAGACAGGTCCACCAGCGCCGTCCTCTGGCTGGAAGTCTGACTGCGGGACATCCGATCCATGTCAAAAGCCATGTTGTCCACGCAGGGCAGGTTGGGCTGCAAGCGCATAAATGTCTTAGTCAAACTGAAATCATAGACATTTTATTAACAAATCACATCCCAAGATAAAAAAAAAATAAAATAAAAAAGGGTAATTGAATTTCAGCCATGACATGAAAAAAAAAATGCATGAAATGAATTGACCACCAGAGGGAGCTGCTGGATCATAAATCCTCTACCCCCTGATGCAAAAACAATATTACAGCCCAAATCACTTCATAAAGTGTAAAAGTTGTGTATTGTGTTGTAACCAGCAACACATATTCACTTTGTCATTTTTTACAGTAATGTCTTTACATTCTCAGCTCTGTAATAATTCAGGCAATCCATCCCAACCAAACTACAGGACTTGATGTTATTTTCAAGAGGATAAATCATTATAAAATCATAACAAATCAAATGAGTGCCTTATAAATGTCATAATGCTGCCCTGTGAAATCAATGTGTATGTTGTGTGTTCACTTAGTTGTACATTTTGTGGAAAATTATTCCCAGAAGATAGCTATAATGTTACAAAACCTCCCTTTGGAGACATCCTCGTAAAAAATTATACATAAAGTAAAAAAAAGTTCCACCCTCCCCCCACCCCTTTCTAAAAATGATGGGGTTTTTTTTAGGGGTAGTGTTGTTTAGATCGGTATATAGGAAATATAAATATCTTATTAACATAATTCTTTATTATTATTATTTATACAATAAATGTTTATTTAGTACGATAATTACCTTAATCTTTATAGTAAATATAATTATTGTATCAATACATGTTAAAG
>RJVU01018281.1:6794318-6827792 GCA_003731715.1 Anabarilius grahami
AACCCCCAGAGCTTTAAGGATGTTGAGTTTACACATAGGACAGGTGCAGTGCTCATTTAGCCACGGATCCACACACATTTTATGGAAGACATGCCTAAAGAGAAGATGAAATCATTTTGATAGCCATAAAGCACTTGTGCATGTTGTAATCATCTGTTGACTTTGTATATTTAAAGTGTAATGCATTTTGTTGCAAAACCATAAATATTTATGAATAAAATCTTTCTAATCTTTCTATTTCTGTTATAACAATGTAAGACCATGGAACGCAGCATCAAGCATTTGATATCACAATAATTCTTTGCAGCAACAATGAATATTTGAAACTACTCTAAGAACACTGGTGCAAGAAGGACATTACATGTAAAAGCACATTACACATTTATATTACAACCAGAGAGAGGAGAGAGAGAGAGGCAGATTAAAAGCAAGAAGCTGGTGGACTTCAAAGGAGCAACATGAGCTTTCACAGAGAGCTGTTGAGTCTCTTCTCCTCCTCCTCATATCCGGCTGCTGCACAATCTTAGCTGTGTTTTCTCCAGGAAAGACCCTGGGCTCTCGACAGCGGAAACCCTCTTCATGAGGGAGATTCTCGGCACAAGCCAGCCATTGAAACTCGTGCTAGAGACAAGGCAGTCATTGTGGCTCAGAAGATTGTAGGAATCTTTCTCACTGCATCATAGAGCTGGGCAATTTATATATAAAATAATGCTTAAATGCTCTTACATATTTAATAATTGTCATTTATATGAACAAATAATAATATATAGTAATAAACAGCATTGTTAACCTATGTATATTTTTACGTTTTAATATATGATAAATGCAGCGTTTTGAAACAAAACATTAAATAGGACTACACTTAAAAGTTAAAAAGTTTGGGGTCAGTGCAAAAATATTAAGCAGCATATCTGTTTTGAACACTGATAAAAGTAAGAAATGTTTCTTGATCACCAAATTAGCATATTAAAAATGATTTCTGAAAGATCATGTGACACTGAAGACTGATGCTGAAAATTCAGCTACCATCACAGCAATAAATTAAATTTTAAAATGCATTCAAATAGAAAACAGTATTACATAAGTCCCAACAGAAATAAAGTCAGACTCCTCAGCCACAAGTTGCAAGTTGTTGGTTATCTAAGGACATCAAATAAGTGCCTCTGACACACTGTGATTAGCAGGTGATGAGAGGATGCATACTTCTGAAATTATACTGTAACAAAGAGACGTGCAGACAAACTGCAAAAAAGCTTTATTTTCTTGGATGGAGAACACGCAAACAAGGGTCAAATGAATTAATGATGTGGGTGCTTACTACGCAAAGGATACTAAAGAGATGCATGCCATCAAACTACGACAGACCAGCTATATATGCCTGGGCCTAATCTTTATGTACTGTATTCTTATACATTTACTATATCACATGCATAGTTATACCATTTACATGCATATGCAGTCAGACAGATTCATATAGGAAAGGGCACAGCCCAAAGAAAGTTATAGGAGAAACAGCGAAGCTAATGTATTGCGACGTAAATTGAATGGCCAAGGCTAGGTCAAGTGTGCTGCCATTACTTGTGCTATGAGTTATTGATTGTGGCTGGAGATGCTTATGCTTAAGAGAGCAGAGATACTCATGTTAAGAAGGAATAAGATAAGAAAAGATGGTAACTTGTCTCACTACCATTCAAAAGTTTGGGGTCAGTTTTATGTTTTTGAAAGAATTCTCCTATGCTCACCAAGGTTGCAATTATTTGATCAAAAATACAGTAAAACAGTAATATTGTAAAATATTTATATTTAGAGTTATATATATTAAAAATAACTGTTTTCTATTGTAACATATTGCAAAATGTAATTTATTCCTGGCAAAATTTTCAGCATCATTACTCCAGTCTTCAATGTCACATGATCCTTCAGAATTCTAATATGCTGATTTGGTACTCAAGAAATATTTATTCTTCTAATTTCAGAATTCTTTGAGGAATATAATAACACCATATATTTCAAATAGAATTCTTTTGTAACATTATAAATGTCTTTACTCTCACTTTTGTTCAATTGTATGTCTTTCTTGAATAAAAGTATTAACATCTTTCTAAAAAAAACTTTTTTTTTTCTTTTTTTTTATATTTCCCATCCTTGCTGAATAAATGTATTTTGATGATTTTAATAATCTTTCATCATAATTTGTAATAATAATCTAACCAATAGCACACTATTGAGAAAACTAATATTAATAAAATCCTAATGGTTAGAAACAAGTCTCGAAGTACAAATATATACTGGATTTTTTTTTTATTCTCTAAACTCAAAAGTAAACTATATTGTCAAAAGTATGTAGACACGCCTTTATGATTAAGGGGGTTAGGCTATTCCAGTAATTCCAGTTTTAATTTCTAAATAAATCTTCATTCTACAGCATACAATGACTGCATGTATAACTGTATGGTAAAACTGGGTAAGGCCTTTTCTATTTCAGCATGACAATACCCCTGTGCACAATGCAAGGTCCATACAGAAGTAGTTTAGGAGGTGTGGAAGAACTTGTCAGGTCTGCACAAAGCCCAGACCTGATCCTCTTCTGAACGTCTTTGGAACAAATTGGACAGCGACTCTGGACCACCCAACATCAGTGCTTGATCTCATCGAGGTCATGGGAGTTTAATCTTTTTCATTTCATGTTATACTTTAATGCATAATGTAAATTTGCTCCCTTCTTTTAACTGAACACCTTTTTGCTGGCCCCTCAGAGCTAAACTAGCTGTGAATATATAATGCTGAAGAGCGAATATGATAAAATATCCAACATACATATTGCAATCAACGATTATGATGTTTTGCTGGAAGGCACTGGTATCTTAAAGACCCATGAAATCAAAAACGAGTTTCTGTTTTCTTTCCGGTTGATGTATTTTTATTAATTTTTTTTATAGCCAATAGGCTTTCGTTTATATATTTTGCCACCTTTTGGGAGTGTGTTAGCTTATACATGACCTGAAAGCCAACAGAAATGGACTAAAAGTTTGATTTCATTGGGTCTTCAATGCTTGGTAAGCAGTCCAACCCTTCCTCATTATGACTAAGAGTCTGAGACTGGTTTGTTGCTGGATGTCAGCAGCTGTCTGAGGCAGCACAGGCTGCAGCTCATGAGTGTGTTATTTGATCTGACTGGAGTGAAGCAGTGATTCAGCCGTAAGCAGGGAACAATGCAATTAACCAAGCTCTGGATTAGCATTTCATTGCTGCTGTACAGTTGTAGAGAAAGAAAGAGGGAGAGAAAGAGATAATAGCGATAGAGTGAGTGGGTGTGGATGAAAAGAGACAAATACTAATGCTATGGTATGGTAGATTTCATGGAGAGATGACTGATACTGTACTTAAAAAGGATAAGATTGTTTACTAGTGGTTCTAAACCTGTATGACTGACTTTCTAGCATCAAACACAAAAGGAGATATTGAGCAGAATGTCCAATATATTTCATATAATGGAGAGCAGAAAGTCATATAGGTCTGGACCAACATCAAGGTAAGTAAATGACAACAAAATCTTCATTTCTGAGCGAACTGAATGCTCTCCTTAAGAGGAAGCACCCCAATTACTAAAACAGTAGCAACAAGCATATGTCTGCCAAAAAGCGGAAGGAATAAAAACAGAACTGTAATTGTGAGAAAACTGGTGAGTTACTGCATGTTGCCACTGCTGTGTATCTACATAAGCAGTTATATCATGTGAGCATGTGTGTGTTTGGTGTAAGGTGATCCACAAAATTTTCAACCAGACTTCCAACTGTGTGACCGGGTCATACTCGGCAGATGGTGTCTGAAACCGTAGGAAAGGGCATGTTTGTGTACTTGTGTGTGCACACTGTATGTCGCATCCCTTTAATATACTGTGCATGAACAGTGTGTATCTGTTTGTAAGTATAAATATGTGTCTGTGTTTGTGTATTGGCTGCCTAGAGGTCACTGGAAGCTGAGCTGCTAAAAATAAGCAGAGTGGGTCTGACAGGGGCAGAGATTCACAGCCACAGCAGTGCCATATTTCCTCAACAAAATCACATCTCACAACAGCAAGTGACCCCTGATCTCCCTTTCTCTCTCCCTCTCTCTCCAAATGTCATTTGACCATTATTCAAAGTCTGGGGTGAAAACCAAATTGACTGGGCAATGCAAAGAGATTTTGTCAGCAGACAACATAAGCTAAGTTGTTGAGACAGAAAAATCTTCATCTACACCATAACAAGGGAAGTTTAATGCAAATTCTGAATTTAAAATTAATATAAATGTAATTATTATTAATATTATTACTACTGCTGATACTATATTATTATTATTGTCCATTAACAAACAAAATAAATTAACCATTAACAAAAAAGAAAAAAAGAAATTGTGTACCTAGACTTCTGTGAAGATTATAATGCCCTTATTACACAAAGCAAATCTAAACAAAACAAACACACACACACTTACTTGCAAGGTAGGATGCGGACCACATCGTTTAGCTGATAACCTTCAATGCACACCGCACAATGATTAAAATCTGGCTCTGTTTCCTGAAAAACATGAACAAGCCAAAAAAATAAAGATGAGCCTTTTCATAAGTCAAAACATAGCTAAAAATGAAATTGTCAAAACAATAGAAGTAACATTAGGACACGTTAAGGCAGTTTTAGGATCATTTGCCAGTCAAACAAGAAAGAGGGCAAATGTCAAACGGCAGAAACCAATGAAAAGCACTGTGTGACCGGACACATTCTAAACTAATCAAGTATGTAGATCTTTCAGGTTTTTTTAAATAGTTATGTAAGCTGTATTTTGACCAATGCTACTTAGCACAACACCACAGAAATAGAAACCAAGCGACCATTGTGTCCTGCTGCTCTTCACTTGGTGTATGTGATCAGTTAAGGACAAAAAAGAAGAATTTTTTTTTTTCCCTATTCAATATGACTATACAACAACAACAATTTTAAAATAATACTTTTATTGTATTATTATTATTATTTAAATTAAAAAAATTAAATCAACAAAGAAATATAACATACAGAAATAACTCCTAATATAACTCTCTTTAGGACTTTGGGTCCTGATTTCTCCCTACAATTTCTACTCAAGCAGCACTAGCCCATTATTATTAAATATGTATGCTGGCCTTATGACATGTATATATGATAAATGGGAATAAAGTAGGTGTGAAATTCTCTTGAACTCATGGCAATATGCTTTGAGTACCTGCATTTCACTCTGTATTGATCTGATCTCTTGACCTCCTCGAATTCATCTCACCCAGCTATTCTCAAGCTCACGATTTGAGGCTTAGACAAGACTCATACAGGAGAGAGTGAAACTAAACTAAATTCTTCAAACAAATGAGATTAAAATGGTCCAACTACAGCAATCTGTACAGTTCCAATAGCAAAATATATATTAAGTGCTTTCTGCATGCAATACAGTATACAAGAGAGCATACTGCATATAATCTCTTTTTTTAACTTCTGGCAGTCCAATTAAACAATAAGTCAAGGCACAAAACAGAGCATTGTCTTGTTATTTACAAGACAATCACTAGTTGGTAGTCACTCGCTGAATGAATGATGAAGTGGTTGTGTGCTGCACATTTTGGCAAATGAATTAGGCCATCTGGGTACATTCCATGTACACCGTATATTTGCATACTCTTCATCATACACATAATCTGAACATTCTGAACATTCCGACTGTATTTTGTGTCAAATAATTTCCTAACACAGATCCCAAAAAATACTGGAATATAAATTGAATAAAATCAGAAAGTAGTGTGGAAAATATTCCATCAGTGTGGTTCTAGAAACTTGTGTCAACTCCCAGAGAAAACTATGGGAAGCTGTAACAGTGTATCCATCTAGTTATTGCTGGGGGAGTGAGCAGGAGAGAGCAGTCGATCGTTCAGCAGATTTAGTAGATACACTGTGTCAAAGATGCTGTATTTCTCTGGCTCTGCTTTCAGCCCATCTGTCATTTGACTGACCTGTGAGGTCAGTCTGAAGCCGATATTGACACCACAGAGGAAATGTTAGAGTGACTAGTGTTCTTTATTTCTACACATGGAATTAAAAAAATAAAATAAAATAAAATAAAATAAAATAAATACTAAGCTTTAGGTTTTTATAACCCTTTAGTATCAATTAAGAAAAGCCAGATGATGACAAAATTATGACAAAATGATCTAGTGTTGTGAAGTTTTTGTGTTGATATCTGCATATTTTAATTGATTTTAGTTTTGTTATTATTAAAACAAAAACTCCAAAAAAATGTTCATTAATTGAAATAAAGCTGAAATTAAATAAAATATAAGCATTAGCTAAAACACTTTAAATTTCACTTCGCAACTAACAGAAAGTTTATGATAAAATACAAAAACTTAGGGATGTCCTGAGCCGGTCTCAAGGATCAGTATCGGGGACGATAAAGCAGATTTTTTAAATGATCGTTATCGGCTATCCAAAGCTCAATCCTTTATTGTACGTTCATGCTTTCTAACCCTATCTCCATTTTTGTTGTTGTTGTTGTTGTTGCTGCAATTATTCTGCTTATTGTACATATAAAATACAAGAAGTTTTTATCAGTAGTCCCATATTCCAAATTTTTTGTCAATTATGGGGCCCTTGTTAATGCTACAATAACTTATTTTTTTATGGTATTGTTACTCTATAATCGCAATTTCCTAAGACTTAAGGCTGATTTATACTTCTGCGTCGGACCTAGCACGCGTAGCCTGACGTGCACCTCTTCAAAAATGTAACAACGCGTCAATTCTACGCGGACCGCAAGCGCTCTGATTGGTCTGCTAGAACCCCTCCCTCAGGTAAAAAAAACTAGCATGGAGCAATATGAGAAGAGCGAGCGTTTACAACTTCCATATGAATGAAATAACACTCTGTTTCAGTGGACACATACAGTCAAACTGCAACAAAAGTCGTTACCTATTTGCCGCTTCTCTGCCGTTTCTATTAAGCTTCTCTGACAACGTACATGACGAGCTGCTTCTTCTTCAGCTTTTGCCTTGATACTCAACATGACCGCGGACACTGCCTACTAGTGGTCTGCATGCACGCCGAAGTATAAATGAAAACAGACGCATAGCCTACGGCGCAGAGGCTCCGGCGTAGGTCCGACACCGAAGTATAAATCAGCCTTTAGTGTTGTGTACACCAAAAAGCAGTAACACTTTCAAATACTATTTATATATCATCATAGTATAAATATACCTCTAGTAGCAACAACGCATCACTCAGCCAGCTAACTCGACCTCCCTGGGGATGGAGCCATTTAGAAAGTGACAAAAATCCTCCTAGGTTTTATATCACACTCTGCCCTGCTCTTCCTGGAAGTACCTTCTCTACTCAAGATGCTATTTCCGTCACCTGGCAGTGTCCTGTCTACTCTGCATGGTCAAGGTCATGTTGTGGTGAGTGGTGTTCGGTTTCTAATGGGCCCCTCTCAGTGCGAGAGTCATCGACTGTGGTCCGGCAGGTCCCTGCAGAGGGACGTCGCCTATACCTAGAGGCTGAGAGGCTTTGGCCAAAGGCAGCGAAGCTGTAAAGATGCTTCATCACTGGAAAAAGGGTCATAACTGATCAAAAATGAGCATGTGTGATCACTTAAAAAAGGAAAAAGTAGAGAGAGAGAGGTAGAGGAAGACAGACAAATGTTCTCTCACTCAATCTCTACTGAGTAAGACCTCTCTGATGAAAGGTTTCAATTTCTTGCAGCACTTCTCCAAGGCCACTGATGTTTTATTCATAGCTGATGTGAGCTGACCTTGACTGGGCTATGATACGCACTGACTGGCACGGCTCCACCCTTTCTCCAAACCGAACAGCTGTGAAGTCTCACGACCCTGACTCACTCACCTGACAGTCATTCACCTTTACACAGGTCAACGTCTGTCTTTGGACTGTGGTACAATCAGCAAGATTACTTGCTGAGATTAACCTAACCGGTCTGCCATCAATATTTAACGGCCAATTATTGATTAAATTAAGAGTAATCTGTCATAAATATTAAAGAACCGATATTATAAACTGAAGGTTTAGAACACAGTCCCTAGTAACAAAGCACAAAAAGCAGTGGCAGTGCTGTTTGTTTTGCTGTAAACAGAAACATGGATTTCAACAGTTTAAACTGTTCTGAGTTTGCCTTTTCTGAAGTAATAATAGTGATCACATGTATATCATCATCCAGCAATTTCCAAAGGCACCGTGTTTTGTTTATGCTCTTCAGACGTCTGCTTTTAAACAGCATGCACTCTGGACTGTAATGTATGGGTTTCTTGCTAGCCTGCAAGACTTGTGGGAGAAACTTGGATTTAACGTAAATGAGGTAGTATCTACTTGTATGTTTCAGGAGTTAATTTAGTTGTCGAATGCAGCTGTAAATAACCAAGCTGTGTGCGTAAAGAATGTGATTAAGCACTCGGAAGAAGAGTGACAACCATTTTTAGCTGTAGTGTGTACATGTTCAGTGAGTTCTTTTTATGGAGTATGGAGATGCATTATGAATGGAGAATTACACACACCGTTCCATAACAGGAAACGGTTCCATAACAGGCATTGACAAGAGCCTGAGAACAGTAAACAAGCAATGACGTCAAAAGACCTCACCTTGTCCCCTCTTTTTACTGTCCTGGTAGTCAGCTTGCTAATGGCCTTCTTGGCAGCATCTCCCAGCCGTCGCTATAGCAACAAAGGACAAGAGGAGAGAGTCAGTCACATAATTTTAGATTTGCAGCTTGATTTAATACAACAGGAAATTAAAATGACTAAAAGTTGGGGAATAAAAGACTCTGAACAGCAGAAAAAAATTACAAATTAGATTTTACTAAACAAGGTAGGGGTGAATAATAAAGAGGAGAAAGCATTAGCAATATTAATTGTGATAAAAGCAACATCAGAGTGTCTATCAGGATTCTATTAAGCAAAGTTAGTGAAAGGCATGACAGAGACAGCCATAAATAAAAGACTAAGTGCAGCCTGTGATGGGCAGTTCATTGTCTGTGTGTGTGTTTATGAGTGTATGTTCTGAGATGTTCTCGGTCTTCATTCTGCTAGTTTATTGCTAAATAAACAGCTCAGTGATTTACCGCCGACAGTTTAGAGAAAAAGCCAAAGGGCCAATCGGGGCCCAAAGGATTTGCGCTTGCTAAACTGTTTGTGTGTTATATTTGCAAGGGCCTCAAAATGTTCTCACAAATACAGACACAAACAAACCTCTTAAAATTGACTCATGAGGATGGTCTTCACAAGTACTGTTCATAAAATGGCCAAATGATGTTTTAATTAAAGTCTAAAATTGCCAAAGGGGTTAGGGTCAGTCTGCACTAATTAAAATTAGCTTAATTAAAGAACAATATAAGTCAATGGAAGGTACAGGATAGGTTTACAATTACATTTGTGTAAGACTCAAATCAAAACACTAAAATGCCCTGTTAATCAGCTAAAGTCAAAGTTTTTTTCAAATATTTTTGAAAGAAGTCTCTTATGCTAACCAAAGCTGCATTTATTTTATGAAAATATTTCATAATATTACTGTATTTATTACAATTCAAAACAAGAATTTTCTATTTGAAAATATTTTAAAATGTAATTTATTCCTGTGATGGCAAAGCTGAATTTGTCAGCAGTAATTACTCTAGTCTTCAGTGTCACACGATCCTTCAGAAATCATTTTAATGTGCTGATTTTGTGTTCAAGGAACATTTCTTCTTACTATCAATGTTGAAAACAGTTGTGTTGCTTATTATTTTGTTTTTAGTTTTCATTCTAGGATTCTTGGATGAATAGAAGTTTCAGGATTTATTTGAAATATAAATGTTTTATAACATTATAAATGTACTTTACTTTCATTTCTAGTCAATTTATAGCATCCATGCTGAATAGAAGTATTAATTTATTTAAAAAAAAAAAAAATCTCTCTAACCTCAAACTTTTGAACAGCAGTGCAAATGTAGTCCTCCACAGTATCCTATCCAACTTATTTTTCAGGTAAGAGCGGGCACGGCCATTTGTAACTTTAATGTGTCTGGCTTCCGATATCATTCGCTTCCAGTTATTTTTAGCTATACAAAACAGCTTGTTACGCTGCTTGATGTTGCAAAC
The DNA here is from genome assembly GCA_003731715.1 of Anabarilius grahami. NCBI lineage: Eukaryota > Metazoa > Chordata > Actinopteri > Cypriniformes > Xenocyprididae > Anabarilius > Anabarilius grahami. The sequence continues at coordinate 6,804,461 of RJVU01018281.1, forward strand.
TGGTATTTCTTACCATATTATTTTAATGTTTTGTCTTAATTATAAAAACACTGGTTCGTAGTGCACACAATTTTACAGATTACTGCACTTTGATATTCTTCACTTTATTTCCCAATAGCGGCTAATAAATTGTAAGTCTCGCAAATTCACAAAAAACACCTTACTTCCACGTTGATAAATAAGGTGGATAAACAATAGATTTTATATTGTAATGTGTATTGTGTACAGATTTATTTGCAATTATTGTAACTGTGTCTACTATTTCAAATCTAACTGGTGAATAAGAGATTTAGATTTTACATATTTCACCTTTATAAAAAATGAATACCAGCAGCTGTTATTACCACCTGATTATAGCCTGTTTATGTCAGAGGTAAATTCAGGTCTGGTAAAAGCGAAAGGGCAGAGAGACCTTTCGCTTTTGGAGAAATGTGGAGAAATTAGGTCTATGAGTCTGTTTGTGTGGAAGTAGACGCTGAAGAGGCAGAGTGTCACCCCACACACACACACCCCCACACACTCAGGTTTGTTTTGCTATCTTAGTGGGGACTCTCCATAGGCGTAATGGTTTTTATACTGTACAAACTGTATATTCTATCCCCCTACACTACCCCTATCCCTAAACCTAACCATCACAGGAAACATTCTGCATTTTTACATTTTCAAAAAAACATCATTTAGTATGTTTATTAATCCATTTCCCTCGTGGGGACCGCTGGCTGGTCCCCACAATGTAGGTGATCTCAGGTTTTTATTACATCGTGGGGACATTTGGTCCCCACGATGTAATATAAACAAGAACACACACACACACACACACACACTCTTTTCTGCATTAAGATTTCATGAGCTGGGAAGGCTGGGCCATTTACTACTATCTTTGAGCACACAGGAAGTTCTTGAAGGTCAAATAAGCCAGTTAAATATCAGGGAGGTCTTTAAAAAAAAATCTGGCAAGGATTTTAGCTGCAAGCTTGAGAGTGAGACTGTTTGTGCGTGTTTTGTTTAAAAGAATAAAATGCAGGAGAATTCAGAAGCAAAATTGCTAGACTAGTGTGTTGTGCATTGTGTAAGACCTGACTGCGGTCCCTTGCACTGGTGTCTCTGATCTTCTGGATGAAGTAGAATATGAGCCAAGCAGAAGAGATAATCATCAGTACTATAAAGGAGATGGAGACGAACACCAGGGAGCCGCGGTTGATGTTCTTAGGCAGCCCTCTTGACCCCACCATCACGGTGACCAACACAGTCTGGTTCTTCTCCAGGAATCCCAGAATCTCTTTTCCAAAGGACTCTGTGATCATAACTGCCACTATGTCTCCAGTGCCTTTGGAGAGAGAAGTTATATAAGAACATTTTGTGGTGGGGGAAAAAAAACATTAAAAAAATTAGTAGTAGTACTAGTAATACTACTAATACAAACAATAATAATAATTTGATATATTGAAAATACAAATATAGAGGGCTCCATACAAACATAACATTTTACAAGAAAGCTACACAATCCATTCCAGGTTGCATCATTTTTTTATTTTTTTTTATATTAACATTCAGAGCATATAAAAACATCTCACACAGATGCACTGATCTTGTCCAATTCAGTTTAATGCTCCTGGTCTGACCTATTAAACATTCACACAAATGGCACAGTAATCATGCCAACAGAAAATGAGGACAAACAAACACTTCGTCCATCCCCCCTACCACAAACGCACACAATTACACTGATCTGGAGCTTAGGCCGTGCCACAGACATTGATATAATTCAGGCCCTTAGGCTTAGCAATAATAAGGTTAGAACAGTACAGATGGAAACCTATTGCAGACCTACCCTAGCGAGTGATTGCCAGTGATCTAATCTCACCATATTCTGCACTTGAACTGCCCTATAACAAATGGAGTGAGAAATAGCATCATATATCTATTACAATGGTCAGAATATGTTTAAGCAAACGTGACTCAAAACACTATGTTATTTTGGCCATAACTAAAATGATTAACCCCTGATGGCACAAACTTGAAATACAAACCATTTTGAGAGATACAGTGCAGCTTGAATGTGTGTGAACCCTTTAGAATTTTATAGCCTACATAAAAACAAAATGACCAAAAACATCATGTTCGCAAAAGTCCTAAAAGTAGACAAAGAGAACCCAGTCAAACACGAGACAAAAATATATACAGTGGGTACGGAAAGTATTCAGACCCCCTTAAATTTTTCACTCTTTGTTATATTGCAGCCATTTGCTAAAATCATTTAAGTTCATTTTTTTTCTCAATGTACACACAGCACCCCATATTAACAGAAAAACACAGAATTGTTTACATTTTTGCAGATTTATTAAAAAAGAAAAACTGAAATATCACATGGTCCTAAGTAATGAGACCCTTTGCTCAGTATTTAGTAGAAGCACCCTTTTGATCTAATACAACCATGAGTCTTTTTGGGAAAGATGCAACAAGTTTTTCACACCTGGATTTGGGGATCCTCTGCCATTCCTTCTTGCAGATCCTCTCCAGTTCTATCAGGTTGGATGGTAAATGTTGGTGGACAGCCATTTTTAGGTCTCTCCAGAGATGCTCAATTGGGTTTAAGTCAGGGCTCTGGCTGGGCCATTCAAGAACAGTCACGGAGTTATTGTGAAGCCACTCCATTATTTTAGCTGTGTGCTTAGGGTCATTGTCTTGTTGGAAGGTAAACCTTCGGCCCAGTCTGAGGTCCTGAGCACTCTGGAGAAGGTTTTCGTCCAGGATATCCCTGTACTTGGCCGCATTCATCTTTCCCTCGATTGCAACCAGTCGTCCTGTCCCTGCAGCTGAAAAACACCCCCACAGCATGATGCTGCCACCACCATGCTTCACTGTTGGGACTATTGGACAGGTGACGAGCAGTGCCTGGTTTTCTCCACACATACCGCTTAGAATTAAGGCCAAAAAGTTCTATCTTGGTCTCATCAGACCAGAGAATCTTATTTCTCACCATCTTGGAGTCCTTCAGGGGTTTTTTAGCAAACTCCATGCGGGCTTTCAAGTGTCTTGCACTGAGGAGAGGCTTCCGTCGGGCCACTCTGCCATAAAGCCCCGACTGGTGGAGGGCTGCAGTGATGGATGACTTTCTACAACTTTCTCCCATCTCCCAACTGCATCTCTGGAGCTCAGCCACAGTGATCTTTGGGTTCTTCTTTACCTCTCTCACCAAGGCTCTTCTCCCCCGATAGCTCAGTTTGGCCGGACGGCCAGCTCTAGGAAGGGTTCTGGTCGTCCCAAACGTCTTCCATTTAAGGATTATGGAGGCCACTGTGCTCTTAGGAACCTTAAGTGCAGCAGAAATTTTTTTGTAACCTTGGCCAGATCTGTGCCTTGCCACAATTCTGTCTCTGAGCTCTTCAGGCAGTTCCTTTGACCTCATGATTCTCATTTGCTCTGACATGCACTGTGAGCTGTAAGGTCTTATATAGACAGGTGTGTGGCTTTCCTAATCAAGTCCAATCAGTATAATCAAACACAGCTGGACTCAAATGAAGGTGTAGAACCATCTCAAGGATGATCAGAAGAAATGGACAGCACCTGAGTTAAATATATGAGTGTCACAGCAAAGGGTCTGAATACTTAGGACCATGTGATATTTCAGTTTTTCTTTTTTAATAAATCTGCAAAAATGTCAACAATTCTGTGTTTTTCTGTCAATATGGGGTACTGTGTGTACATTAATGAGGGGAAAAAATGAACAAATGATTTTAGCAAATGGCTGCAATATAACAAAGAGTGAAAATTTAAGGGGGTCTGAATACTTTCCGTACCCACTGTACTTTTTTAATTGTTTATTGAGAAAAATTATCCAGTAATACATATCTGTGGGTGGAATAAGTATGTGAAGCTCTAGGTTTAGCAGTTAATTTGAAGGTAAACTTAGGCTCCACCTGTTCTTAAATGTTTTCAAATGTTTCGTTACAGAAAAAGTGGCAGGTCTATTATTTTGCATTTACACTCTTAAGACTTAATGCTCATATATATAAGCAAGCAAAGTTTGCTGCCATTATAAATCACTGAAGCAGTCAATTACTTCAGCTCAACGTGAGGTACACAAAGCTGCACTCTAGCAATAACTCCCGTTATAATCAATGAAGCTGTCTACGCTGTTTAGTGAATCTGTAATTGACAAAGTGTTTATACTTTGTTGGTTAGAATGAAAGGATTCACAAGCTTGCAGAACTATGTGTTGAGCGGAAACTGCCTAACTTAAACATCTGATTGGCCACTGCGTTCATACACTCAGCAGATGTCTGAGATTAGCTACAAAGCTCAACGCTGCAAAAACACATTGTAAAAAGAAACCTTTGATGCTTTTCACAGAGCACTTACACAAACACTCACAAAAGCGTTTTAAAGCAGGTGGCTATCAGCGGGTACCGGTACAGCAGAACAGCAGACATCATCACAATAAATGATCAAATAAATCTTTGGCTGGACAAACATTCTATCTGGCAGCTGCCAAAATAATTTCAATGCAGGAAAAGCCCTGTAAAGGGGATCTTTAAAAACAAATACTAATGCTGTCATTAAAACAAATGCTAATACATTCTGAAATCAAAATGTTTAAATGCAACTTTTCATTAATAAAATATTAAATTAATAATTAAATAAGGTTATTTATTTAAATATCATTCTTAAATATTAAAAGGCATGCATTTGAAGATTGTGTTTAAAAACTGCTGCATCTTACAACCAAATCCTGAATGTCTTAAGGGTGCAAAAAATGTGTGAGAAAAAAAAAGTGAGAGTCTGAATGTCAGAGAATGTCCGTGTGAATGTGGCTGCTTGTGTATCTGGCATTATGTATTTCATCATGCATAAACAAAGGTTTAATTAGGCAGTCTACCTGCTGGTGTGATGTTTGACGATAGATTTTCATATGCATTGGTTTATGTGAGCACTTTTGTGTGTGCACAGGTGTGAACGAGACGTGACTGTTTAGCATGCTGCCTGGCTCAGAAGGCAGTTTTGTCAGCAGTAAAGAAGAGGTCTAGGGCAGGACAGGGACAATTTGCTCCAGTGATGACTGATCCACTCCCAAGGCCGTTTTTCTCCATAAACGGCATGAAAACCAACAGATGTATATCATGATATACATCATGGTACATGACTCACTTCCAAAAGCACAATCTGTTAAACATGGTACTTAAAGTATTATTAAACTAAATATTATGAGCTATAATAATAATAACATCATTATCAAATATGATCCCAATAAAGATCTCAAAATCAGCCAAAGATTAAATGTAAAAAATGTTAATACTTGTCCTTCATGCATGTAGAACTGCTGACCTCTGAAATTAAAAAAAGAAAAGAAAAAAAGAAAGTGAAGAAAGTATGAATGGCCTTACATTATAATGCCGAAATCTGTTTATTCATTATCGACTGTTCCTCCTGTAAAGGTTAAGGCATGCAAATATTGATCTTTGTTAAAAGGGAAACTCCCTCAAAGGTGGTCTTAAGCCCTACAAATGCTGACTACCTCCGACAGTGAAGGGGATGTGATCCTTCAAACCACAGTGAGCATGTGCCATTATGAATTTAGATGCACTCTGAATGTGATGGTTTTAGCTCATGTCAGTCTTTTTAAACAGAACTTGAACAGATATGTAAAGGTGTTTATTCTACGGTGCAAACAATGCTCAGAGGAATTAAATACTCCCCATTATATAAATATACTAACAATAATAATTTACAATAACCTGAAACTTACCAGTAAATGCAGAGCAGAGGTAAAAAACAAAACAAAACAAAAAAAAACAAATATGCTTTTATATCTTTGACATCATCACACTTTAGCTTCACACTTCACTCTACATCACTGAAATTAAAACAAATTTATGGTTGTATGGTGAAAACAGTCCATGGTTATTCTTCTGTAAATCATAATAACAGAACCTGATATGAATACATATGATAAATGCATGTCTTACTGTAACTAAATCTATCCTAAGTTACTTTCTCTTAAAAAGAGTGTGTCAGTTTGCTTGCATCTTTCGGGTTGAAAACACCTCTCCACCCACACACACATGCACAAACACAACCCCCAAACTTCCTGTCAGTACACAAGATATGTTTATCTAAATGCAGATATCTGAATGTGTGACTGTAACCTACATAAAAATATATTGTCTTAAATGTATAAAAACAAATATACAGTTTGTCATGTAGTGCAAGAACAATGATCTCTCTGGATAAATCGATGCATTGTAATTCTTCTTCAAATAACATTCTGAACCAATCCAAACAAAACTTTACACATTTATATAATATGATTCTATTTATTAATGTTTTAAAGCAGCTTTTATTTATTTTTTTATTTTAGTTTTTTGTTTTAGTAATTGTTGTGTGCTAGACATTTTTCTCATTTTTTTAAAAAAAAAAGAAAGAAAATTCTATTTAGGTTAATTTTACGTTCATATTTAGTAATTCTTTTGTTATTTTAGTATTTTTTTCTGCTCTGATTTGGCATTAAATTCATATTATACAAAAGCCAAAGACCTTAACACTGAAGTTTGGCAACAAGTCACCTTAACGATTTAAAATCACCTTAGATTTGATTCCCTACACTGTTGCTGAAAAATTTAGATGCACAGAGAACCGTTAGAATCTCGATCATGACTTTATAAGAATCTAAATTTAAATGAATCGTGGGGTACCTCAAGATTCCATCCTTTACAGCTTGTATATAGAGGTTTGAATCACATACATGGCAGGGGAAAAGGACCTTCTGAATAAATCATGCGGTCCTGCTATATTTAAACATCTCATCGATCCCATTCTGATAGCGCTGTCGTGACTCACCATCTCCCCCCTTTCTCCTGTTTTTCCATCGGCCCACCCCTTCATACATCTTAACACGCTGCTGAGACGTTTTAGGTTGAATCCTATGTGCTCTGTCCATCCAAAGCTGTTGCATATATGCCAAGCTAGAAGTGTAAGTGTGTGTGTGTGTGTGTGTGTGGGGGGGGGGGAGAGTGCACCTGCAGAGTAGTGACTGCTCTGGCAGATAGATTCCAGTACGCACAGTCCTTCACCATGTCCGAATGTCCTCAAAAACCAAACAAACACTCCCTGTCACACTACCCTAAGACAAATTATGAAATACCTATACACACAAACACCTTCAAACTCAACAAATGGATGATAACGTTCTAGCCGGCAGACTTGAAAATATAACAATCAGCATTGGTCCTGAATGCTCATGCTCCTCAAGGAAACTGTTTTATGGTTTTGGCTACAACTTAGAATCATCCTAAAAATAGCTTATGTACCAAGATTTGGGTTATTAATTTAATATGTACAATTATATATGTAGAATATACAATTAATCATTTCACTATATGCATGTTAAATTTAGTAATAAGGGATTTTCCAACCATAGGAGCAAATTAAGCTAGAATTACTACCGTTGTGTATTTTTCCTCCTCCTGAAACAACACGTAACACATCGACAAACCGCAGGCAGCACAGAATGAGTTAGGAAATGTTCACACAGGATGTGTTCTTGCATTCAAAAACAGCTAAACGGAGCACCACATAAATGGAACAGAACACAGGGGTTTCGAGATGAGTTTTTCAAATCATCTTAGAAATGGTGGGAGACATTTTAAAAATAGTCAGGATGCAACTGCCACAGACGTCAGTCAGAAACAGATCAACAATAATAATATATATATAAAAAAACTAAATAAGTCTACCTAAAACAGACTGACAGTGAATAACAGAATAAAAAAAGGATTCTACACATTTTGAATAGATAGAAAAATAAAAGCACTACTAATGACATCACTGTTAGAAATTGCAATACTAAAAATAAAATATTAAACTACATATAATAATAGCTGAATTTTAACTACTATCTGGCAGGACTACAACAAATTTAAAAAACATGATTAAAGTCACATGCAAGTATTAAACACTTGCATAATTCATAACAACCAATCCCTAATGTATTATGCGTAGCTTGATGTATTGTGGTGTGGTTGTATCATATCCGGTTAGCATCTGTGTGGTCTGTTTAGTAAACATTTAATGGAATGTAATGGGCATCGAAATTCCAGTGTCAGCTATTGCTTTCACCAAAATGCTTTTTTTATTTATTTAAGAAAATAAATAAAAAAACATTTTTGCTGAGCACAGCAACATTTCCCCCCAGACTGTCTGCTGTCCACTGCACAGAACTTTTGTGTGAGTGACAGCTTCACACACACACAGGTTTGTTTTGCTATCAAAATGAGGACATTCCATAGGCGTAATGGTTTTTATACTGTACAAACTGTACATTCTATCCCCCTGCACTACCCATACACCTAAACCTACCCATCACAGAAAACATTCTGCATTTTTAAATTTTTAATAAAACATTGTTTAGTATGATTTTAAAGCTATTTTAAATATGAGGACTCATGAAATGTCCACAAATTTCATGTTTACGTCGTAATACCAGTGTAATATCCATGTCATTATACAAATTTGTGTCCTCATAAATCACAAAAACATGCACGCACGCACGCACGCACACACACACACACACACACATTTCATTTAACAGTTTTACTTAGCAAATTTTAGAGCTACACAAATACACACTCAGGGTACACACTTCTCTTTCTCTCTCCAATTTAGTCCTTGGACAATGATTTTTCCATATAATGTATCTCACTGCAATAAAATCTGCTGCAATTATTATAAAGACCTTGATGTAACTGGTCAGAAGCGTCTGTAAAACCACTGTACACTGTCAAGAAATAACAATTACCACTTCCTGTATTTCTAACTGAAAAAATTGCAGTCCACTATAAATATCCATTTACATGTACATTCTGAACAAAATTTCTGCATGTTAACCAGCATCTAGTGTCAAAATTACTATTGCAGGAAGAAGCTTTGAGTTCTGTCAGAAAAACCAACTGATTCAGCTGACTGAAAAGGTTGCTGCATAACACCAAAGTACATGGTACAAACTGGAAGGAAAGAGCTATGTTAATCTTAATGAGAATTCATCAATTATGAAGCTTACCTTCATGAGCCATCGTGACTGTGTCCTCTTTGGTGCTGTTATTGTAGATAATGACGGCCGAGGCATTGAAAGCAGCTGCCTTAAGGATCTTCTCCTTGAAGGTACACTTCCCTCTCTGCATAATGGCCACCCAGTGTGAGGTCTTCGGAGGCACTACAAACCGGGTGTGCGGACAGCAGCCTTGCAAATCCACCGCTAAAAAGAAATAAAGAAAGTTAGTGGGCCTTGACTGCTGTCTTCATTTAGATTTTGTACAGGATACAAGCTCCAACAAAAGTTATTGTATTGAGTTTGCTGTTTTCTACACCTTTTGCATCAACCTAGAAATATATAAATTTAGGTCAGTTTATTTTTATTTTTTTTACATTTTCTTCATTTTTCACATCAAAATTGGGTATCAATAATCTTGAATTTCCACTGGTGTTGACTATTGAAATTTGGATGGCATCCCAACACACTGTAAAACATTTTCAGCTGGTTAAACTTAGAAATGAAACTCACAAATAGTCGAGACAATGGATTATTTAAGTTAAAAATGAAACTTAAAGTAATGCATTGCCTTGACTATTTGTGAGTTGAAACAAAGGTTATCTTAAAATTGAGTTAACTTCTGTTTAGTTGAGTTCACTCACATTTTTAAAGGCAGCAGGTGAACTTTCATTTCTAAATTTAACCAGCTAAAAATGTTTTACATCCTTGTGCAAAAGTACACAAAAACTATTTTATATTGCATACCACAATTTATAAAAGGGTTAGTTCCTCTCCTTGATTCTGATAGCTGTGTTTTATTCATGATAAAACATGGCTATGACCGCTTCACCCAACGGTTGTGTATCACCCTTAGCAACCACTCTTAGTAATGTAAACTGTAGTTGCATCCCAAATGACACACTATACACTATGCACTTATACACTATGTACTTGTGCACTATGAACTCATCAGTGTAGTGTGTGAATTTTAAAAGGTTATTTTGTCATTTAACATCAGTCTGATAGCCCCTCCCACTCCACAACATAATTAAAGCTGCGACAGTTGAGTGCATGAAGTGTCCAACATTCCACACTTCGTTTTTTCCATTCATTTAGTGCATCATCCGGATATTTAAAGTGCACTTTTTCTTTTTGGAATTTTCAGTGTGAACACACTACTTGCACTATTTATACTCAAAACGTCATAGAATAGTGCATAAGTACGCAAACTGGGATGCACCTTGTATGTTCTCAATTTATATTGTTCACTGAAGCTTACTGTATTATGTAGAAGTGAATTGTGAGAAAGAGATCAATTGAACGAGTTTATTACTTGCATTCAGGTCAGTCCTATGTTCATAATAAAAAATCTGTTTAAATGTCCGATGTATTATCCTGTCCTTTTAACAGTTAAGGGGTTTTCCCGTGACTGACAGCGCTAGTCAAAGTATTTGTCAGTTGCGTCTTGTTCCGTGTTCACAGCAATTCAGTCTTTTGTAAAAGTCTTCGCTTCTGACTGACACACTCATAAAGACAGTCTTTGCCCACAAAGCCATCTAATGGCGTAATAATGTAACTTCTGTAGCTGTTCACGGTCAGGTTCTCCGCTTCGCGTCGTGCCTAACAATGCCCTTCAGCCGTGACTTATTCACGATACAGCACAGCCTCTCGTACCTTATTGCTTACTTCAAGCAATACAGTTCAAAAATTTGGGGTCAGTAAGACTTTTTAATTGATTAAGTGACAAGTAAAGACATTTACAATGTAAAAAATAAATAAATAAATAAAAATATATATATTTCTCAATTTTAAAAGTTTAAAATTGTCAACACAATAAAAAAAAATGAGCACCAAATCAGCATATTAGAATGATTTCTGAAGCATCACGTCATGTGACTCTGAAAACTAGAGTAATGGATGCTGAAAAATATAAAATATAAATATTGTAAAAAATATTTAAAAAGCTATTTTATATTTTAATAATATTCACAATATTACTGTTTTACTGTATTTTTGATAAAATAAGTCCATCCTTGGTGAGCATAAGAGACTACTTTTAAAAACATTAAAACATTTTACTGATCTTAAACTTTTGAATGGTGTAACACAACATAACATGATCTAAACAAACAAATACAGGCTATGCCCTTGTACTCATTTACAAATAAACACATAACACATAATACTCCAATAATATCTGACTCACAAAAACTCCTAAAGGAATGTAAAAGAAATCATAATTTCAAATCCTAAAGATATCAACAAAGAATCCACTACAAATCCAACTGGATGAACTGAATTGTCAGTAGGTTGTGCTTATATATGCAGCCTCACTTTGTGCTGTTGACTTGCATTTCTGATGAAACGCACACTAACCACCATGACATCTGTGGACTGAATGCATACCACCACTAAACTCATTAGTAATGTAATAGAGTATGTGGGGGCTGCCTGCCTCCCTGTTTCTTATGTGATTGCTCCATTGACACTGGAGATTATGGAGGCAGTCTTATGAGTTGGGCTATGCAAACTAATGCCCTGTCACTTCCAAACACTGACTCATATGTCGAAGCAGTCTGGCCCGCTCTCGAGCTGGAACCCCCACAGGGAGGCAGAGCAGGTCACGATAATTGATTGTCTTTAAAAAGTAATACGAAGGCTTTTGCTTGTTTCAGCACCCAGCCCACCACCCCAGCAAAGCCCACCATCCTTCCCTCAAGGCATTCTAGCAAGACTTGAGCACTAAACGCAAAAAATGCAAGGAGAGAGGTTGCAGAAAGAAATCTCTTTACCATTGGGATTACACACACAGGCATTCACATATGCATGCACATATCCGGGCATGCTCACACAGACACGGAAGATGAAGCAGAATCAAATATTCATCAGTTTGCAGCACCAACACTGAGATAATGTTGGTTTTTGCGTGCGTGTATGCGTTTACTGGGATGGAGAATCAACAGATGAGGAGTCCAAAAGCTAATAACGTTGGTCCACAAGTTAATATTGTAGCCCTACCATCACTATAATATTAGTATCCGCATAAATGATTCATGCAACGGATCAACAGCTGAGATACTGCGTAGAACTGAGAACTGTTGTAATATGAATCCAAACATCACCTGATACTAAACCATAAAAACAGTCTGATGATACATCATAGATGGACAGAGAAAATAACAAATGTTCGCAGGTGGAAATGAATTCAGTGTATTTCCACAAAATAACTGTTAACAAAATAAAAAGATAAATATAGAATTTAATTTTGGCATTCATATACCGATTTCATGCTTGCATTCACCAAAACTTGTTATTAACTGAAAATTAATAATGAATGTGCCGTAATTGCAGTGAGTACTGAAAGTCCTTTAAGGTCGAGGTTGGTGTTGCATAGTGCATCTTTGACTTTGCAGCGTTATCAGTGCTGGGAGGGCATATTTGGGTTCGTAAGGAAAGCTAGTGAAATCTGGTCTTCTATTTGAACTTTCTCCAAGTTACGTAAGGTTATATAACAAGCTCCATGACATCCCAAAAAGCAAAAACACATGAAACAATCGGGACAGTTTAGTTCAACTTTGACATAGAAATATTTAAACTCAATGTGTGTGACCTCAGAATGAGAGTTTGAGTATTGAAGTCCATTTCACTTCTTGTTGAATAAAAAAAGGCACTTTCCACGGTGCAAATTATAGCATGAAACTCATTTTAAGACTGGTCAATAAAAAAAAGATTTAACCTTTACAAAATGCTGATCGTCAACCTTAGAAGGTCAAAGAAAAGTATCTTTATTTTATATTCATTTTTAATAAAGTTAATGTAATTATTCCAAGTTGCAACTCTGTTTGGCAACCCCTGGACTAAAATGTTGGACACGTCTAAATACAATTAAATAACCTGATTTGCGTGATTGTTATTTTCTAACATTAAACATTAAATAAACATCAAAAATACCCAAAATTAAATGAATATGATAGATAAAATGGAATATATCCATGGGTAATGGGTTTAACCAGTAAATTAGCCTAAAGTGAGTTGTCACTCAGTTGGGGCTAACTAACTTGGGACCATACAATGGTTTGTAGTTACTTATAATTCCCATAAAATAAAGAAAGTACTTGTTTGAATATTTTGCCTTTCAATAACTGTAACATGGTGGAAAGGTAAAGCCTAATTAAGGCAGTCAATCACATGTTAAAAGGTTAGTTCAACCAAAAATGAAATTTCTGTCATTAATTACTTACCCTCATGTCATTCCACACCCGTAAGACCTTCTTTCATCTTCAGAACACAAATTAAGATATTTTGATGAAATCCAAGAGGTTTTGAATAATAAGCCAGTGTTTGGCTGTAAACACGGAAACGCAGCACTGCACCAACTGCTTAGACTGACAGAGAAGAGGAAACATTTTTGAATAAAGTCATTATTTTTGTTTTGTTTATGATTACAATAAGTATTCTTGTCGCTTCATAACATTAAGGTTGAACCACTGTAGTCTCGTTGACTATTTTCACTGTAGTCTCATTGACTATGTTTTTACTACTTTTCTGGACACTGAATGTGGTAATTTCGTTGCTTTCAATGGCGGATAAAAAAACCTAAAAAAAACTTTAAATAAATTGTGTAAACTGCCAAAACTCTCCATCTGTCAGAGAGAGAACCATGTGAGAAATTCATCAGCAGCAATGTCATCAGTTTGTCTGGTCATCATATGGTAACAACAGAATCTCCTACAGAACATAGCACCCAGAAACAAGAACCAAATACAACCCAATACAATATTTCTTATATTTTTATCTTTTTCTTTTCTTCTTTCTCTTTTCTTCAAAAGCAAGTCATCTGCATGAAGGAAAATCTGATGTAATATGTGACTTATCCTTTAGACTAATTCATGATCTAGTTAGGGCAAAACGCACGTGAATGTAAAGTAATCTTAATAAGATGTCATGCTGGAGAATTTAGATGGATTAAATTCCATGTCCCATGCCATCTAAAGCAGTGAGAATTCTTTGTTAAAGTGCTCTTTTCAGTCTTGCTCTACTTAATACTCAACTGAAAATTATTTGAACTTAATGACTCAGCGTGTTAGGCTCGACAAGATGCCACCATCTTTGTAAAAGCTGGTAAAATCAAGTTGTTTGATCTTTTAGAAAAGAGAAATGAACCATGTCATTTTCATTTTAAATATCATTGCATCATCATTTAAATGGACTAAATGCAACAATGACAAATGCAAAACAAGAAAACATTCAAATGCATGTTCTCACATATCCACTCTGCTCTATAGTAAAATGGATAGTATTACAAATTCAGAACATAAGTTACAGTCATCAAAACTGGATCCTGTTATGAAGCTTTGACGGTATACATCAGAACTATACCACGTAGCTGAAAAAAAAAATAAAAAAACGAATGCAGTTCAAAATAAAGCAACGAATATTATTATTACCAACTTTAGAACACAACACACTTCTAATAGAAATGTTATCAGTCGTTCTGGACATAATAATGACCCACAGTTTTCAGAGCCAATAACGTTGGTTCAGAGGCTGGTCAAGCAATCTGGCACTAGGTCATTTCTACCAATCATTAGCTGGGACGTTCAAATTGTCTGTAAAATCAAATCAGGATCTTGTGCAATAGCTAGGCAGAGCATTATGGTTTTCACAAATTAAATGCGGACATGTGCTTCCTAGAAATCCCTGTCTCTATTAATTATAATCAGACAATCTGGAGCATGAGAGTTGATCAGTGTGAGTTTGAAAATCAAATTGATCCTGTGTATCTGGGACATGTCTGTCATCATCGCGCACGGGACATCAGCATTAATTATTATGGGTAAATATGTATAAAGCTAGATTACATACAATTAAGTTAACAACTCAGCCATAAAATAAAACAGAATTATCAAAAAATTATGTTGAGAAAAAAATGTAAAGTTGCCATTTGATATTTTTGCTATTTTGATATTTGCTGTGCCCTTGATCTGCACTGGACTAAAATTACAGGTGCAATAGGTAATTCTCAACAGAAATATTTTTTGTTATACTGGTTGAAAGCCTTCTTATATTCTGATAGCAATCACTATGTTAAACGGTCTAAATGTATTTTTTATAAACATATATCGTCTGTGGAAGGTGCAGGGCCATAAAATGTTCATCCAATCTTTATATTCGGTCCAAATGAATTAACATACCTGCCTGTCAATGTATGTTTTTACATACCTTTGTAAATGATGCAAAATGATACACCTCTCGATGGAAATAAATGTTGAGATGTTATTCCCATCAAGAGGTGCATCAATTTTTGGTCAAGATCTTGTATTGACAATGCAAGAGGTGAGCACTCTGTAAAGTCTACTACTCCAGCACATCCCAAAGACTTTCAATGAAATTAAGGTCTGGACTCAGAGGTGCCAATTCATGTGTGGAAATGATTCTTCATTCTCTCTGAACCGTTCTTTCACAATTTTAACCCTGGTAAATCTTGAAATTGTCATCCTGGAATATGGCCATGATGTGTCTTCATATATGGTTGTTTAAGAAATTAAAAGCTACAGACTCCATCATTAAGGCTTAAAAGAATTGTTGCCAAACATAAACATGCTAGAAACACAATAATCACTATAATAATGATTCACTCATAGATTCTTAAGTGTTTGCCTATTAAAATCCAAACAGCGACTTTTTTTTTTTGGCCGGGTAAGAAATGTACATTCCAAAATAATAAACCAAACAAATCAATCCAACAACAATTACAAATAGTAGACAATTTAACCTGGATTACTGTACATAACACAGGCCCGGTTTCACAGACAGGGCTTAGACCAAGCCAGGATTAAGCCTTAGTTCAATTAGGGCATTTAAGTATCTTTTATAAATGTGCCCTACAAAAAAACATTAATGGTATGCATCTTGAGACAAAATAATGGCACTGACATATTTTAAGATATGTCAGCGTAAGTTGTTTTCAGTTAAAGCAGCTCAAACATGCATTTTAGTCTGGGACTAGCTTAACCCTTGTCTGTGAAACCGGGGGATAGTGTTTAATTTCTGTAAAAGGTGCATAATTCACCTTTCACAGTATTCAGAGAAAAGACTCGAAAACTGATACCTATAATCCACAAGTCTCAAGAAAGAAAACAGTTTTAAACATAAAATAAAATGTAAGTAAATGCGGAACACATCTGCATTCTTTTTAAGACTACGCTCATTTTTTATCTTTGTTTTTGCACCTCTTACATTGTCAGCACAACCACGACAGGCATGTGCAAGCTTAGGAATGCTAGATACCATCAGCAGAAGCCACAAAATCCTTCCATCAGACCACCTGCACTACAACCAGATAAACGTCACAAATAAGCCATATCTCAATGTGGTATCTCTCATGTCTCCCTGTGGGAGTAGGAAAGATACAACTTGGTTTGTGCAAACATGAACAGCTGGCAAACTGTTGCTGGATCTGATACTGAATGCGATATTTGCATCACACTAAGATCAATTTTCAGGTGAATCTACAACAATTATTTTTAATCACTACAAAATTACATAAATCACACTTTAAAAATTCCAGGAAAAGCTTTCACAGTCATTCATCCACAGCAGAACTCCACAATAGAAAGTGCTGTTAGACTGATATGTAGGTCAATCCTGACAGAAGTGCACATGAGAACCGTTGATGACAAGGCACATCACATCATCTACTGTATTTTGTTCGGACTATTTGGGTGCTAAGAGGTAAAGGCATGCTAAAGAGAGGGAGAGAAAAAAAGGAAGATACTTACTTGCATTTTTAATATACTGGAAAATATTAAACTCACAATTTCTAAAGAGTGAAATCACATTAGAATAGGCCCTATATCACAGTGAAGTGAACATTGGGGGAAAAAGTGCCAGTTAGGAAATATTATATAATTAGGGCTGTGGTGAAAATAGAAATCTCTCAATTTTAATTGACTCTATTGACTCATTTTGATAAAATATTTATTCACAAATTTCCGAAATAATAAATAAATGAAAACAGGCATGTTAGAGTTCAAAAAGTCCTGCATCACAGGAATGATGCCTATGTTGATGAAAAATACTTGGCTTGTTATATTATATTTAACTGCTGCTCATCAGCAGAAATTGTTTGATGAGCAGTTCACTACATTCAATGCAGACTCACATAAGTGCTGCTCTGTGCATGATAAGTTGTGGGACAAAAACAAGGAAGTAAAATATGTGCAACTTGTGACTTCTTCAAGAGTCTCCAAGTACTTGCAAAGGCAAATGACCTGTAAAAAAAAAAAAAGATCCAGGTCCAGGTTCAGCTCAACCAATCACTAACATCATTGAGACTTCAAGGGATGATTAAAGTGCTTCTATAAAAACAAACACAACATACAATGATATTTCAGACATTTTCAGAAGAGGCACAAAACCCATTAAGTATTTGTGTGAATATAAAGCAAGTTTTTAGTAAATCTTTACCAAATCACTACAAACTACGTTTAGACACGACACTAATTTGATTCTCAGCAGCTCGTCTCCTAACATCGTGTTCATCTCAAATGAGAAAATATTACGAACTCACATGCACCCACACAGAGGAAAATCATGTATATTAAGAAAAACACAGGCAGGCAATTTGCTTCCTCAACCCTGCTGACCATCTCCAACCTCACTTCATATGACAACAACACCACTGAAATCAATGGCCCAACATTACTCCAGCTCACATTTCCTGCCTGGATCAATTAGAAGCATGTGGTACGTCACATGGTTCCTGTCTGTTCTTTCATCTGTTTCTTTTTACAAATGGATTTTTTTTCTGTTCTTTCTTGAGTAGTAGCAATTTAAACTGTTTACATGTCACATGATATTTAAGGAACCTCTCACAAGTAACCTGCAAGTGTTAACTTACAGAGCTATTTCTACCTGATTTAACCCATAAAAACTTAGTTCTGTTGGTATAAATGAATGTACTTAGTTTGCTTCAGTGATATTCAAAATATTTTTGACATTTTTTCATGTACTTACACTTGGCTTTAAGGAAGCAGGGCAGAAATTAAAATGTTTTGACAACACATGGTGGAAAACTTAAATCAAATCTTCTAAATGTATGAAAACGTCTCGGGTTACAAATGTAACCATGGTTCCCTGAGAAGGGGAACAAGACACTGTGTCTGACAAGACGCTATGAGGCATTCCCCATAGTGTCTTGTCAAATGCAGTGCGATCGAAAGGGAACTGCAGCATTAATATTTTTTATTAATATCCAATATGTGTGACTTAACTGTATAGTATAATCTCTATGGAATACCACTCAAGCCACTATCTTTCTCCTATTGCAGCCCTTCAACATGAAAAAAGAAATGAAAAAGGAAAAATAAAAACCATATCAGAATGAAGAAAGTACAGAAAATGTCAAGGTTATATCACTAGCTAACTATTTAAATTAATTCAATTTAATCAATTAGCCTACTTGACAAAGATGGACCATTGAGTTACTTGGCCATTGGCCAACTTGTCATGTTCAGGACCTGGGGTGAACCTAATTAACCCTTTTGTCAGGGTCTTTTACTACCATTTGGGCTTGTTCAAGCATCATAAATCCCTATGCACTGGGAATCATGCTACAGGATGCTTATCACCACAAATATTCATTACCTCTCACAGGCCACAGTCTTGTTTGAGGCTGCTATCTCTTTGGCTTGATGGTTCATGTCTGATTGGGGGCTTTGCTGGACTGGCTTTTATTGGACGCTAAGTTACCTCTGCATACTGGCAGGTGATTTTCTGTCTCACTACCCATTAGCTAAGTGTGGTTTGTTGTTTTTCCAGAACCCTAATGATGGCAGCAGCTGGTGGGGAAACAGAGAATTGAGTGAAAAAAAAAAAAAAATGGTGTGTCACAAGGCCCTGCATACCTTCTGTCTGTTTCACTTTCTCCTTTTCTCTCTTTCTATAGGATGACCTAAAAGCAAGAGAATCTTTTTGTGCTCACAACCTTGTTTAGACTGATGAGCCACTGGTAAGCTATCTAAGAAGCAGGAGGAGAGATAAACAGAGGTCAGACGAATACATTGAGGTCTCCTGAGGAAATATAATCTTGAGGCAGTCAAACAGGAAGCAATGTGCTGCTTGTTTTTTTTCTGTGTGAGACAGGCTCACTAAGGCGTATAGTTTTTCAAATGCAAATATACAGCACAGTCTTATGTTCTGTTTAGTGCTGGAGCTCAAATGTTGATGGTGACTGATTTGACACTTGTCAAGGTTCAGTAACTGTTTTAAACAGCCTGTTCTTGTATGGCTTATAAGTATAATGATAGTTAATAGGGATGGACAGATATTTGTCATCAACCTGCTGATCATTCTTAAATTTAGGGCTAGTAGTGTTTTTAATTGCAGCATGCATGTACAAATTGCAACAATCACATTTATAGCAGCTTGTATTTAGAGCTATAAATATGAAACATGTATGATGCTAGCATTGTCAAAAGTACCGACCACGATACCAAGTCGGTACTTAAATTTCATAAAAGTGGGCTGATAGAACCCTGCTTTCAAATGCTGTTTGAAATGTTTTTTAACCGTTGATCATTGTAGCCAATCACAGACATATCTGACGAGCGTGTAGACACAAAGGCCAATCAGAGGCGTTTATGAATCTGCTCAACAGTGCTCAAAGCGTCACATTTTTAAAATTTCAGAACCAATTTGGTATCGTGGTCGGTACTTTTGACAACACTATGATGTGCACATTTTCAAGAGTAGTTATGGTCATTCTGTTTAACTGATTACAAGATGTGACTGAAAAGAAAAGGAAAATGCAAATAAAATTAAAAATTACTTTTAAAAAAAAGGTGCAAAAATAAATTGGAGTATGCTTGATGTAACGTGAGTGGTGGCAGTCAGACGGTGCGTGTGCACAGACAGGCACACTTTCAGCCTCATTTAAAACGTCACTGCATTAGACTGTCAAACCCATTTGAAGAGCTCACCAGAGTTATATGTTTGCCATGATAACTGCAATAACAGTTTATGCTGCAATAACAGCAATGAGACATCATCTCGCAAATGCTTAGCTATTCATTTGGGACTCTTTGCACAAATACATACAAATTTAATGTCAGTAATGGCATTTTTCAGTGTTAACAGATCATTTTAAACTATTTTCTGACATGTACGATCAGTATTATCACAGTGCCCACAGTAGAGAATCAAGATCAGTTTAATCAGTGTTATTTAACATTGCCGTCACTCCAAAAGACTGTGACAAAAAAAAAAGAAAAAAAAAAGCTTTAAACCCATACCCACCCCCCTTCCTTTTTTAAATGCATGCAGCTGAGAGCAGTAACATCCCAAACACCCATTCCTTTGAGAGAATATTCTTGGTCAGCTGATCTGTAGTACTGAGCCACTCAGGAATGATTATGCCGATAGTGAAATCACAAATGCAGACATCCTCGAAGAGAGAGTGCTTCCTGACTAGGGATGTCAATTTACATAAATTCCTATAATCGATTGTTGTTTAAATTTACAATTATCAGTAGATTAATCGTAAACCTTAACCTCTTAAATCCAAAGTGGGGGCGCTAATAAGTTATCACGTTTCCACCACTTGCTTAACCTACACAAAATGTGTTGTTTAAGCTTAGAAGCTTGGCTTAGTGAATATATGGAAAATGACCATCACTTAACAAGTGCTTTTAATTTTGCTTACATATTAGAAGTGCTCTATTTTCATAGCATGAAAAAATAACTGCTTTTACTTTACATAAAAATGTGATCTGTAAAATTATCATAATAACATAGACTTGGGTCATATATAGTTGAAAAGGTCTCAACTAGCAGAATACAACAAGCATATTTGTTTCTGTTAGGGTGGTTTCACACTTGGTATGATTGCCTGGTCCAAACCAGAGTTCCATTCTGGAAAGTGAGTGAAACACAAACACATTTTTATCAAATCATATGTCATTAATTGCGGTTCACTTCCGCGATTTAGTACGATTGGTTCATATCAGCAGCGAACCGTACCGGAGTTCACATGAACCGTAAACCAGACCACCCTTTTTAAACTGACTCGGGTACGGTTCGTGGGTGCGCACCCTAGTTAGGAAGACGACGTTCACATCATCCAAACGAATCAAACTCTGACGTCAATCGAACCCGAATGCGCACCAAAAGTGCTAGTGTGAAAGCACCCTTAGAGACCAAACTGTACCAAGTATTTGTATGAAAAATCTGCCGATGCATGCATAAATAATATACACATGATGCTTTTGCACCTTGTTTTTATTTGTAACTTTGCAAAATATTTGTAAACCATAGTAGATTACATATCTTTACTTGGAGCAGGTAGTCCCAAACGAGCCCAAACACAACTTAAGACGATGCGTAGATCACGGAGTGACATGACATGCTGCTTGGCTAAAGCTATAGGATTTCCGGGATCAGATCGTGTCACAGTCAGACACTGTTTTACAGCTGAAGCGCACTTGGATTAATTTGATCACTCAGATAGCAATGTCTTGATTTACCAAGCGCCATAGAATAGGAGCGAACAGCTGAAACAGCGCTGGAAGATCGTCACTCATCAACCAGGATCTTATTACTTGTTTATTCTATGTACTTTTATTGTGGCGTTTACACATGCAAGTAGTTGGAGGATTTTTGGACCCTTGCCTTGATTAATTATGTTTAGAAATAAGTGGCTAGCCTACCTAATCCATTTCATGGTTGAAAATACGTAACTACAGTGCACTCACTTCCTTTTTCCTCATGTGTCTGCTGCACGCATGCGCATGAGCCGCACACACCTCAAAACTACGCACTGTGATGACCTTGCTTAATCGACCATTGATAAGTTTTATCAATTAAATTATTATCAACAATTAACGATCGTCAATTAATCTTTAGCATCCCTAATCCTGGCCTGAAAGTGATTAGAGTAACAGAGGAAGTGGGTGTTACTGCTTACAGTATGTCAGTACTCTGCTCTCTTTATACAATATGTTCTACTAAGAATCATTACCTTGCCTCAGATCCAATTGAGATGGCAATAAAAGAAGTGGAAGTTTAGCTTTGGATTTACTGTGCAAACTTACTCTTAAATGATAGAATGTCTCCTTTAGCTATTGTCTTTCTTGCCTCACTGCAAACAGGGGAATGGATGTGCTAATGTCCTTGAGAACATATTTCATATGAAATATAGAGCCTGGTGTCCCTTTTCCAGCTCCTGACTGGATCAGGATTAATGACCTCCACTGGGTTCACTGGCATAATGACCAGCAGGTCAGACAACTGCCTCGGGTCAATTAAACACACTAGCTTAACTAGAACAGCATGTAAGCTGAAAATTGGTACAATGAGGGATGGACACACGACTTAGAATACTGCCCTGCTGAAGCCATCAAAAACAAGGCTTGAAAACAGAATTCAAAATATGTGATGATCAGCAGTAAAGATCCCTTGACTGCAATGGTTGGCATTGACATATTCATCTTCTTTAATCTTACCACAATGGCACTAAACCAAGTCAAAGAGCCCTGCACCTCACTAAGCATTCTAATGGTGCTATAAATATTGATTAATAATTGATTTACAGAGAATCTCAGTCTCAAGGATTTCTGGTGATTTCTGAGCATCCTGTAACCTGAACAAGCAGAGTATAAGAGAACAACTGGGTTAGAGAGAGAGATATACATCCGAACACTGGAAGACGACACCAGCCAGCCTAAGAATTATTATAGATACTGCACTTCCCTTAAGCCATTCAATACATTCAGGAGGATCTAGCAAAAACTAAATGATTCAGCAAAATTTCAAATAACAAGTGCAATGGAGATGAATTTACCAAAATATGTCAGCTAATAAAGAAATGGGAGATTAATAAAGACAATCCAGACAGCGACTGCAAAAAGCAACTTTGGGGCTTCAAGAACATGCATGATACGGTGATTGAACAAAGCAATTGAGCAACACCGGTTGGCGTCAAGCAGGCCACCTAACATATGCTCTGAGACGCAAGAGCTGCTAATTTAGTGCAGAGGAGGGCAAGGGATGGTATTACTGTTATAGCAAACAAAGCAAGCCACACTTGTGTCCCTTATCCCCAACGTCACTGAATTTTCAGAACAGAGCACACAGTGGTGCAGGCCTCTTCAGGGGAGGTTATGCAAGTATATCGTACGAAGGGTGTACAGTTCTGTTTACGGAGTCATCATTGCAAGAGAATCAGCCAAAGCATGGCACCTGAATATCCACAAGGTCTCACATGCTGCTACATAATTGCCCTTTCAGCTGCTCAATCAAGTATAGAAT
>RJVU01018281.1:6847281-6862616 GCA_003731715.1 Anabarilius grahami
AAGTTCAGCTTGGGCTGTTGGCCAAAGGGAATGCTGTCACTGACAGCCTGGTGTGACCCGAGGGGGAGTTGCCAAGCAGTTCGCGAACTGCTTTTGGGCCTTTGTCTCAAGCCATTTTTTCTTGGCAGGCACTCTCCTCAAGCATGGCGGCGTGGGTATATCGTTCCCCAAAGCGTTTCAAACGCAGAGTGGAGTTCCCTTCGAAAGGGAACGTCTCAGGTTACGTATGTAACCATAGTTCCCTGAGAACAGGGAACGAGACTCTGCGTTTCCTTGCCATGCTTCGGGTTGCCTGCCTGCAGAACAGTCCCTCAAGACGATAGATGCTGGCTGTCTCTCCAGGCGCTCCTTTATACTTCCGGGTCGCGCCGTATGACGTCATAGGCTGTCGCCGGCCAATAGGAATTGGAGTTATTGGATAGTGCTTTCAGACACCTGGGTCACGTGGCGTTCCCCAAAGCGTTTCAAACGCAGAGTCTCGTTCCCTGTTCTCAGGGAACTATGGTTACATACGTAACCTGAGACGTTTTTTGGACACGAAAATACTGCAATATTTTAGTATAGCTGCAATACAACTGCAGGTTTACTGCTGTTGACCTTCAACGTACTGCAGTTGTACTGTGATTATACTTCATTATACTGCAAATCTTTGGTTGTGCTTAATTATACTGCAGTTATAATACTTTGTACTGCAGTTTTACTGCAGCTGTACTTCAATATACTGCAGTTCTTTTTGTAAGGGAGGGAAAACCAAACTAAAACACAATGAAACTAAACATTACCCTTACACACAGTTGGCAAATGTTTCAATGTAATGAGATAAACACCTTTCTGTAGCATCTTCATTTCAGCAATAATATAATGTCCTAAAATACAATAACAGCTTACAAATATATAAATATTTATTTCTTATGTATTGTCTTTTGATTCCGTATCAGACTCTGGTTCAAACATGTACAGCTGAATTTCATCGGCTGCCATTTCTCAACATCAGAATTTTTCAAAACAGTTCCTCTCATGTAATGGCAGGGACGTGGAAAATGATTTTAATAAGCAAAACTGTCACCCTGTCATAGAAGTGGCCATTTACTTTCAAGTCTTGAATGTGGCATGCCCATCAAAACTGAGTGTTTCAAAGAGAGGGTCAAAAACAGGATAGAACATAGTCTATTACCTTTAACAATGTTCTTTTGATGTAAAAATCTAACTAACATTACAAGTGGACCTCAGAGAACATCTGAACATTTTTTTTTTTTTTTAAAGGCAGTTCATGACTCCTTTAAACATTGATAAAGACTCAGTATGTTCTACATGTGTTTATAAATACTAGTGGTGAGGCCTATTAAATAGATTTTGACTGGTAAATATCCTAATGCATAGCCAAAGTATCACTTTAAGAGTGCATTTGAGATTTTATCATTTTTATCATTATATTTGCACTGTGGTTGCACAATGTGCGTTAACTGAAAACCAAGCAAAATAATATCCCATGAGAAAAACTAAAATGGTCAGTGATTGTGAGAGTTTCATTTACATTTTATGTTTTACACTGGCTAATTTTCACTGCAACAGAAAATTATATTTAAAATTTGGACTCTTGGTCTGTTGTCCCTATTTTAGCTGTTATGCAATTGTGTTTGCAACATGTGTGTGTTGAAATCAGAATTTCCCCATGACCCCAGTCGAAATATAAAAACTCAGTTAAACTAGCCATACAAATTGTGGACGACAGCAGAGAAAGAAACATCTGAAAACAAACACTTATAGCATCATGAGACTTTACATCCTTCTCAGTTTTCTGCTTTTGGCTGGTGAGAATTTACAATTTCACTATCATTGCTTGCAATTTTATTCTAAAACTTGTAGAGGAAGATAAGAAAACATTGAGTCTAATGCACAAATGAAGCATAATTAATTTTGACAATGTTCATGTTCTAAAATGTACACCTATTTTAATTACACTTAATTGCACTTAAATCTAAATTTTTAGTTTTATTGTTAACATGTTGTTTATTGTTTTTTGGTGGTGTCATTTAAACACTGGTGTCATTTTAACACTGAAAAGAATAAAAACGTGCAAAGTAAACCTTGCAAAAAAAAAATATATATATATATATATTTTTTTTTAAATATATTAATTATTATTAAAATATATTAATTATGCAAATTAAAGCCTCAAATGTGTGTCTCTTTTTCAGTGTTTTGCAGCTCTTGTGTTGATGCTAGCCAAGGTATGTAATGTAAATGAAGAAAAAGACAAACAGGAAGACAAATATAAAGATACATAAAGTCAAACAGAGTTGAGTTAAAAAAAAAAAATCTTTTAATTTCACAGTGAAATTTGGCACCCTCTGCAGAGGTAACCCAAGTAACCGTAAAAGAGGATGTGATACAAAGTATGGCTGTGGAAACTATGGAGCCAGCCGGTAAATTGTGTTTTCTTCTGACTGTCTGTATATAAAGCTCTATTTCTCAAGCAAATTTTGTTTTATCTGACTTCTCCTCATAGCTCTTCCCAGAAGACATTGATGACACATTTAACAGATAACACATTTGTACTGGAGGGTGTGCTGTGACATATTGATATAATTCCTTTATTTTGAGTGTGTTTCCACACAAATTTGACACACCAAACAACTCAACTTAACAAATTATCTAATTTTGTACGATAGACAACATACTAATAAAATAAAATGAATAAAATCCATAATTATTTATTCACTCTCATGTTGTTTACAACCTGTAGACCTTCTTTTTTTCATAAGAAACACGGAAGATATTTTGCAGACTGACCAGATTGCTTTTTTCAATGGAAATTAACATTAATATCACTGATCAGTTGTAACAAGACACACTAAAAACGAAAGCTAGTGGAAGATTTTTTTTATCAACTTTCTACATATTTTTGAAGTAAATGATGACAGGAATTAAATTTTTTGGTGAACTATTTTTATTATGTTTGTTTGTGCTGCAGTGGGAATCGGAAACATATGGGTCTTGACATTGTGTGTGCTGATGGAGACACAGTTGTTGCTCCATTTGATGTGAAGCTGAATGGCAAAGCTGCACCATACATAAAGAACAATGCTATCAATGATGGCATTAACTTGAGCGGAGAAGGTACCAAATGTTAAATATTCTAAAGCACGAATAGCAACGTAGCAAAAGCTTCTTTTAGAGACTATAAGTCATATCATGTTTGTGGAAAGTAATGTGCTTTAATAAGATAAAATACTACTATTAATAATAATATAGGACATGTGGAATAAGATTTAAGTATAATCTTATATCTGTTTGGCAGGTCTCTGCTTCAAGCTGTTCTACGTTAAGCCAGACAGTTACACTGGGACCCTGAAAAAAGGGCAGAAGATCGGAAGTCTGCTCCCAATGCAGAGCGTTTATCCTGGCATCACTTCCCATGTTCACGTTCAAATGTGTGACAAATCAGATCCCACACAGTACTTCTAATGCTGATGGTGTTGATGACCACCTGCAACTATCAAACCACTTCAGAATCTTCTGCCATTTATATCAGCTTTATTTCTTCATGCTGGTGCCCAGCACTTTGCAGTCTAACAATAAAGTTCTGAAGACTACTATGTTCTCAGTGTACATGTAGTAAATAGTGCCTCATGGCATATAAATCGTTCTTTTTTGAGACTCTGGCTTATTTACAAAGAAATACAAAACAGTTATGCAGTAATGAATGTTCTAATGAATGTTCATGTTTAGTCTGACCTGCTTTTATTTTTTATGTCCTTTTGTGTGGAACCTCTTTTCTTGACTCTTTGTAGCAACCATTAAAGTGTTAATTCACCCAAAAATAAAAATTCTCTCATAATTTACTCACCCTCATGTCATTCTAAACCCGTAAGACTTTTGTTCATCTTCGGAACACAAATGAAGATCTTTTTGATGAAATCTGAGCGATTTCTGTCCTTCCATTGACAGTCTACACAACTACCGCTTTGACACTTCAAAAAGTTCATAAAAAGATCATAAAACTAATCCATATGAATTGAGTGGTTTAGTCAAATTGTTTTGAAAAGACACAATCTCTTTATATGATGAACAGATTTAATTTAGACTTTCATTCACATATAAGATTCATCAACTCACACATCAGTTGTTTGAGGTTCATTCTCGTGTGTTACGTAGCACGTTTGAGCTTCCGCAAGAACAAATGAGGATTGTTCTCGTGCATCAAGCAGTGGTTGAGCATCTGTTTGTGTTTGCTGATCAATGTATGTAAATAAAAGCCTAAATTCAATCTGTTCATCATAAAAAGTGACTGAGTCTCTTCAGAAAATTTGGACTAAACCGCTCGATTCATATGGATTAGTTTTACAATCTCTTTATGAACTTTTTAAAGCGTCAAAGTGGTATTCGCATAGATGGTCAAAGGAGGGACAGAAAGCTCTCAGATTTCATTAAAAATATCTTCATTTGTGTTCTGAAGATCAACGAAAGTCTTACAGGTTTAGAATGACATGAGGGTGAGTAAATTATGACAACATTTTATTTTTGAATGTTCAGAATTTTTGTTTAAACTAACCCTTTAATTTCACATTTAGCTAACGTCTATTTTATACGTCAGTGCAGAAGACCACACACACAGAGAGAGATCCTCTGATAGTGTCTGAGAGCATGGTGAAACAGTGCTGTTACAGTGAAGCAGAAACAGTGTGCAGCATTTGCTATTTGAGTCACTGTGTCAAACAGAGTGCATAGACACAGATGGCACAGATCTAAAAGGATGTGGCCAAAATGTCATAGCTCAATGTGACAAATAATGACGTGCATAGTCATAAAGTTGAGCAAATATATTTGAATGTAATTTTTCTTCTTAGCACCTATGGCATCATATAAATTACTTGTGATTCAGCTAAGTATACACGCAACACATGTACATAATCATTGAGTATTTATTTCAGGCATATTTTCTGTTGAATTTAACAGTAGGCCATTAGATCTCAGGTTAAATTACAGTACCATCAAGTGAATTTGGCCTGCTTTCTTTTATCATTTTCCCATGCTTTATCCCAGTGTCCTGATATGCTGCTGAATAATCTGTACTGGATAAACCTCCCAATGTTCCTCATATTTCAAATAACGGTCACAATGGCTTTCCAATTAGTCAGTGATGAGTAAATGTGTTTTTTTATTTTATTTTTTATCATAACCTGTATTATGTTCCCACATTCAGTATAAATAAATTGTGGGTTTGGTGATATCAGGATTGGCCACAGGAGGGAAGCAGAGTACATAGGCGGTAACCAACTAGTGTCAAGCATTAATATTTAATTTCCCCTGT
This sequence comes from Anabarilius grahami, assembly GCA_003731715.1. Lineage (NCBI taxonomy): Eukaryota > Metazoa > Chordata > Actinopteri > Cypriniformes > Xenocyprididae > Anabarilius > Anabarilius grahami. The sequence goes on from RJVU01018281.1 coordinate 6,852,596, forward strand.
TAAGCAGCTTGACAGCATTATTCACATTCTACATTATGTTGTATTTTACAGTATTAGTCCTTTCAGTGCATAAAATCTATGCTAATGTTATCATATAATATTGCTTTCTTGAGATATTTAAATTTTTAAAGGGTTCACCCAAAAATGAAAATTATTTATTACTCACCCTCATGTCGTTCTACAGCCGTAGAACACAAATTAAGATATTTTTTATGAAATCCGATGGCTGGCTCAGTGAGGCCTCTATTGCCTCTCAAGATACAGAAAGGTTTAATATTATATAGCGGCGAGAATACTTTTTGTGTGTGCCAAAAAACTAAATAACGACTTTTCAACAATATCTAGTGATGGACGATTTCAAAACATTGCTTCGAAGCTTTATGAATCTTTTGTTTCGAATCAGTGGTTCGGATCGTGTAAATGAAGCCTCGTTTACTGAAATCACGTGACTTTGGCACTCCGAACCACTGATTCGAAACAAAAGATTTTTGAAATCGCTCATTGCTAGATATTGTTAAAAAGTCACAAGATATTGTTGAAATATTTAAAAATATTCTCGTCGCTTTATAATATTAAGATAGAACCACTGAACTCACATGAACTGTTTTAAATTATGTCTTTAGTGCATTTCTGGATCTTGAGAGGTTCAGTGACATTGTTGGCAATGGAAGCCTCACTGAGCCATCGGATTTCATAAAAAATATCTTAATTTGTGTTCAAAAGATGAACGAAGGTCTTATCGGGAGTAATAAATGACATTATTTTCATTTTTGGGTGAACTAACCCTTTAATATTTTTAAAGATGTTCTTGTTATTTTTAAACTATTTGCAAAAGTTATATTAAAATACACTACTCTAAATTTAAAGTTTCTTTTAAAATGTATGCATTTGTAATACTAAGCAAGTAGAAAAATACAATATAAAATAAAAATGGTAACAATACTTATTAAAAATCAAATATATTTGAAAAGTACTGTAAATTTTGAGTGGTGCCACATTGAACCTGGGGACACTCCAAGTACAATATGTGTAGCATCTAGCTTGTTTATCGTCGGCAGCATTCTTCCGTGTTGTCATGTCTGTGAGAGCTCTCATTGGCTGCCTGTGCTTTATCACATTTTGTGTGAACACTTGGCTTTAGCTGTTTGTTTGTATGAGCCATGTGTTCTATTGTCTCAACCTTGCCCTTCTTGTTATCTGATTATTGGTTCATTTGTCCCATAAAGCGTGCTAAGAAAATTGGGGTTTAAAGTCCAACACCTGACTTGAATGAACTAATATGTCTGGCCTAAAGCAGTTCCATAAAGGTTATTTGAAGTTCACAAAATCTACTAATTTGAACCAGGTTCAAGTAGTCAATATAATTGTGTGTGCACACTATTCTTAAGCATTCTTATTTTACATCATTTTTTAAAATACAAGTAGGTTTTGCAGCTCTTTATAGAAAAGGGTTTTAACAATGTTTTTCATGCTTGTTCAATGTATACCATAAACAATTACTGCACATGCAGATATGGCCAGAGCAATAAACTGCAATGTCTGTAATATAAGATGCCTAAGGCAGTGTTACAGGGAAACAGGAAAGACAGTTGATCATCCTTGCAGTGCCAAACCACATGTCAAGTCACCTTTATATATACAGTGCTTTAAACAATACAGATTGTTTCAAAGCAGCTTTACAGTGATAAACAGGAAAATGATTAAATGATGCAAACATGATTCAGTTCTGCTGCAAAGCTGCTCTAAAAAGACAATAGTGTAATTATTCAGCTAAAATCAGTTCAGTGTTGATTCAGTTTGGTTCAAAAACTGTGTAATGTTCATCAATTATGGAATGAGCAGAAAGCTGCTCTGCAGAAAAATCTCAAATTTTATTTCTCATCCAGTAGAGGCAGAATGTCAGATAGTGGATTAATATCATTTACAATATTAATCTTAAACTGACAGAGTGTGTCTGCCTCTCGTACTGTTCCAGAGTTTAGGTTCTAAATAGGAAAAGGGTCTACAACCCACAATCCCCCCAGACTTGTTTGAGAACTTGGAAATGCATTGGTGGAAGAGTGGGGTTACATCTGGCAGGCAAACTGGCAAACGGCCATGAAGGCCGCCCGCTTTCCTATTCACGGTCATGGAGACCACCTCAAAGCTGCCAGATCACCCAACCACAGCAGCCGTCCCAGAGCCACCCGCTCTCCCAGTCACGGCCACGGAGGCTGTCCCTGAGTTCATGGAAGTCATTCCAGAAGTCACTACCTACACCTTTCTCTTTTTGCCAGCAGTCTCCTCTCTGTTCAGCTTCTTTTTTTTTTTAAATGGGTGATTTCCTGGAGCTTCGAGATTTAGCATGCTCCTTCTCACTCATTGTGACAACTAACCTATGCCACTTCCACACCATACACGCATCAAAGTAGCCATATCAACTTTTCTGTATTTATAAATGTGGGGAGACACGCACGGGCAGGTGACTATGCAATTTGCTGTGAAAACCATCCTGTCGAGTCTAAAATATAAACACTTATAATATGCTTAGCATTGTGAATCATGGTAAGACAAAAACACATTTTGGAAGAAGGATTAAAGATGTATTGACTCATTATTTAAATTTTGTTAATTTTGATCAAAAAAGTTACATTGTGTACATTTTAAATTAAACTTCTAAATGTCTGTTCAGTCCCTAACAGACGACACAATTTAGTAATTGTGTTGCTTCTAATTAAGTGATAAAAACAGTTGCAACAACAATTGCACCATTAAAATGTGCAACACTTTATGTTTTACTACCATTACTATATGTAATATCTAATGAATTTAACTTACAGTTGAATGTTTTCCTTTCAGGGAAAGGCACGTGAGTTCCTGAACATGATGGGATTCATTTATAGCCTCGAATACCGCTCCTAAACAGTATTCGAGATAGTGTTGGATTAGTGTGTGTTAAGGGCACTGAGCTTTGGCAATTTTAAGACCTGGGACAGAGCACTTACTTCCTGTTGCATGCACGTGCTCTCAAGTGGCAGAGTCTGTGTAGGGGAATTACAGTTAAGGCACATAAAGAGACCAATATACTCAGTGAAGACCAGGAGTCAAAGTTGAAGTTCAATCAGTTGACAGAGATTTCTGAAGACAAAGTTCTCCACACTTCCATATAAGTAATAGAAAATAAGTAAGAGGATCCAGCCTCGAACTAACTTGGGATAGAGAAACACTAGTACTTATAGTCCTAAGGATAAGTATAGGTTTATTTGGACAGGCCCCAAGTTTCACTGGCCAAATGTGTTGTTGTGTGCTGTGTATAGCACCCGGCTTGTTTACCATCGGTTGTGTGCTTTCATGTTGTTCTGTTATGTGTACTGTAGCATGCGGCACGTGTTAATCATCGGTCGCGTGCTTCCGTATTGTCATGTTTTTCTTCTTATCTGATTATTATTCATTCTTCTTATCTGATTATATTATTTGATTATTGGTTTATGTGCCCCACTTACTCTCCCTTCGTACCCTTTCCTTCCCTATTTATTCTCCCTGTGTTCTCAGTCCGGTGCCAGTTCCTTGTTGTTACTCATCCTGTGTGAACCTCTTTAGGTCATCTCATCATTTCCAGTCCTGTCCTGCCGTGTCCAGGGTTTTCTACCTATCAAGCTGTGCCGGTGGATCCTGCATTTTCCCCTCAGGGTAGATTTTGTTTGTTTTTGTTTTATTTTATTAATTACTAAAGCCAACTGAACTTTGCATTTGAGTCCTCACTACATCCTTACCCACAAACCTGACACAAACAGACTGAGGACAACAGCAGAGAAGAAAGCATCTGAAAACAAATGCTTATAGGATCATGAGACTTTACATCCTTCTCAGTTTTCTGCTTTTGGCAGGTGAGAAATTACAATTTAACTTAAAGCATCATTGCCTGCAATTTTATTCTAAAACTTAACTTGTAAATGCTGCTTATGAGTAAGAAAGCTATTGCACATGTAAGAAGTCTATTGCACAAATGAAGCATATTTCATTTTGAAAATGTTTATGTTCTAAAAATTATTAAAAGAAAAGAAGAGAACATTTTAAAAGAAAAAAAATCTTCATACACCACACGTTCTAGCAAACAAGAATGTGTATTAAGATTGTTACCATTTTTAAATTTGATGAAGTTTGCTGATGTGTTGTGAAAAAAGTAAACATGCAAATTAACATGCAAAGTAAACATTGCAAAAACAGAAAAAACAGAAATTATGCAAATTAAAGTCTCAAATGTGTGTCTCTTTTTCAGTGTTTTGCAGCTCTCTTGTTGATGCTAGACGAGGTACGAAATATAAATGAAGAAAAAGACAAACAGACAGACAAATATAAAGACAGACAAGAAACATAAAGTAACACAGAGATGAGTTAAAAAATATTTTCATTTCACAGTGAAATTTGGCACCCTCTGCAGTCGTAACCCAAGTAACCGTAAAAGAGGATGTGATGGAAAGTATGGCTGTGGACACTATGGAGCCAGGCGGTAAATTGTGTTTTCTTCTGACTGTCTGTATATAAAGCTCTATTTCTCAAGCAAATTTTGTTTTATCTGACTTCTCCTTAGCTCTTCCCAGAAGTCATTGATGACACATTTAGCAGATAACACATTTGTATTGGAGGGTGTGCTGTGACATATTGATATATTTCCTTTATTTTGAGTGTTTCCACACAAATTTGACACAACCAACATTACAAAATATCTTTATTTTGCATCATACACTCTACATCGATTCAATTTTAATTATACCTTTATGGCAAATGGATTTTATAAAGTAGACAACATACTAATAAAATAAAACAAATTAAATCCATCATCATTTACTCACCCTCATGTTATTTACATATGACCTTCTTTCTATTTTGGAGACTGACCAGACTGCTTTTTTTCCATACAATGGAAAATTTGGAAATTAATGTGTACAAAACGTACAATTGTCACAAGACTTAAAATAACAAATAAAAATCAGTGCATCATGTTTGAATGTATATTAAGATTTGAGAGCTAGGAAGAAGACTTTTTATTTTATTTTGATCACAGGGAGTAAATGATGATAGGATTTAATTTTGGGGTTAATCTATTCTTATTATGTGTGTTATGTGTGTTTGTGCTGCAGTGGGAATCGGAAACATATGGGTCTTGACATTACGTGTTCTGATGGAAACACAGTTTATGCTCCATTTGATGTGAAGTTAAACGGCAGATCTATACCATACTCGCAGAACAACGCTATCAATGATGGCATTAATTTGAGCGGACAAGGTGTGTACCTAATACTGAATGTTCTAAAGCATGAATATCAATGTAGAAAAAATTATTTTAGAGACATGTTTGTGGAAAATGAAGAGCTTGCTTAATAAAATACTACTACTAATATAGGACTAATATAGGAATATGGTTTTGTACATCAAAAGCATCTCATATGATCTGTTTGGCAGGTCTCTGCTTCAAGCTGTTCTACGTTAAGCCAGACCGTTACTCTGGGACCCTAAAGAAAGGGCAGAGGATCGGACGAATGCTCCCAATGCAGAGGGTTTATCCTGGCATCACTTCCCATGTTCACGTTCAAATGTGTGACAGATCAGATCCCACCAAGTATTTCTGATGCCGATGTTGATGACCAACTGCAACTTTCAAACCACTTCAAAATCTTCTGCCATTACTCTAAAAAATAATTCAAGGGACCTGTTACAAATTAAATTCCAAGTTAAAAATGATCATTTATTGTTTTAATAAAAATTTTTAAGCTGCAAACATTATTTTTTTAGTTCTTTAGTTCATAATAATGTTGATCATTGCATTAACTTAATATTGTGTGTAATTTAAACTCAAATGTCTGTGTTAATTGATTGATTGTTATTTTTTTGTTGAGCCAACATATTTTTGTGTGTATATAACAGCTTTTTTTCTTCATGCTGGTGCCCAGCACTTTGCGATCTAACAATAAAGTTTTTAAGACTATTACTGTATGTTCTCAGTGTTACATGTCGTAAATACAGCCATTATAGCATATCAATATTTTTTTTTATTCTATTTATCAGACTAGAAAGAAATACAAAACACTGTTTGGTAATTGCACTGAAGTGAAGTGGCTGCATGCTCTAATGAATGTTCACGTTTAGTTTGAGCTGACCCGCTTTTATTTTTTATGTTCTTTTGTGTGGTGCTCTGACCTTTATTCTTGGCTCTTTGTAGCAACCATTTAGCTGTAGAAAAGTCCCTTTCAAAAAAAGACTTGTTTACTCCGCGGCCAGACTGAAATAAAAAATAAATGCTTGCAAACTCACAATTAAATAACATTTTAAATCAGCAACAAAATCTTACATGAACCTTCCCATAAATGTGGTTTTTAATGCTCAAATAGTGCTAAAAAGCCAATCTTCCTTTGTGTTTAACAGAAATTAGAAATTTATACAGGTTTGGAACAACCCGAGGGTTGATGACAGAATTTTCATTTTTGGGTGAACTATCCTATTAAATGAAAATGAATTGTGATTTCACCGGAACAAATAGAAAGTCTCCGAAAGACTGAAGCGCTCGTCCGTGCGAAGACTGCGCAGTGTGCACGAGCACCAAGAAAACACTGTTGCGCCACTGATAAAAAGTGACAATGAGCACTCAACATGATTTCAAAAACACATAACAGCGCCAGATTGCTTATTACTTAACACAAACAAACTAATTGCTAATCAACTAGAAGACGTTTCTTTTGTAGGTATTAGATACATCTATGCCGCGAGATGTTTCAAAAAGTGGTGGGGACAATATATCGACCCTGGCAAAAAGTGGTGGGGACATGTCCCGTCCGCCCCACCCGCAAACTACGCCTATTAGTTCCAGTACGAAGATATTTAACCCTGTAAAACCCAAATATAGAAACAAATGAGCGTTTTGACCTCTCAGATATTGTTTTAGGAGGTCTCTGATGTAGAAATTAAAGATTTTTCAAATTTTTTACATTTTAGTAAGTTTTTAGGGAAATGTTGTAATATTGCAACGTTGGGCCTAGTTAGGAGCATAATTTCTGTATTTGTATTCTGTCTGAACAGATATACAGAGCATTTAAGCATTCATTTGCAGGGTTGATTGCTTACTTTGCCCCATAACAGTATATATCATGAGTAATAATCACACAACAATCATATTTTTTATGAATAAGCATTTATTAATAAAAATATTGAAAAAAATTTTTATTTATAAAACTTTTTCTTCTATCACTTTCAGTGTGGTTGAATGAAGTCTGTGTTTTGCAGTGATAGTCCCTAAGACAGTTCTTTTCATCTGAGAAGCACAGGCGAACATTGCACTTGCTACACAGTGTGTTTTGTGTATCCATTATTGCAGTGTCTGCAGCGTCCTCTCTTCGTCTTTACTGGGAAATAATTTGCATACATCCAGTGGGGGGTAGTCCAATGACCTCTTGGAATTCTGAAATGGAAAAAGTAAAAAAAAAAAATAAGTGAATAATACATATGGGTCTTATATTGTAGATAAACTGAAAGAATAGACAGGGTGGTAGACCATGTGTCGAGGGTAGAGATCTATCAAAGTATTATAATTTCAATGCAAATGCTAATCAAAATTCCACTACTACATTCAAACAATACTGTCTGGCTGGCCTATTATGCTCTCTACTTATCATACTAAAAGAACACATGCATCCCCCCAGAGCACTTACAGGTTCATATTCAAGACCATTCACACCTGTCCCTGAACAATGCAACAGGCACCCCCCCAAAATAACTAAATATGTATGTGTTCTAGACATTGTGATAAACACAAAAAAATATGTAAGGAATTTTACTTACTTGAATCTTGACGACATCCAGTTATGCAAAAAAAGGAGATGAGCTCAGCGCGAAGTTTGCAGGTAGAGTAAGTTCATGGCCAGATGACCGGACCTATAAACACTTCTTCTATCCAATAGCATTGTGAGGACAAACAATAGAACCCATTAACTACGTAAATGTGGTCTTGAGAAGAAAAAAAAACATTTGCAGGCATTTTTTTTTTTTTTGAAAGTGATGTTGTAATTCTGCAACAGTGGGCTTTACAGGGTTAAGTCAGAATGTTAAAAATCCTTGAAGAAAGTAAAGGATACTTTTTGGGATTTCTAGGCGTTGTGTTTCGTGTTGCATTTTTGTTATTCTTGATTTCTCAAAACTTGTGTGCTTTTTCTGGGCGAGACGGAGTGAACTGCAGCACTAATAGTCACACGACCAAGGTCATGACTTTCATTAAATAATACATTTCATATCTTATACCCCCAGAACACGTGGAATATACGACGCGTGTCGCATGGGATCATTCTGAGATACTTTTGTTTGTTTGTTTGTTTTTAAAAAACTTGATGCTGGGGGGTATTCCAGAAAGCAGGTTATGTGACATACCTGGGTATGTTTAAGAATAAGTAAGCGGATAACCTCAACTTTCGGTTCCAAAAACGGAGGTAACTTTTAGGGTATGTAAGTAGCCATAGCAACTTGCTCTCTGAACATAACCTGCTCAATATGGTTATATTATTGTATCTAAATCTGTTTTATAGTTACAGATATATACACAATGTTATATTATACAATATATAAATGTTTAGTCAATTCTAAAATATGAATGTATTTTATTGTCATCTCACACATGGATCTATTTTTTATCCTTTATAACAGGACATTTTCTATGCTATAATTTCTATAATAAAATAAATATCATATATGTGATATCTTATTAAATAATTAGCATCAAACAAACAATATTAAGATAAAAAATTATTGCACAACCACCTAATAGGTGGTGATGTGCACCAAGTAGGTTGTGTAAATCGCCATTAAACAAAAGAAGAAGAATGAAGTAGAATGGCGTGCTTTTTCTTAGCGTCTGTTTCCATGGTGAATCATCGATTCGTCGCTCTGTTGAGAATGTCTTGTGTGTTGTTAACCGGGAACATACTCTGGGTTGGCTGAACTTACTCCCGGACGCATTTTTGGAACCAGCATAACTCGAGTAAGCAAGGTTTGGGTTAATCAACCGAGAGTTCAGGGTATATGTGGCAGTACGTTAACCCTGCTTTCTGGAATACACCCCTGGTCGCCTTTAAGCATAGCAACTGTCTCAGGCATGCAGCATGTAGCGTTTTGTTATTGTGAGAAAACATGGTTGAAGTCAGTGAGGTTCCCTTTCGAAGGGAACTCCACTCTGCGTTTGCCAAAAACGCTTTGGGGAACGTCACGTGACCCAGGTGTCTGAAAGCACTATCCAAAAACTCCAATTCCTATTGGCCGGCGACAGCCTATGACGTCATACGGCGCGACCCGGAAGTATAAAGGAGCGCCTGGAGAGACAGTCTTCATCTCATCGTCTTTCGGTCCTGTTCTGTCTGATTGCATCTATACCAACTCCGGTAGGGATTTTTATATATGCCTTACAAACGTTCATGAGAGTGTGTTTATGCGTGTCCCAAGGTCTGACACTGGATGTACATATTTTTCTGAGCGTTTTTCTGTCTGGAGAGGAGCACGCATACACAGTGCTTGAGGGCACTGCTGTGTGTTTGTCTGTTGTTTACTCTGTTCTCGTTTGGCACTCTTCCCGAGGGAAGAGCTGTCTGCATCTCTGCCTGGTGGTTCTGGTCCCTGTTTGTGCTGAGGCTTAACGGTGGCTGCAATCATAGGGCTCGTAGATGAGCTCGTTGGGAAGTTTGAGAGTTTTATTCTCTCTCAAATTCCCTGGGGCTGGCGAGAGCGACCGGATGACAATGACGTTCGTGTTTGACGTCATCACGTCCGGCGGCGAGCGCTCCTCTGGCTGGTGTGTGCGAGCTGCTGTGTGTTTGGGACGCGCTCTCGCGGCAGCAGCAGCTGCCGTGGGAGTGCGTTAGGAAAGGGGCCGTGCGCGGACGGCTCGACGAGCGGTTCCTTTCTGTATTAATACGGCAGCTTCCATACTTTCCATTCCGGTCTGATCTCAGCGTTTGAGATCGGGAAGGCATGGAAAAACCCCTAGCCATTCAGATTTGTATCTGAA
>RJVU01018281.1:6870685-6942075 GCA_003731715.1 Anabarilius grahami
AGGGGGAGGAAGAGGAAGTGGAAGAGGAGGAGGAGGAGGAGGTGGAAGAGGAGGAGGAGGAGGTTGAAGAGGAGGAGGAGGAGGTGGAAATGGAGGAGGTGGAGGTGGAGGTGGAGGAGGTGCAACACACTAGTGTACTTTATATAAAACACTGCAGTCTTGAATTTTCACTGTTTTTATTCAGTTCATCAGTTAGCATTCTGTGAAGCTCAATGCAACACTTACAGTTTTTGTTCTGTTTTTTTTCCAACAAAGGTTTTCACAACAACCAAAAATGAAAGTAGTGAAAGGTTACAAATGACATCAACTCAATACTGCACATCACAGTACTATACTTTACAGTACAGTATACAGTAAATGCAGTAGCGCAAAAATAATACAAAAATAAAACAAAATACACTACTGTAAATACAGAAAAACAGGCCAATTGTGCATGGGGGGGATTACAGATCCTGCCGTCTGTTTGGGTCTGGCCACATGATCCACCAACGTTGCTCGAATATCATCTGAAATATTGTTCCGTGCATAGCCTTTTCGACAATGTCCTACTCCTCTCTCTCTTTGTCTTCCTTTTCCTCTGCCTCTACCTCTTGCTCTCCCTGCCTCCATGCTTGCAAATTTCTCAAAATGGCTCAACTGAGGCCTATTTGTGGTTGGCTGATTGGTGATCAGTTTTGTAAGTAAGTGTTTTTAGGTGTGTGTCTAAGTGTTTTCAATCACCCAATGTGTTTTGTGTTTTCAATAGATGTGTTTTCCCAATGGTACCCATGAGATTTCATTTATGAACAAAGTGTCTTATGAATGAAATAGTGTGTAGTGTGCAGGAGCAAGTGTGTTGCAGAATTGCAAATGAAGTGCAAAGCAGCGCTTTTGTTTAAGGTGGTTACAAAAGCTTCAAGTTTTGGTCTAAGCATGTGTCTATAGTGTTCAAGCAATAGGCAAAAACTGTAAACAAAGTCCCAGCTTTCAAATTGTGTAATTTTTTAAGAAATTCGAACAATAAAAATCGTTTTGTGGCTCTTTAATGTGTCATGATAGATTGCTGTAGTGCCTCAGCTCAAGCGGCTCATGAACCGATCATCTCTTCCTACTAGTTCATTTATAGCACCAAATAAACATGAATGAGAAGGAATGTTGTTTCAAACACGGAGAGACATAAATACACACCATTTTTCCAAATTCGAGTCCACCGAGGTTAATCTTCTAACTCCTGACTGCTTTGTCGGACAAAATGGCGGATTCGCCGTTATGATTGGATAGATTGCTTGTCAAACAAGCAACATAACTTACCAGTTTTGGAAATGTTGTTTTGAATTTATTGCACCAGTGTGTAAGACTATGTTGTAGCGTGTGTCTGTGTTTTTGAGGGCTTGTGTGTGATGTCTGAGGGCAAAGTTTGGTTTTTCAGCAAGTGTGAATGGTTTTGAGTGTAGAGCTTCATTTTATTCTTAAAATAGGATGTTTGGGGAATTTGGTGAGATGTTATGGATTTGTGTTCACTGTTTTGAGAATATGAAGCATATTTTAAAGAAACGTGTTTAAGCAATCGAGAAAAATTGTAATGTTGTTATTAATGTTGTAAAGGTATTTATAAAGAGAGAAAAAATGCACTGGAAAGTCAATTTAGGGGGCAAAATTAATATTGTCCTTTAATGGAAAAGGTGAAGTCTAAGTGAAAGAGAAGGGGTAAGGATGGTGAATGCCTCAGGGGGTACTCAACTCTAAAAAGTTTGGGAACCACTGATATAGATAACCGTGATTAATTTTGGTCACTATAATTGTGAAATGAAACTTTCATACCGTTCCATCTCTAGTGACAAATAATGGCGTACATCCCATAAGTTCCCATTGTCCTTTGCATTTATCCCAGTGTCCTGATATGCTGCTAAATAATCTGTACTGTTGAAAAACAGCACAGTGGACGAAAAACCTCTGAATGTTACTCATATTTCAAATAACGGTCAAAATGGCTTTCCATTTGTCAGTGATGGGTAAATGTTTTTTGTTTTTTTTTCATAACTGATATTATGTTCCCAAATTCAGTATAAATTAAATTGTGGGTTTGGTGATATCAGGATTGGCCACAAGAGGGAAGCAGAGTACATAGACGGGAACCAACTAGTGTCATGCATTAATATTTAATTTGCCCTGTTAAGCAGCTTGACAGCATTAGTCACATTCTGCATTATAAGTAGTATTTTACAGTATTAGATCATAGAATACTTCTTTAGATATTTAATATTTTCATATTTATTTTTTATAGATGTTCTTGTTATTTTTAAACTATTTGCAATATTATATTATTTTAAAATGCAGTATTGTAAATTTATACTGCTACAAAAGTTATTATTGCTAATAGTTTCTTTTAAAACGTATGCATTTGCAATATTATATTCAAGTGAACAATTAGAAAAAAACAAAAATGGTAACAATGCCTATTAAATTAATATCTGAAAAGTACTGTAAAAGTCACATGGGGTCACACCTGGTGACAGTTCATGTACAACTGCTTGTCCCCTCCACACACACACACGCACACACACACACAAAATCAAATGGATTTTCAGTATTTCAGAGTATAGCTTTGCTCTGCTGAGAACATAAACCTTAGTGACAGTGGAGAATGTCTGGTCAAACCGGCCAACTGTGCGATTTACTTCTACACCAAACATTTATCACTTTCCAAGGGTTTCTTTATGTCCCAATCTCTCTTCTGTCCTCTCACTCTCAGCGCTTGGTGTTGTCCCATCATAAGGACATGAATGACCTGTTGTGAACATGATGTACTGTAGTGTCATGTATCCACTTCAACCTCTGAATATGGACTATGGAACCTTGTCAGTAGAGAAACAGATTCTGTAGCAAGCTACATGAACTGTTTCATATTATATTATATTATATTATATTATACTGAATAAGGCATATATTGTGAATATAATACAATTTCACATATAATTAAAAATTTCAGGGCATGTGCATTTCTTTTATACATTTATAATGACTATTTTCCTATTTGTTTCAAATGAACTGCCTGATGTATCCAGATCACGTCACATGCAGTCTGGTATTATGATCAAAACTATTTTCTTCCCTTTGTTGGATCTTGCCAGCTGTCTTTATTCATGTCTCTCCCTACTGTTACTCTCTAATTGCACAGACCAAACTTTCATCCGTTCCATTACAGATGATCAAACCAGGACACCGAGAGTACCTCTGGGCAGTGTGAATTCATTTACATTAACTCCTTCTTTCTTATTCATTGGAAATCCCAGCCTATACTGTGCAGAGGCAATTGTCCAGTTTTGATTTCACCCTCCATTCATTCTGCTAGCAAATCACAAATGTCCATCACTGGTGATTATATGTTTAAATTCCAGCTCACAAAGAAAACGTTGACTAGGCTAGGCCATTTATCTCACTCCAACTGTCCTGGAATATGATAATAATAATAATCTATTTTCTGACTCAGGAATATCTTAAAATCCATTTACAGAAATTCATTTGATTTGCCGTTCTGTCTCCATTCCTTTCTCTTTTTCCCATCTATGTTACTGACCTCTCCCTTTCCACTGGGATACAGAAGTGTGGGCATAATGAACAGAGATAATGACAGAGGCATTAGTGTGTATCGAGATTATTATGAATATAGATTAAATGGTGAGCGAGCCTTGAAGAGTTTTCTGTATTCGATGCAGATAAGTACAAAGTGTTTGTGTTTCAGCTGTACTCACACAAAGTAAGACTACATAAAATACTTATTTTCCAATTTAAAATAAAAATCTCCAAATCTAAAACTTTTTTGGACTATGATTCACCCTGCTTTTAATGAATAGAAAAAGAGACAGATGTTATTGTAAAAACAAGTTACCGGAAGATTGATCAATAGATTAAAAAAAAAAAAAAAAGGAAAGGAAAGGAAAAGGGAAAAAGAAGAAATGGACTGAAGAGCTGTAGTATTCCCTGTGTGCTGGATGAGACAGATATGAGCTTAGAAGAAGAGTTGGCTACAGCCTTGCTAATGGATTTCTGTACAGAAATAAGAAGCAGTGAATGGCAGTGGGACTCATGTTTGCCTGCTCGGCAGAAAAGCCATAATCCATCACCTGCTTTATTACACGATGGATCTGCCATCCAGGCCAGGTCATTGAATAGAGTTGCCTAATCAGGTATTGCCTTGACTGCCACTGCTTCAATTAACAATTGAAAAAAGAGGCAGAAAGAAAGAGAAAATCTTGTTTCCATCGGACTGGAGCAATCGCATCTGATTCTGATGAGCTGCTGTGCTGTTAATTGCTGGTCCTTGATATATGAGTCTCTTAAGGCTGTTTAAATAGGAGAGGATGAGGTTTTTGCAGTGTTGATGCTTGAGTGGGTTAAAATTACGGTCTTGTAACATATTATAATTATTCCGGAGAAACCGGTGCTTGAAGAAACATGTATTGTACATCGCTTCATTTTTTAAAGCCTGAGAAGAAAATGGTTATAAGGTAGAAACTGCTTTCAGGAATAGTTTTTTGTTGTATTTGTAAATGTCCGGTTGGGGCAAGCTGGTCACACGCTGAAAAAAAAAGATTTTTGCTGCTTGTTCAAATGAGCTAAAGCAAAACATTTGCTATACATTTTGTCCTAACTTAATTTGATTGTGTTCATTCCACTTTAAAATACATAAAATAACACTTAATTTCAACATTTACTCTCTCTTGATTGAGCCATATGCAAAGCATTCTGGGAACTAACAAGTTTCAGTTAGTTCACCCAAAAATGAAATTTCTGTCATTAATTACTCACCCTTATGTCGTTCGAAACCTGTAAGACATTTGTTCATCTTCGGAACACAAATTAAAGAATTTTTTGAAAAAAAATTCTATTGAAAGCAACGAAATTAGTACATTCAGTGTCCAGAAAGGTACTAAAGACCTTGTTAAAACTGTTGACGTGACTACAGTGGTTCAACCTTAATTTTATGAAGTGACAAGAATACTTTTTGTGCGCAAAAACAAAACAAAAATAACGACTTTATTCAACAATTTGTCCTCTTTGTCAGTCTGTTAAGCAGTTGGCGCAGTGCTGCGTTTCTGTGTCTGAACGGCGGCTCATTATTGGCAGGCTCCTGCATCAGCATCAGACGCATGCCTCGTAGTACTCACGTGAAGAAAAGACGTAGAACTTGGAAGTGCTGCAACGAAAATAACGCACCAGAGGAGAGACGGCGAGAGATTCTAGTTTTTTTTGTTTTTGTTTCGTTTTTGTGCACAAAAAGTATTCTTGTCGCTTCTTAATTTTAAGGTTGAACCACTGTAGTCACCTTGACTATTTTAATAATGTTTTTACTACTTTTCTGGACATTGAATGTGGTAATTTCGTTGCTTTCAATGGAGGATAAAAAAACTCTTGTATTTCATCAAAACATCTTAAATTGTGTTCTGAAGATCTGCGCACATACACACGCAAACCTATAGACTAAACACGTAAATGAACGGCAAGAATGCATTAAAGGTATTCGTTTTGTTTTTCAGTAGGAAAGGTGTCATTTAAGCTGCCCCTAAAGTAATAATTAACAATTTTTACAACAGAAGTGACTCAATCAAAAACCAACTTTAGATCGATAATAATTTTCCTATTGTCACTGTGAAGCTGCTTTGAAACAATATGTATTGTGAAAAGCGCTATATAAATGAAGATGACTTGACTAGACTTGACTTGAGGATGAACGAAGGTCTTGCGGGTGTGGAACGACATGAGGGTGAGTAATTAATGACAGAAATTAAATTTAACCCTTTAACTGAAACTGGCTCCCAGCATGCTTTCCATATGCTTAACATGTAAGATGCTAATGTGTGCTATTGCTAGCTAAAAGTTTATTAACTAGTATAGTCTTGTAATTTTGCTGTGTGACACTAACATATATAAAATTTAATTGGATGAATAAATATATGAAATTGAATGGCTGAATCATGTCAGGGAGGCATATAAAATTCACTTTGACTCTACTTAATTGAGTAACTTAAAATGACTTAATTCCATGATGTTGAAGTTACATGAATAAATTATGTTTAACTTAATTGATTCATGTGGGACTGGTGTACAAAATTAAATCATGTAAATCCAACAAATTATTTTTGTTAGATAAAAAAATTGTTTCATATTTTTCTGTTCTATGTCACCTTACATTTGTGATGCATCATAAATAGTTTTCTGTGTCATACAGTATTTGTTTAACTGTTTAAATTTAAAGGCTATACTGTGACAACGTACCCCAAATAATGTGACTACAAGAGGCAAAAGGCCAATATGTGTTTATTTTTTAAACAGTGGAGTTAAACACTTTTCTGTAATCAAGACTACAGTGGCATTAGAAACACTACCGCTCAAACTTTTGGGGTCGGTGGGAATTTTAGATGTTTTTGAAAGAAGTCTCTTATGCTCACCAAGAAAAATTATAGCAAAAGCAGTAATATTGTCAAATATTATTACAGTGTCATTTATTCCTTTGATGGCGAAGCTGAAGTGTCACATGATCCTTCAGAAATTCTAATAGATTTGCTGCTCCAGTAACATTTCTTATTATTATCAATGTTGAAAGCTGCTTAATTTTTTTGTTGATACATTTTTTCAAGATTCTTTGATGAATAGAATAGCAATTATTGGCAGTTATTTGAAATAGAAATCTTCTGTAAAATTATAAATGTCTTTACTTTCATTTTTGATAAATTTATGGCATCCTTGCTGAATAAAAGTATTAAATTATATCAAAACGGTAATGTATATTCATTAAGATAAAGTGTGACAACTAACCTCAGTCTCGCTATTATTATGCTATTGTGAAGGTGTAAAATACATAGAGTGTGCGTATTTGTGCACTTAAAATACCTAGTGTGCTTCTCTCTGTGTCACTCTTTAAGCTGTATCTCAGATATCACAGCCTTTCTCTTTTCACAGACTCTCTGACCTATCGTTCTGGCTCTTCAGCAGTCATTAATTACACATTTAGCTGAAGTCCATTAGTGTGTGTCAAAGCTGCACTCTTCCCAACCCAGCGATGGAAATAAAAAGGAGAGAGAAGACTGAATAAGAGTGTGTATATATGAGATAGAAGAGAGAAGGAAAGGGAGAGAGAGAGTTCAGTAAACATTTCTCAGATGGAGGTGGCCATGGGCAGACTTGCTGCAAAGCCAGCTCTCCTTTTCTGTTCTTGGATGCAACATTAGCCACTGCTTTAATAACAGAAATATAAAAGCTATAACCTTCTCCCCACTGGCAGTAAATAAACCTTGCAACTCGGTTGTATTTGAAGCGAAATATTACTTTTGCTTACCCCTTTCCTTCTCAGACATTCAAACACAAAACCTGCCACCTATTTTATCCTGTGTTTCCAAGCCAACAATGTCTATCAATAATAAGAATCCTATTTGAAGACCAATGTGTGCTTTTATGAAGTTCATGACTGTGCATTACTGGCAAAGTCACTTAAATATGAAAAATATATAAAAACTTAAATATAACTGTTAGATACAAGATTAACCAAATAAATTCATAAAAAAATGTAATATAATTCAAATAATACATTTAAAGTGTAATTCAAAGAATAAGTGTTGCAGAAACGTGGGATTTCATGGGTAGGAAAATATCCTTAATACAATTATCTACACAATTATGAGCATCTTGTTCATAGTAATTTGCTCAGTTAAGATGGTCTTAACCTGTGTCTGTAAAGTCTCCCTAACAATTTTAATTGTCTTACGAAAAAGTAAAATATAAAAGAGCAGAGAGGTCATGTTATAAGGTCTGCATAAGTATTCATTAATCTAACAAGGACTTTGACATTCAGGCCTTGGGCTCCTCTCCCTGAAGTACACAAGGGCTGAATTACACCACAGAGTGGATTATTCGTCTTTGGGGCGGCGGTGCCTCCTTCTCTCCAACTTTAATTAAGTTTTCAGGAGCCCATTAATGAGCATGTTTATTAGCTGCAGGATACAGACTGATTGTAGAGGGAGAGTTGGCTACTGAGGACTCTCTGTCTGAGTCTTTGGAATGAACCAAACTCTCCAAACTGTTTTCTGCTTGGTGGAGAGAGTCCCAGAGATCTACTTGTTCAGTAACCACACTTGCACTAAGGTCCTTAAAGCATCTTGATGAACAGTTGGCATGAGCGGTTAGGTAAAACAGAGAAAACATTCTATTTCAAACAGCACAAACTGATGTAATAAAGATTTTTAGAACCTTGTTGCTCTGTTTTATTTAAAGGGTACCTATTATGCCCCTTTTCACAAGATGTAATATAAGTCTCTGGTGCCCCCCAGAATGTGTCTGTGAAGTTTCAGCTAAAAATACCCCACAGATCATTTATTATAGCTTGTCAAATTTGCCCCTATTTGGGTGTGAGCAAAAACATGCAGCTTTTGTGTGTGTCCCTTTAAATGCAAATGAGCTGCTGCTTTCCAAAAGAGGGCGGAGCTTTAGCCCGTGCTTCTGTTGCTCAACAACAACAAAGCTGGAGAATCTCACGCAGCCAAAATGACGATTGTCAGTAACTGTGTTCAGCCTAACATTGTTCAGACCGGAGTCGGACACTGATGGAGAGACCCAGGAAGAAGTTACAACTTTTAGAATGCAACTGGACGTTTCTGAATGGTTAGTGGATACATTTATGTGGCTGCTGTTTAGTTGATTCAACTTATCGACTAGCATGTGCCGTCATGTTAATCTTTTGTGCATAACCCGTATGGACGCCCACTATACATAGCGTACCTGTTTGCCAAACAGAGCCATACACACTAAGCTAACGTTTATGATTGCTATCAAATGCTGTGAATGGTCTAATATTTTTTTCCAAAATATTGCCCAGACAGAAACGCTCCTTTTTTAGCAATCAACTTTAACTTGCAGGCTATCTTAGCTAATGAGACTCTAAATAGTGTTCTGTGCTCATCTGTGCAGCCAATGACAGAACAGTTAGCATGCTTTGTTAAAACATTTGCCATGGCCTTAGAACTGGTACAATGATGGTGCCGTGGGTGGAAACGTGCAGATTAAGGGGCGGTAATAATATAATAAGATCCTCTTCCTACGTCACAAGGGGAGCAAAATCTGAGCGGCTCATTTTTTCACATGCTTGCAGAAAAAGCCTTGCCAAAACAAAGTTATGGGTTGTCCTTTTTCATGTTTTTTGGGGTTAGTAGATGCTTAGTAGGTTAGTAGGACAAACAACAAAACTATTGTCATTGATTATGTTTCCTAGTGGAGAATTAAAAATTAAATAATCAAAAGCCATTTGCTATCCTGATTTGAGCGTGTCTACTTGTGGAACTCTTTTGAAAACTTTTTTGTTTATACAATTACAGCTACGCAAGGTAAACTAATTGTGAAAAGTGTTGATTATAGCACGCATACTTAGATGTACTCCCACTGCATAAAAGGGTTGCAGAGCTGAGCATTTTAGCTGATCACAATCACAATTGATTTCACAATTCATGAACTCTTTAACAATCAGACAATTTAGAATTGATCATATTTTAATTAAACAAATGAATGTCATCAGTAACATCTTAACAGAAAGTTTCTGTTTTTTGTGTATTTCACATCTTTTAACCTGTATTTTAATTCTGCAAATGACATTTGCAGTTCAGCTGTATTTGTTTTAGGGCTGTTTTCTCTCTCTGCTTTAAGTGGCTGTAGAGTGTCTGATGTTTACAGTGCTGGTATTGATTTGATTCTGAGGTCTAGTCCACAGACTCAATAGCAAGGGCCCGTGGCTATTGAACCACACAGAGTCAGATCGCGCCTGTGCAGCATGGAAATAATGGCCCTGGGTTACCAACACAGGAGTGGAAATGTTAAAGCGAGGTGAGCAAGGTTAAATCTATACTCTCAGTCAGTCTGCACAAACATGGCACACGCAGGGGAACATAAGGACCAGGGGCGATAAAGCAAGATGTCATCAGGGGAGTAAACTAATTTACACATGCACAAAAACAAAAGCTTTGGCCTTTCAGAGAAGTGCATTAGTGAGCATTTACAATTCTCACTTAAAAATGTTAGCTTGGATAATTTGCTTCTTATATAAGCTTTTATAAGTGTGTGCTACAAGACATATGTGAGAATAACACTGGAAAAAGAAACAGTATATCTGTCCTGTTATTTATTATTTTTACTTGTGTTCTGTTATTTTATAGGATATATATTATCCTAAAGCTGTAAGATTGTACATTTTAATATCAGTGCTAAGTTAGATGCCAGATACATTATATTTTCTTTTAAGCTTAATTTATGACTCTGGATAATCTGTATTTTTTTTTTTTTTTAGATATAGAGATCATGGTTCTCCAACCAAACAAAATAATAGGCCTAGGTTCTGACAAAATGTTCTATTTAATGTTATAAATAAGTCGATTTAATGTCGAAATGTTATAAATGAGTCTATTAAATGTATTTCTTAATTTAAATGAATTCATTATACAAAAAAAATAAAATAAAAAAAATAATCTTTTAATGAAATTAATAAATTAAGACTTGTTTCGTTCAGTTTTTGAAAGTTTCATCAGTTAGCCTACTGTTCGCCACCTACACCTGTTTTAAAATAATACAAGTTGTCAGTATTTTATTTGTTACACAATACCGAGAACTCCCCAAAAATGTTTCCTCTCAAATGAGGAAAACATATTTAATTCAAATGAAGAATACGACTTTTCCAAAAGAAAAATGTATAGGCCTATAGGCCTATTATCGATTTGTTTTTGTTATTAGAAAATTTTTATATTCATCAAACTAAATGGAGTAACTTTAAACCTAATTTTGCTCATTTTCAAAAAACCTTTAAAAAGTGTATTTAGAATCTGTAAAGTAAAAAGTAAAAAAAAACGTGACGTGAAAATAAGCGGGACAGCCTGAAATCTCAACAGCGCGCTGCAGTTCCACCTTTTCACCACAGATTTACATTGGGCAAATTGTGGGGCTCTATAGAGCTTGGGAGGGTTCCGAGACCAGCTGCCCCGCTTCATTACACATGCCTGCCGAAGCCATTCTTTAAAGCTGCAGTCCGTGATTTTTGGCCCTCTAGCGGTTAATAAACAGAACTGCACGTGTCTTGCGGAAGAACAATGTAGCCGGAGCTACTTTTCTCGTGTATGTCTATGGCGAGTCATGCAGTTACTGTGATACTCTGTGGCGGGTCCTACCAGTCCAGTCTGAAATAGTCTGAATATAAACACTTATTATAAGTGTACCAAACACGGTTTGGAAAATGGATTCATGTTGTACATTCTCATTATATAATTTTTGTAAATTTTGAACACAAAAAAAGTTACGGACAGCAGTTTTAAATAATCCCGCTCACTTTACGTCTTAAAATATTCTAGAAAATCTGAAAAATATTTGTTGAAGAATGCTGAACACATTTACAATTTATTATTGTTTCAGCTTATTTTGAGGTCTATGTTTGGATGTATATTTTGCCCATACAGACGAGCCGCTGCTGTTAGTTTCAAAGGTAATTTACTCATTTTGATTGCGGTTGCAATGACATCAGTGTTTATATCCGGACTAACCTTTTAGCCCAATATTTTCGTATGTTTGCAGCAAAGCAATAGCAATACTGTCAGCTGAAAACACTGTTTTTGAAGCTGTTTCAGACATAGCTTACATGAGCGCTGCGCTCCCTGGATTAGCGGCAGTAGCCTACGAATTTCCATGAAAGCAGGTTTAAATTAATATTCCGGCATGATTGTAAATTTAAAGGGTTGACTGCGGAATCGTAGTCATTTAGGCATAAAATCCAATGGAAAATTACTGCTTCACAACATCGTCCTTGTGATGCTAAAAACCTTAAAATAAAGACATTCTCTTATATCTAACTCATGAAAACTAACATCCCTTGAAACCACACAATTATGGAATTAAACTGCAAAAGAAAGGAAATAATAAATAACGACAAACTGCTTGACAACTACATGACTAATGGTTATAAATGATTATAAAATTAAATCATAAAAAAAATTATAATAAAACAACACATTTATGGTTGGTCTCTCCAAGTAACACACACACGTTGCTATTGAAGTTCTTTCAGCTTGTTTCCACAGAATACACCTTGAATTCAATTTATTTTTCTTCCCCCATTGGCAAAGAGTTTTATTTTTCTTATTTTAAGCATAAACCTCACTAAATTGTGTTAAATTTATACTAAGACCAAGAAAGAGCTACAGTACACGCCGTTGGGTAGGAAATCTTAATATCGTACACAGTTTTGCTTCTCAACTAAGTGCATTTTTTGAAGGATGAAGAAAATGATTTATTGTTGTGCAATGGTCACCTGTTTCACACAGCTGAAGGATTTGCGTGGGAGGTCACAGGTTGTGCAAGAACTTCTTTACCTGACATCTCGCCACTGTACTCACAGCCCACTTTCTCTCAGTGCTGAACATCACGGCTATATAAGGCCAACATGTTGGCGAAATGGGACTGTGTGTCATTGTCTTTGGGTGAGCTGGAGTTAATAATACTGGACAGTGGAAAAAGTGAAAAAGTGGGTCTAGGCGTTCCTAAAAGCGCAACTGTCCTTGGACATATTCTGGTATTTGGATATTTTTATGGAGAGTCTGTCTGAAGGGTGTCATGTGGGAATGCTGTGTTTGTGTTTGTCTTCTGAGGACTCTGATGTACAGACACAGAAAATCAAAGTGAAGAGATGAAAACAGTTGAGGCACAGGTAGCCGTGGGCGGTTCAGCTGCTACTTAGAGGTCTCATCTTTTCTGTCTCTCTTGCTCTTTCTTTCTCTGTGTCTCTATTACACACTCACACATCATACACATGGACTTTGAAAGCATATTGAGAAAATGAACTTATAACTGAATAGCATGATTGTATAATGTTTGCATTCAGGGTATATGTACAGTATATGTGTTAGTCTACACATGTATTAAAGCTGTTTTCTAGAATATCTGCATTGGACAGACCTCAGTTATTACCTATGAAATATACTGCATCAATATACATGTGAAACAACATTTTTGGCTTACTGGCATGCTCCACTTTGACTTTCTTCTTCTTTTTTTAATCAAATCAGTTTAAATGCACCTTTCCATGAATCATTTACTCAAAAACGAAAATTATTTATGATTACTGAAGTTTCAAAAATGATGCAAAATCACCATAAAAGTATCATAAAAATATTCTAAAAGTGGTCTATAAGATGCATGTGTTAAATTTCAAGACTTCGGCAAACAAACAATAGCTATCATTGATCACTGAGTCAGTGATCATTCAAACTGCTTTGGTGAACTGGATCAACCAATTTATTAAAAAGATCGGACTGTTTCGTTTATGAAAAGTCACATCTGTCCTAATTCATTTAATTGCATTTTAATAATTTTAATGGTCAGAATTTCTCTGGCGTAAGGGTTTGTTCTGATTTTGTATTTTGGGGTCTACTAGGATAGGTTTTCATATTTGAATGTTCAAAAACACAAATTTATTCACATTTTACATTGTTGCAGCAGCTCTCTTCCCAGTCTTTCAGTAACGTTTAGTTCCTGTCTCTATGAAGCCCCTCCTTCCGAATGTGATAATGTACTCTGATTGGTCGGCTGCACTAGTGTGTCGTGATTGGTCAACCGCTTTGAGTGTGTGTCGGAAATGTCACGCCCTTACCATAACCATGAGTTTCAACACACTACTAACATAACACAATAAGGCCACTTTTTTATGTATGCCTTGGGAGGGAATTATTTTATGAGAAATATTGTGAAATGTACATTCCCTAAAGAAAACTCAAGACTACAATCGAGATGTTTCAGTGAGTTCAGAAACAGTGTTTACTGATATAGAGAATAACTCCCTTTGGAGTGGACTTTATACTTTGTAACTTTGCAGACCTTTTTCATGCTCAAACAGCAACATTACACACTAAAGAAAGTTGAAAATGTAAAAATTCATAATAGGTCCTGTTAAATCTTATTAGATTGGGAATACTACAGTTAACATTTGTCTTTGCTGTGACAAAAAAACAGTCGGCATGTCTTGCATCTCACTGGAGCTGATGTTCTGAACACAGAGCTAATAGGTAATGTATTTAAAATTAAGAAGCACAGCACGCAAACAGCTCTGGGTGTTGGTGAAGTGAGAGCTGTGGGAAAAGAGTGGAGAGGAACATAAAGCTGCGGGTCTTCTGAGCTATATTAAAACACCCAGTGAGACCTTCCACCTTTTGGCATTCTGTTCTCCATATCTCTCTCCTGGCGTGTTATTAAAATAACAGAACTCTGAACGGACTCCATCGAGTGTGGAAGTGGGAACTTGCTGAACCCATTAGACAGGTTAATTAGTACAAAGGGCCAGGGCTCAACTCTGAATGCACTCTCAGATGGCCACCAAAAAAAAAAAAAAACACCTCGGTCATTGCACTTCGTTCTGCTCTAGCTGCCTGAAAACCCTCATGGTTTTCTTCCAGGCTGTTCCTTCACAGCTAAATGCCACTTGTCAATCAAGTGCAGGGCATCACACTCAACATTAGCAACCTGTGACATGAGCATGATTTTAATCATTGTCCTGCTGTTCATTTAGGACACATTATGAATATGATTGAATTATTTAATCTCATAATTGAGGGTATAGGCCTGTACATGAATCAAGAGTTACGGATTGTCCGCTATAGATCATTAAGTTAACCTTAAAAGTTTAAAGACTGAATTCCCCTATTTGCTTTCTTCATGGTGATGTTTATACTTTATCCGACTTATCTCACATTCAAGATAATCTTAAATTGGCACTGGGAAATCAATGCGTCTCTAGGGTAACTATCAAAAGATTTATTGTTGTGTGACACAAATCCACACACTCTAATATGTTGTTTTTATGTTATTAGACATCTGTTCATCTTTTTACATCTCATCAAAAAAATCCAAAGTAACTTTCGAATAGCTGTTTAAAAGTTTGGGGTCGGCAAGAATTTTTGCATCAAGTCTCTTATGCTCACCAAGGCTGCATTTGTTTGATAAAAAATACATAAAAACAGTAATTTTGGAAAATATGATTACAATTTAAAAATTACAGTTTTCTATCTTAATATATTTTAAAATGTAATTTATTCCTGTGATGGCAAATCAGATTTTTTCAGTAGCCATTTCTCAAGTCTTCAGTGTCACATGATCCTTCAGAAATCCTTCATGCTGATTTGGTGCTTAAGAAACTTTTTCAGGATTCTGAATAGAAATAAATAAATAAAAAAACAGCATTCGAATGAATGCATGAATGACCAATCAATCAACCAACCAACCAATCAATCAATCAATCAATCAATCAATCAATCAATCAATCAATCAATCAATCAATCAATCAATCAATCAATCAATCAATCAATCCCAGGCTGCGTGGGGTTGGAGCCTGGTTGTATGTCATTTTCCAGTCACTCTTCTCAGTATAGCAAATCCACCTAAAAGCAGATTAAAATGAAGATTGAACAGTCTATAGTAAGCAACAGACCATCTTTTAGTCAGACAGACCTGTAATGATAGCTTTAATAACCACCATCTGCCTGTGCCGAGGGACTTTTGCCTCCATCAGTATTTGATGAGACGGGGGCTTTGGGGGATAAGTAACTAGAGACCTGTTTCTTTAGACTCTTTGCAGAGCATAAGGGACTTACAGAGTATTCTGCCACACATTAGCACCCTTTCTCTGATTCTCTGAGTGCATAGCACTCTCAATCAACATCAGATTTTGTGCAAAATAAGACACATGTAAGGTCATCGTCTGAAAGCGTCTGCAATGCATTGAAAAGATTAACGATCTCAGAAATATTTTGAAATCTTAATATGAATATGTCCACAGCTGCCTCTCCATCAAGGACATGTTTGCAGTACTCATTCATCTGCAGGTGTGTAGTGGAAGTTCTTGGCTCAGGAGATTTCTATAGTAGCAGAAAACCTTGACACTGTCATTTGAATCACTCTCTTTTTTTCTCTCTACATATATTTTCTACTATATCTACTATTCATCAAGTGAAATAAATAACACACTCATAGTCTAGATGATAAATGCTTTTAATAATTCATTGCTAAGAGAAAAAAGTGTATTGTGTCATGCAAACATGATACAAACATGATCTATTAACTTGCTGTTAATAGATTTCAGTATGCATGGCGTACTAGATTATTGACAGTTGGCTTTAGGTGATATAAGTCATCCTGGTGGCAAGAAGCCAGAGTGTTTTAAATTCTGCATTGGGTGTTGAGAACAATCTGTGGTGTGAAGCCTCAGGGGATATTCACTAACACCCTGTCTCTCTGGGCGCCAGTCTTGTCCTTTGTGGCCCTCACAGAGATTGGCTCTGTTAATTGACCAAGGCTGGTCCTGGCTATAAAAGATGGATAAAAATAGTTGTTTCCACAAGAAACGTCACCAGCATTGGAAGTGTGGAAAGGCTAACACCAATGTCGTGAAGCCAGCAGTGCTCATGGTGAGTAGCAGAGCAATTAGTGACTTCCAAGTTCCCTTGAAACTGAAGTTAAGTGCATCTTCTGTTGCGATAGCTGTTGAAGAGCACAGACCCAGTTCAGTTCTCATGA
Source organism: Anabarilius grahami (assembly GCA_003731715.1). Taxonomy (NCBI): domain Eukaryota; kingdom Metazoa; phylum Chordata; class Actinopteri; order Cypriniformes; family Xenocyprididae; genus Anabarilius; species Anabarilius grahami. The sequence goes on from RJVU01018281.1 coordinate 6,887,249, forward strand.
CAGCATGTTCCTAAGCAGACACAGAGGATGTGTTTTATAAGCATTTGGACAAGTGCAGTTCCTTCTTTGACCAACAGGGGTCACTTTTAATACACTCTTTTTAAAACACTAATGCCATGTTTTTTACTCAAAAGAGGGTTTGTGAATGGCTTTGCATTTATACAAGCAAAATAAAACAAGCGTTTTCCATTCCATTGGTGGTAACAGAAGAGAAGAAATGTATGCAATATGTTTGGAACAGATGATGCAATTTCTGAGGAAGCAACACTCTTTTGCATTACTTTGTTCATGAAGCAAAGAGAGGCGACATGGTGCGGCAAAATATAAGAAAACCACATTTTCAAATAATCTCAGACTGCACTACTTTCAGTGACCTTTACAAACAACATTATTGCAAAACACTTCCCCCCTCCACTCTGTTCATTGGATTTAGTGCACAGGTTAAAAGCAAATGTAAAGTGCAGCAAGTTCACCTCATAATATAGNGGAAAAAAAAAAAAAAAAAAAAAAAAAGCAATACAACAGCATATGCACCTCTAAAAAAATGCACTGAACTGCTCTGTAAAGAAAACTCAGGCAGAATGGCAGTCAAGGTCGTTTTATGGCTCATCAACAGAATATCCAGCTTATTATTTACAGCGATGACACTCAGTGAAGTCTGTAATTAAGAGATTTACTTTTATCATTTTTGAATAATATAATATTTTTCCAGGAACGATACACCTCATGTAAGATAAAATGCTGAGAAAATATGCCAGTTATGTGAAGGTTGCAGGTTGCAGCAAAACAGAAAGAAACTTCAAGACTAATGAATGGACCTAGTGAAGTTAGTCTAATTGAATTCTGAAAATGCATCTGTGGCGAGCAGGGCGCGCGAGAGCCGTGAGGGAACGGCGCGAGGCCGGTGACGCGAGTGTTAATGATCGTCACCTGTGAGGCGCACCGGCCTCGAGTCCCTCACGGAGGAGCTCCGGAGGCATAAAAGGAGGAGCGACGACAGTGAACGGACGAGAGAGGACCAGGCCTGGACTTTATTTTATGTTTGTGTGGCCGGCAGACGTCCGCGAGGGTCTGCCGGCATTACTTTCATTTTGTATTTGTTTATTTTGAATTAAAGTTTTGTTTAAATGTTCGCCGGTTCCCGCCTCCTTCTTCCCGTACTTACGAACTGTGTTACAGCATCAATGAAGCAATGTTTTAGCTTTGCTCTTGTCCCACTCGGTCTTCTTTTTTCAACTAAGCAGACAGTTATGAGTGCACACAACCTCTTTCTGTCTCTCATAGTCTAACAAAAGTGTTTTGCTCAGCTCAAAGGACTAAATTCTTCTGAATAGTGAAGTATTCTTTATTTTAAGCTTGTGACACATTATATTTTCTTCTATTGATTGGTTTGATGTCCTATATAAAAGCCTTGTGCTGTCCTCCATAACCCCACCTAGTTTTAACTGTGTGAAATAGGTTGTGGGTCCATGCTGTCAACGATCAATAGAGGCTTCTTATTTAACCTATTTTAGGTTAGGTGAGGTAAACTCACAACACTCAAACAATAAATCAAAGATAATATTAAATGCTTTTTCATCATGTTAGAATGCAAGAATTGGGGCACAGGAATGCATTGAGCTCCGCAACAGGAGATTTTTGGGCTTTGTGAACCAACAAGCTATTTTGAAGAGAAGCAACAGCAGGCAGAACGCCAATTAACACTTTCCACCAGTGCTGAATCTCCACATGTACCCTGGAGAACAGTTTAACAGTCTTCTAAGTCGTATATAGCCAGAATTGCTCTAGTGCAATAGTGTAACTCTTTGAATCTCACAGCCAGTCCCAGTCATGCCATTTTTTTTATGCTCTTTTATCAGCCATTGTCTCAAACATGAGGATTTATTTCAGTTGACCTAAAAAAAAAAAAAAATTGGAATGAAAACCCTTAAAAATTTATGCTGACCTCCCTCTTTAATGTCCAGCTCTGTAAAGTTGCATTCAATCTCTCTCTGCGCCTCCACTCCACCACATGTCGATGACATAGAGAGGCGATACTGCAGCTTTTTGATTCAAGGTTTAAATCAATACCCTTGTCACAAACAAGGCCAAGTGATCTCATTCAGGAGGGAAAGGTCTCTATTGTGTAGACACACACAATAAGCACAGTCTGTCAGCCCACATACGTGAAAATGGCAGCTCAATCAGAGGTCATCAATGTTTGGATTGCGAGATGTGGCCGGCGGCCGTTGTGTGGAGAAGTCAAATATGAATATGAATAGCATGCCCCTTCACTTTAAGGGCATGTTTCACGTGCAGGGCGCACAATTATGTATGGTGGGGGAAATGAATGCGTGCAATTTTCTCCTCGCTGCAACTTTCAAATAGACCTTTCAAGATATCGTAAACCAATTTTCGTGTACTCAAAAACTGTGAAAAGACACACTGTAGCATTCTTTTATTGCACAAAGGCAACAATTAGCCTGTGAGAAAAAAACTTCAGTTAAGAGGTCTAGAGGTGCAGATTTTGAAACAAAATAGCCGGGATTAATATTAATTTCCTCTCTTTTTCTTTGTGGAAGTTTGTACTGTGTTTGTAGAAAACATCATCTGATTGTTTCTGCCAGAGACTGCGCTGTGTTTATAGTTGTAAAAATAAATCTTTTATTACTGCCCTGCTGTAATGAACTGCCTTCATCATAACACGAGCTGGTCATTCTCTGTGGGCCAGTCGTAAGTTATGCTACTGAAAGTTTGTAAGAGAATTGCCATGGCAAGGCTCATTGAGTGCCTTAATGCTGATCTGAATGCTGCCAGAGCGTTTAAAAGGACTAGCAAGAACAATGTCTCTCGTGGGATGTTGAATATGAATCCTACTGATGCGATGCCGATAGCTTGGGATTTGTTGCTGAAAGCTGCAGTGTGTGATTTTTATACTACTACATGCATACAGTACATACATACAGTAAGTTTTAAACTCTCTCTCCATCTTTCATTATGGACAAACAGGTAGACTAAGGTGCTTTGCATAGTTGCTTTATTATTAAAGCAATTTGAATTCTTGTTTGCAGGTCTTCAAACCAAGCACAAGCTGAACACCTCACCACAATGGTAACCCCCCAAAACACTAACATAACAGAAACTTTTAAATACCAACATAATAGAACATTAAACATTAACAAATCTCTCCATTTTCTCACCTTGCTAAAAATGCATGAAACAAATCGTACTGTATAAGGCATGGTGGGAGGTGAAAGTGTTTGATTGGGTTACTTGATTGAAACATGTTATTTCAAAATGAAAACATCCAGTAACTGTTTCAAGTCAATTTAACATGAAGCAGTCACATTTGAACCAGAAACCGGATACAATGGTGTTAAATCAAAATGAACTGTTTAAATAAAGTGAACAGCATCAAAAAAAAAAAAAAAAAAAAAATTGAGAGCAAAACTGAGACACTGCAACTTTAAAATTGTGATGTAACGAAAAAAGCAACAGATCTTTTCTTCCGAATTTTAACATTTGACAAAACAAAAAAGTGTACGGTGGGGACTTGGTTAAATCCACTGGTTGTTGATTGGATGAAGAAAAATACAAATGTGAACTTGAGGTCAACTGTAAGAAAAAGGTGGGTTTGAGGAGGAAATTACATTTTAAATAAAATGTTTTGATAAAAATTAAATGTATGCATGGATGAATTGTTCACAAGAAACAGATAGGGTGGTTTTCCATTTCATGCCGACTTTAAGTGCTTGTTCAACCAGTGGTGAAATGACGATTTGCCAAGCAAAAATTTAGTGGCGGCTCAGACTAGTTATGATATTAGTACTACTGCTGTTGTTCAGCAAAACTTAGCTGAAACTGTGTTTGAAGAGAACATCATCAGATTGTCTCTGCCAGAGACTGTGCTGTGTTTATAGTTGTCAAATAAAAAAAAATTAATACTGCCCTGCTGTGATGAACTGCCTCCATCATAACACAAGCATGGTCATCCTCTATATAAAGATATACACTTATCTTTAAGATATTATCTGATTTTCAGTTATTAATTTATTTCCTCTGAGGCAGAATTGGGCTTCCATAATATACTTGTGACAGTTATGCTGTTGTTTTTACCAAGGTGATGTCAGTATGCCAATATGTGCCATTTCTTACATTTTATGTTGTAAATAAAAAGCTATGTGGCATGACATAATTCACTGCTCCACTAAGCCATCTGATGTTTTATTGCATGTTCTGTGAATGTGCAGTGTGTTCAGCCACCATGTATTCAAGTGCAGTATAAACCAGTGGTTTGTAAAAAGGATATTCAGTAGTGTGACTGTTCTCTATACCGTCCACCTCCCTGCTACAGCTGATTGATAAGCTCGACTGCATGTGTTCCTCTGTGAAATAGCTGGTTTTGCCTGCAGTTACTCTTGCTAGTCCATGGCACTTTTACTGCCCCTGGTCTGATTGCAGTGGTGACACCCAGTTATATACAGAGGTATAGAAAAAACGAGTGTGAATTTTTTTTCTAGTTCTATATTATGGTGAACAGACAGCACAGATCTAAATGGGTCGTTGATTAAATTTCTGTTCGCCGCTGATTGAAAACTTTTCCACAGCAGTGTCTTAATATATCCCTCTGACTCATTCTGCATTATAGTGAAGAGATGCTGTCTGTTCAGGCTCTCATTTCATGACGAGACGCATGGTTTCACACATCCATGAAGCTCAACCAAATGAGCAGATGCCCTAAAGCTCCACCATTATTTTGTAGAATACTGACATTGAGATGAAAATAGTAAACATGCCATTCTTGTCAGCCACTAGGATGAGGCTGTTTTGATTGGTAGATAGATGTTATTCGTTAGAGTGATGGTTGCTATCAGTTGTAGGGCTTATTTTTACGTTTTCATAATGAGGAGCAGGAATATATATGTCTGTTTGCCTTTAGATATTCATTTAAATTTATAGTATACATCTCAATGAAGGGGATAGCCCAGAGTCTTCATAAAATGTTCAAATTTGTTAAAAGAGAGAGAGTGAGAGAGAGAGAGAGAGAGAGAGAGAGAGAGAAATTAGGTAATTTGAATAATACATTTTAAAAGAATCAAAAATAAAACAATTCGGTAACACTTTAGTTTAGGGTCCAATTCTCACTATTAACTAGTTGCTTATTAGCATGCATTTTAGGATATTGGCTGCTTATTAGTACTTATAAAGCATATATTAATGCCTTATTCTGCATGACCATAATCTACATGCTTAATCCTACCTAATATCTAAACACCTAAACTACCTTACTAACATATAATTAGGAGTTTATTGAGGCAAAAGTCATAGTTAATAGTTAGTTAATAGTGAAAATTGACCCTAATCTAAAGTGTGACCAACAATTCTTTTTAAAAGTTTTAATGAGTTTCACTTTTTAGAGGTGGCATAAATGCAATCATATAATTGGTCTTGGCTATATATATATATCTATATGTATGTATATGTGTGTGTGTGTGTGTGTAAAAAAAAACAAGGATGAAGAAACTAATCTGGCAACATATTCATTAAGTCTCACAGTTAGTTGTTTGTGTTAGTTGTCTATGTGTTTTATTCACTAATAAGAACAGACTCATAAATAATAATAATTGCATTGGGCCTATGCAGTTTATGGTTACATTTCATCGTTTCACTATAAAGGTGATGATACACGGGGCAACTTTTTGAGCAATGTTGCCGAGCGATGTTGCTTGGACACTTTCCCATTGAGAATGGGCAACAAATTTCAATCTAAAGTATCCAGATAGAAATTTGTTTCCCATTCTCAATGGGTAAGTGTCCAAGCAACATCGCTTCGCAACATTGCCGGTAACATTTCTCAAAAAGTTGCCCCGCGTATCATCACCTTAAAGGGATAGTTCACCCAAAAATGAAAATTCTATCATCATTTACTCACCCTCAAATAGTTCCAAACCTGTATGAATTTCTTTGTTTTGCTCAACACAAAGGAAGATATTTGGAAGAATGTCAGTAACCAAACAGATCTCGCTCCCCATTTATAGCAGGAAAAATAAATACTATGGTAGACCATGGGAGATCTGCTTGGTTACAAACATTCTTCCAAATATCTTCCTTTCAGAACAAAGAAATTAATACAGGTTTGGAACTGCTTGAGGGTGAGTAAATGATGACAGAATTTTCATTTTTGGGTGATCTATCCCTTTAAGGACATTTTTGTTAATTATGTTTGTATATTACGTAAACAATATTTGTACTGACCACATGTAAAATCTAGGTCCTGAAGCAAAACCAGTTGAGAACCACTCTGTGTTTCAACAGTGGTGATGTCAAATCAAACAGGCATAAATTAAAGCTGCTCTCAGCAAGCGCTCAAGTGAAAAGCTTTCAGTGATAAATACACAAGGACTGATATTTCAGCATCAATGCCTGAGTCCTCATCAGCCGAGAGATGCCTCAGAGTGACGTTTTTTGGCATGGCATTATGTGCAGCAAACATGGTCCTATAATAAAAACCATTTATTCATGAAATAGGATTATTCATGAGAGAAATAGCCTGTCCCCACACGAGGTTCTTCCAATTCCGTCTAAATGACATCAACATTTTTCCAGAAAACACAGACAGAGGGTAATTTAACGCTGCAAAGAATTTTCTCTTGTCCCCTTGGACACAGGTTTGACAGACAGCTGTTGAACCATTTGAAAGACATCTTGAGCTCCCAAAAGTCAAAACTGTGTTTTAAAGAATGTGCAAATATAAAACTGCTAAATGACACAGGGGAAAACAATGCGTGACAGTCCTTTGTCTGTGAAACAACTTCAGCTTTAGCCAGTGCACTCTGATCTAACCTAAAAACCTGTTAACCAAAAAACTTTTTCCCTATTATTTTAAATAACTTTTTCTTGTATGTGTGTCTGCATGAAAAAAATTTTTTTTTAAAGGGCAGTCAGAAAACTTTTTAGACCTCCAGCACAAAAAAGATGTAAAGTAAAAACAAAAAGCTAAACTTTATCTCGGACAAAAAGGGATAGATGGGTGAGAGTGTCCTTAATTCAATATGTCTGCACTTTTAAAAGCAGGACGGTCAAGAAGAAAGGAGTAGCCATTTTTAGATGTTATTGATTTGTGTAATACTTGAAAGAGCCATTTATTACAAAGGCTTATATTTTTGTAAAAGGGGGCACTTAACAGAGAATGCACATAAATCATATATTCTTGACATTTTTTTCATCTCTCCTCCAGCATACACAATCACAGAAATGGATGTGACTAGTTTTATCATTTAATTGTGACTGGACTCTAAATGTGGACTTGATGCAATAAGCTAATGTAGATTAGCTTGTGGCATCATAATGGGTTTGTTCTTTGTTCTCTCACTGAAATGCGAGATGAAGGTTACATGAAAAAGAGCTTGTTATTTATTTAAATATAGCTATGTATACAGTATATGAAATATGCATTCTCTAATATTATAATCTCTAGAGTCTTACAAATCCATTTATATGTGTTTTTGTGCAAGAGTGAGACAATGATAAAGGAAGAAAAAGTAAGATAAGAGTAAATAGAAGTACAGAGAAACAGTCAAACTTTCTAATCCCACTAATGCTCTTAATGATAGAGGACGTCATAGCATTGGCAGCTGGTTTAATTATGAGAAAGCCGGGCAGAGCAAGAAGCTCTCCTACACATAGCATTAATTATTGAAGTGCTGGAAAATAAATAATGAAGTCAATTGCACCATTTGGGTGTGGGCGGTAGGTTCAATTATTCATGAATTCAATATTTGTAAGTGTAATATGAAGTAAGTCGAGACGTCTTGGATAGCAAGAAAAAAAAAATCCCGCTACTATTAGGCAATTTAACTCGTATTAAGTCTTCATCTGTCTTAATGTTAAAACACGGAGGAATGTGTTGTCTTAATACTCAAACAAACACACACTCGCACACAGAGTGCATTAAAATATATGTTTTTTTTTGGTAACCAGAACCATTATTCACATTTATGTCATGCTGAGGTTTATTTATTAGATTCGTTACATTGGCCAGTTGTGTTTATATAAAGGGTTTTCATACGATTAAATGATAAATATACACAGTATAAATGAAAACAAACATTTACAGTATAAAACATACATATTGCCATAGTTAAATTAAGCAAAGAAAAGGTTGAATACATCTATCTGTGGGTCTTGTTTTTTACAGTATTTTGTATGGAGCTGAGATCGGGGTCACCATAGAAACTAAGCCTTACCTGAACTATCCTTTCAAGGTGACTGAGTCGAGAGTGTCCTTTGCTAATTAGAGAGTGTCGTCCAGACAATACTGTGTCTTTTTTTCTCATCAGTTTAATACAGTAAGTCCGACACTCTGCCAGATGACTAACATTGTGCATGATGCTCTAGCCATTCCATTGGTCCAATTACAAGAACTTAATTGGGAATAGTTTGAGTGTGCAGTCATAACAGTAAGATTAAATGCAAGTTTAAGGAGACTCAGCAATATTCTTCTCACTGAATCCTAGTCTATCTAAATGTATATGCTTCTCATTAGTGGTAAAATGCAAATCCCCCCCCCACCACATCCATAAATAGATTGAAATTTGGCATGAAACGAGACCTATAATGAGACACAGAATAGTATGAAATGGAAAAAAAGCATATTGAAACAAACAGAACCATAATGTACATCACCTTCTTGAGGAGGAATCTGTTTTTTGAGTACTGCTTGTAGATACATGATTTAAAAAGGTTTACATGATGAAGATTAATATACAAAATTCTTTATTTATTCAAATGTAAGCATATGCTGCATTAGAAGTTTATAGCAATTAACTTTATTATGATTTATTAAAGGTAAGACCCATTAATAATTCATTTTATAAGGACATTAACAAATGCAGAGTTTGCTGATACACCAGCCCGTTCTAATTTGTTCATTTCGCATTTACTTACACATATGCAATGATAATGAAGAGATAGTGAATCTAAATTTTTTTCAACTGTGAAAATAAAAAAGGTTTTATGTTACACTGTCATGTGACACTGAAGACTGGAATAACGGTGACAAAAATAAATTACATTGACAAAAAATAAATTACATTTTAAAATGTATTAGAATATATTAAAACAGTTATTTCAAATTCGAATAATATTTTACAACAATACAGTTTGTTAATCACACACATGCAACCTTGAGCATGAGACTTCTTGCTTTTTCTACTATAAAATGTACTGTTTCATTCAATGAGTTACTTGCCATTTCTTTGTAATGTAAATTTGACATTTTCTGAGTGAATAATTAATTTTAACTTAGTTCATTTACAACAAAAAATTGAACAGTACTTATAAAAAGCTACACACTGTGAAGTGTTGTATATTCCTAGCTTCTGACAACCATATATTTACACTATGAAAATGTTCACATAAGCAGTGTGTCTGTGAAACAGTCGTTTCTCAGGAATAATCTGTGAGGTTACACACATACAGTATGTGGGAGTTTAATCGTTTGATGTGCCTGCTGTTTTACATAAATCAAACAAAACTCATACTGAATTACTGTACATCATTTTATTGTCATTTCCCCACCCCCACTGAAAATTCAGTACTTATACATTTTCAATGGCTACTTAGAGGAAAAAATGTCTTTTGTTCTTTTTAAATGTCCCTGTGCAAGAATCTGCTTCTGTGTACTTGTTTACATCTGCTCAAATGTTTCTGCTTCGACAAAGACACTCGTATCCTCCTCCCCCCGCTGGCGTTTGACAGACGGCCTCTGAGAGGGGAGGCTCAGTACAATTAAATGGTCCTATCAGCACTGAGAGCCAATGAATCACGCTGATGCCTGTGGATGGGCTGCTGTTGTTTGCTACGATTCATATTGAGCCTAATGATGTTGTCCTTCACTTGGGCCCAACAACTCAACATCCAATCAGTGATGCATGCCATGTATCCATGCATAAGTCTCTGTGTGTGCCCATGTCAGTTTTGCAAGGTCAGCACTTGGGAATGCAGAGGCAAGTTGAGAAGATCAAACGCAAGGAAAGGTCTACATTAAAGTGTCAGTGAAAACAAGTAATAGAGGCTCACTTTAATTATTATAAACTGGGTTTGCAATTACCGAAGAAAGAAAAATACTGAAGTATAGATGTTCACAGCCAATTCCCAGAAATGCACTTGAATGAAACAAAACCTAAAACGTAACAAATTCTACCTAATAGAAAACTATTAGTTAGACTATTTGCCCAACAAGCACAAGGATAAAGTGATATTTTAAAGGATTAGTCCACTTTTAAATAAACTTTTCCTGATAATTTACTCAAATTTACTCAATTTACTTTAAGATTTTGATTAAAACATTCCAGGATTATTCTCCTTATAGTGGACTTCAGTGGCCTCCAGACGGTTGAAGTTCAAAATTACAGTTTCAGTGCAGCTTCAAAGGGCTTTAAACGATACCAGACGAGGAATAAGGGTCTTATCTAGCGAAACGATAGGTCATTTCGAAAAAAAAAATACAACTGTATATGCTTTATAAACACAAAATATCGCCTTGAACATACTTCCGCTTTCTGCATTCTTCAAAACGTTTACGCTGTATGTCCTATGCCTTTGCCATTCTACTTATGGAATGAACGCGGCGGCAGTTTAGTTTTTTTCTGTAAGTAGAATAGGGAAGGCGTTTTTTTTTCGAAAATGACCGATCGTTTCGCTAGATAAGACCCTTATTCCTCGTCTGGTATCGTCTGGTACCTTTGAAGCTGCACTGAAACTGTAATTTTGACCTTCAACCGTCTGGAGGCCATTGAAGTCCACAATATGGAGAATAATCGTGGAATGTTTTAATCAAAAATCTTAATTTCTTTTCGACTGACGAAACAAAGACATGAACATCTTGGATGACATGGGGGTGAGTAAATGATCAGGAAAAGTTTATTTAAAAGTGGACAAATCCTTTAATGCACATATTTACAGTGCCAGAGAGAGTCTGTGAAGCCAATATGACAAAGTGTGAATGAAACCATATGACATACTTTTGAGTTGAAATAAGATGGGCACAATCTTTTTTTTTTTAAGCGCCTCTGAGTTTGTCAAAAGGAACGTTACTCTATAATAGTATAATTAAACAATGGTATGTTCAATCTATGTTAATGTTTTAAATATTACAGGTAAGATTTTGTGCTTCAAACAGGCTGTATGTGGTCAGCTTCTCACAGCTGATCCTATTAGGACTCACTGTGAAGAGAACACATCTGAATCAATATCTTGACAAGCACTACAGCAGATTTAGAGAAGCACTGCTTAGAGAAGGGTAGAAAGTGAATGTTAGTTGCATGTGCAGAACATTTAACAGCTCTTCACATTAAACACATTTTTTTAATCAAATAAATGCAGCTTTGGTTATCTTACCCACTCAAAACGTTTGAACGGTAGTGTACATTAAATCAAAGCTTTGCATATTATTCTACAAAATTACTTAATTCCAGATAAATGTGTTCACATGTGCTGTTAATATAAATAAAAGTGATCATTTCCACATTTTGCTGTTCAATGTTGCAGTGTTTGATATCAACAAAATGAAAAGAGGATATTTTGATTTTAAAGACACTAACATGGATTTTTTTTTTCTTTCCTCCTGCTTCGGCACAAAATGCAAGGCAAAATATGTTGTGCGGTTTCTATACATAGCCTAATAATACAACATTTCTTTGAAAAAATCTTTTAAAGCAACCAGCAACAGAACATTGAACCTGAGCTCATATTTCACTCTACATTACATTTTAAATAGCTCTTATGAACAGAAGTAGGAAGCCGTCATGGAGGTGCCCACTGGCTGTTCAAGAAAGTCGTGGATGTCTTCACAAAATGAAGCAAAGCAGGTACAGTGGTCAGGGTCCTGCTGAGCACAAATAGCACAGCGTGTGCAGGCCAGTATATTTGTGTGTCTGCTTTCATTGTGCATATAGAGCTGGAGGTTCATATCTCCGAAGGTGTATGGAAGTTGCAGGGGATGAAAGGTCAGTCTCTTGCTTGAAGCTGTTCATCACCCTTGTTGAAAAGGTCACACAGTGTTCCTGTTAGCTCTACTGAACGAATACGCCACCTCTCACCTCCAGAAAAGGGAGGCCCATAGAACACTTCTGCCTCTGCCTCTTTCCCCTGAGAGAAACAGACCAACAATGTGAACTCACTTTTTGCCCCAAGCTTTTACTCTTTACCGTGTACAGAAGTCAAGTAATTTCCACCCACTTTTCACAAGCAATGCTCATCATTTTAAAAATGTCAACCAAAACCCCAGCCAAGTTTTTTAAATTTTTTTATTTTCTTTAACCAATTTATGAATAAAAATAATTTTATTCTTTACCCCAACATAAACCCCAGCAATGGCAAAAGACCCTGGAGTTATACAAGCTATGCAATAGGTTAATATATGTGCATTTAATCCCTGAGATTGCACTGACTTTGACTTTGTACCTTTGAGATACTCCTGGCTAATAAATGAGTATATGTTATTGTTATTGCATCAGGGAAATCGTAAACTTAATCTTAGATGTTCAGTTTTTGCAGACACTTTTTCCCTTTTACATTGTGCCATAACCAGCCACAATGCGACAGGTTTCCAGCGATACGCAGTTTGTATATCCACAAACTGGTGTGTGATGTGACAATCAGAAAATTATGTATAAAGGGATAGTTCACCCAAAAATAGAAATTCTTTCATCATTTACTAACCCTCAAGTTGTTCCAAACCTGTATGAGTTTCTTTTAACTGCTGAACACAAAAGAACATATTTTGTGATAAACATATGTGAAGAACATACAGGGTGCACTATCCCTTTAATACAAAAATGTGCTGTTTTAAGTTAAAAAATAAGTTAAAATAAGTTAACAAAATATAAATAAGTAAACAGTGCGTGCTGCATTTCCGCACCCATCTTGGAACTCAGCTGTGAAGCCATTGCTGAAGTGCCCTCATATGAAGCAATCCAAGCAGCGTTACTGCGGCTGCGGATACCATATGCCCCAGGATTCTCTGAAATAGTTTCAGTGTGGCCACCCTGCCCTTGAATGAATTCAACCAGTTCAAGCACTGAGTGAACACATTTCTCTGTGAGGAGTTCTGTTAGGTTGACCGACTCCATACCAATAATAGAGATCCTCTGCATGGGGGAGAATTTGCTCTTTTCCCAGTTGGCTGAGGTGTTCAACCTGTGTTCGCACAACTGCTCTCGTAACTGGGCCAGAATGAGCCAGTCGTCGAGGTAGATGAGAATGCGAACGGCATGTTCTTCCACGACCTTCGTGAAGACGCGAAGTGACAGGGACAGCCCGGAGGGGAGGACTTTGTACTGATATGTCAACCCCTCGAACGCAAAGCACGGAACGGTCTGTGTTGAGGGAGAATAGAGACATGAAAGTACGCATCCTTCAGGTCGATCACTGCAAAACAATCTCAAGGACGTATGCATTCGAAAATGCATTTCTTCCCACTGGCGATAGGAGAGGGGGAAGAGGGTGGCCAGGCATGGCATCGCACACCGCTATCTGCACCCTCTTGGGACCCAGATGTAGAGGAATCTGCTCTATTAATGAGAAGAAACAAAACTGAACAAAGGACTCTCCATCCAGCACTCCTCTGGGGGAGGGAGTGGTGAGGTCACTATCTCTCGAAGAGCTGTTCCCTCTATCTCTGGGTCGCCCGTCTCAGGACCGCTTGCTCTTGGGAGCGTGCAGTGACTTTCGTCACACGCAAGGTGAGGTCCGTTGCTGTGCGCAGCTGCTGCATCAGCCCTGGATCAGAACTACCCTGGTGCAGCTATTTAACTGCCTTGGCTTGGTAGACTTGCAGGAGAGCCATAGTGTGCAGGGTGGAGGCAGCCTGTCCAGCGACTCTGTAAGCCTTGGCCATGACAACACGGGTTACCCCTCCAGTTGGCAGCGTTCTTTGGGCACAGCTGCATCACATCCGTATGCTCCACCAGGGGGATCCCCACGTAACCCTTGGCCATCCCACCATCGAGGGTAGTGAGGGGGAAGGAGGCACCAGACCGGTTTCAGGCAGAAAAAGCTGCCGTTCTAGTAATCTCCTCATGCACCTCTGGGAAGAATGGCACTGGGGTGGGGTGCTGAGAACGGGCCTCCCTGAGATCCCAATCATCCAACCTCAAGGGCTTGGGTCACGGTGGAGGTCTCCACTCAAGCCCGACTCTCTCGGCGACCCGGGAAAGCATAGCCTTCAAATCTGGGTCAGGCTCAGGCAACGCTACTCTCCCCGAAGTGGGCAATGCAGCCGAGTATTCATCCCTGGCAGACTCAAGCTCACCCTTTGATGCAGCCATTGACATCTGATTATCCGGAGGAGCCCCGAATTAAACAGCCGGTCCCCCATGAGAAGGGCCAGTGGCTCTACCCTGAAGCTCCACAGCTTGCAGTGTGCTTGAGGAGTGAGGTGCCCACGGAGACTGACTCTGCGGGTTAGCCCCCACTGTGATCCTCAGGTCACTCTGGCTATTCACCGAAGTAGCCCTCTTTCTGATGCCCAGAAGAGGAACTAGATTGGGGCATAGGCAAGGGGACTCCACCTCGTTTGAGGTACTCAAGTCTCGAACGCAACACCGTGATGGTCATCCTCGGGCAGTGGGTACATGACTCATCCACAAAAGCTACCTCAGCATGCTTGATGCCCAGATATGTGAGGTAACGATCGTGATTGTCATCCGGACCCAGGTAACAACCGCATCCAGAAACACATGGGTCGAATGACATCTTTAAAAAGACGCAGTGTCACACCCGTGTTTGCTCTTTTAGAGAAATGTAGCTCTCTTGTAGTGCTGAAACGCACAAGGGAAATGGCTGCAGCACAGCTGTCAGGGAATAGACTCTTTTAGGGCTGTTATGAAACAGCAGGAAGTGCTCTGAAGGATCGCGACCACCGCTGCAGCGCCGTCACACCAACACCAGATAGCAGAGGCCTCTTCCCGAAGAGCACTCGCAGACACTCGTAGAAACACTATCTGGTGAATGGAAGAGCAGAACAGTTGAACCGTTCGGCTTCGAATCAAAAAGCTGAATGTGCGTTGCATCTGCTTCCACATTTATACCTGCACTGCTGGGCGCAGCACGACATGCAAATCTTTCACGCCAATGTGCATTGGCTCATTTAGTTTACACTTGAAGGTGATTGGACTCTCAGGTGAGATCCCAATTCATCAGTTCAGTTCTGACGTAATGTCGAACATGACTGACTGAAAGGGAACAATATGTATTAATTAAAGATCAAGGTAACACTTTATTTTACAGTGCCGTAGTTACACGTTACTACATGTACTTACTATAGTAATGACAGTAAGTTATGGATAATTACAAGTAACTAACCCTAAACCAAACCCTAACCCTAACTGTAACTCTATAGTAAGTACATGTAGTTAATTAATAGTACTCAGTACTTATTTTAGTAATTACAATGTAAATATGGCACTGTAAAATAAAGTGTAACCAAGATGAAGATTGAAAGTAAATAAATAAATAATTGTTCTCACTCAGGATAAAAATTCAGTTATAAATTAAAGAGATTGCTTTCATTCCTAGTCTCTTTATTGCATATTGCCAGGTTAAAGTGCCTGTCATGCAGCCTTGTCAGTAGATGTTATGTTTTGTGAAGAACCCTTGTTCTTCCTTGTCATGGCCTCACCTGTGCCCTAGCATGAAAGTACTGTAAGCCATCACATGGCATACAAAAAATCTCCTTGGCAGCACAGCTCAAGGTTGGCATGCCCATATGGTGGGCTCTGGGATATGTCAGAATGAGGGAATATGAGAAATCTATGCATGTGAACTTGCAAGCAGATGAAAAGGTGACTGATTACACCTGTGCACCTCTTCTCTCTCTCCTTCCAGGTGTTGTATAAGCGTGAGACTTGGGCTGTCTCTGTATTTATAACATGTGGGTCAGAGGCCCCATGCTGGATTCAATTAATTCCATGACGAGTGAACCTGCTCTCACCAGCCGGGCCTGTGATTTAGTAGAAGGGTTGGGAAATGCCATAACCTACTTAATCATAATTATTTCTCCAGCCTTGACTTATTTTTTTGCGCAGTCAGCGGCTTGTATGTTCCCTGATGCAAGAGGAGCTTGTGTACAGCAAATTTTGAGATCACTATGAAGTCACTGATGCAGCTTTTTGCATGAATGTTATTATGGATCTTTTACATAGGAACATGAGGACTGGGGTTAAACTGGGCCAGAGCGATCCAGAATGACGTTCTGGCATGTTCACTTGTATGTCCATTCCAAAAAAAGAAAAAAAAAAGAAAGAAAAAAGTGCATTACATTAACCATCAACAACATTTTGCAAAACTGCAAAACATCAAGTTTTTTTTTGTTTTTTTCTGTAATTTTGTCAATGGTAATGTTGAAAGATGAAACAAAAACTGCACATTATTACAATAATAAAATTATTTAAATGTTGACAAAAATATGAGGAAAGAAATGGCACAATTAAATTTTGCCACTTTGCCATCAACTAAAATATTAAAATTGACTAAAATGAATGAATTTGACATGATGAAATATTGACTTTTTTTCTGTTTTTAAAAGACAAAAACTATGACTAAATCAAAACAAGTTGTGTAAAAATGAACACTGCAAGAGCAGCGCTCTCCCCATTTCAGTGTAATCGTAAAATAAACCAAAGAGTCCCATTTCTGATATATACCCACTGATTCCACCACCTCCGAAATCCCATTTTTTCCCCCTGGTGATACGGCAGACAAGGTCCTGATGTGCCTCTTTGATTTCCTATTTCCTGCATATCCTGATTGACAAGCAGGAACTCTGTAACCCAACTGATCTTTAATTATGGCGTGACAAAGACGTGAAAGCGCATGACCCCACAGCAGGGAAAACTATGTTCCTCTCAGACCTCACTAAAGCTTAGCAATTTTGTGGCAAGCAGAACACGGCTGTGATTCTGACCATAACGGAGGACTGTGAAATAGCATTGTTGTCTCTCTCTTGAGGTGTTGATAGAATTACCACACTGCAGGTGATCTGAGTGGAACAAACACAATCCTACCAGGACATATGGCAGTGCATCTTACATCAGCATCTTTACTCACTGATTCTGTGTCAGAAAGACAAACCAAATTATCAATAGTGCTGGAAGATAGAAGGTAAAGAAGTTATATTACATATGATCACACCACAAACAATGAAGGCTCGCTGAACAAAAAAAAAAAAGAACTTTTACTGTACAATACTTGCTTAGCAACTGTCAATTTTAAAGCAATGTTTGATAATCATATGTACCTGAAATCATGATAGAATGACATTGACTGAAATTTTATTCCATCAACATATTTTTGGGCTTTTTTTTTTTTTTTTTGGATGTGACATGTCAAAGGATTCATCCTTTTTTAATTGCCAAAAGGCTTTTAATAAGGTCACAGCCATGAACCATGATTTCATACTTGTCGCTTGGGGGGAGGGACATTCTCGTTCTAGAGAGCTTCTGATTAGATAAATATCTGTGTGGTGCAGCCGAGTAATCAATAATTTTTCTAATTTACCTGAAAGATAAATACTGTACATTTTAGATGCATGTGTTATTTTAGTACTATGTATTTACTATTTTAATTTGAGTAATTTTGATATGTGCTTTGTGACTTTTTAAAAACATTTATATTTAGCTTTTATTCCATTTTAGTCATTTTAACAACCAAAGCAATTTCTAACATCAGTTACTTTTTTAAGTTTAAGTTTTCATCTAATGTTTACATTTTATTTTTCTTTCAATTAATGAAAACTAGTTTTAGTTACACTGGTATATATTTGCTGTATGCGTGCTAAAACAACAATTTTGGGTTTTGACATGATTGTTAAAACAACATTATGACATTAATTCATTAAATATATTCTCCGCTTTTTTATGCTGTGTTTTTTCCCCAAACAACTTAGCGGATACTGCCTCCTCAAATGTGTTTGTGTGTACTTTGCACAACTTTTTGTACTTTGCAAAACTTATTCTAACTTCACTTTTTTTTTTTATTGCAGGAAATGATGTCAGACTCCACTCATCTGCTATCGGAAGAAGACCTCCAGGGCACTTGTGTTTAAGAAGTCTACTACTCCAGCGTCTCACAGTTTAACACTGCTGTGATACTCAAAGAGCAAAGCGGTTAGCCAGTCTTTGTAGTGCCTACTGTTATTAACCGAGAAATAATTTCTGTCTCTTCTTTCGCTGATAGTTAGAGGGGATTTGTTTCTTTTCATCCCTTTTGAAAACAAATCAACACCGTCTCTAACTCAGTCTGCCTTTTTTCTCATCTTCCCCCTTAAGAATTAAGAATCATTTCCATTAGGAAACAAAACATGTGGAAGTAGGAGTGGAAGCCGGAAAAATAAAACACAGGATTTCGGGAAAGACTCACAAGCAAAATTTTTAAAGGCTTTGAAACGTTGACTGGAGAGATGAACTAAAAAAGAAGTCGATTTTCGCCTCTTAACTCTCATGCCCACCTCTCTCTGTGGTGAGGATTAATTGGCTATGTGCTACTGTGAGAAGCCCCCTCTACCAATTACAGGCCTCCAAATCCATTTCTTGGCTTGGTTAAGTAGGCCACGTTAGTCCTGTCCAATTAGAGGAAGCCATAACCACAAAGAGGGATAGCAATCAGGTCAACAAAAGCGCAACTCATTCTTCTTTTTCTGCTCTTTGCACTGCATCAGCATGTAGTATTCAGGTGCAAGTGCATAGTGAAATAAATACTAAGGTCACTGTAACCCCCAAATAAAAGAGGACATGCTATCATTTCAGAGTCACTTGAAGGAGACCCCTGAGACAGTTTGTATACTACAGGACCAGAATANNATATATATATATATATATATATATAGATGCATTCCACACATATTTCTGTACCTTAGCTGACTGTCGTCTCACAAGAATGAAAACCCTGCTACAGTTCATCTGTTGCTTACCTTTGACCCTAGGTATACAGAACTGTCTCAGAAACAACAATAAAAGCAGTCACCGTGCTCTCCATACAGCATGCAAAAGTAACATCCTCAAATTCAAGAGTTCACTTTTCTTAGCACCCATATTACATGAGATTTTGAAGGAGCTCATAAACTGAAAATTTCACTTGACAAAAATGTGGGCCTCATTTATAAAATGTGTGTACGAGTGTACACACATTTTATAAAAAAAAGTCTTTGGATCTACACAATATTCACACAAATGACATCCCAGCAAACAGTGGTCTGACGGCAACGTCGTGTCCCTGGCCAAAAATCATGGTAGGATGGCATAAATCGGTAAAAATATGTTGTAATAAAAAGTATTTTATAAATATTTTATATATAAAAATATTTGTACATGTCTTCAATTCTCTGGGGTTGCATGTATAATTGTTACTTTGACTTTTAGCTACGTATAGTTCAATATATAATAATTAATTACTTAATGAATTAATAAGATAACGTCAATTTCATTTTGGAACTATTTTTCAACCATGATGGGTCGTGTCGGAGGGACGTCTTTTCTCAACGGTTATTAAACATCCAAATGTTTGCTGGGATATTTTCCTTCAAAAAGGCGAATTTTGCCAAAAAGCAACTAATTTGCAGGTATGTATACGTTAACGACATTAATTGACATTAATGACATTAGGGGATGTTCACAAGGCAGAGATCTGAAACCATTCAATTTCAATGTCATTTGCAATTTATAAATTTCTGGAAACCTGGAAGAGAGGTGTACGCACATTTTTTGTGCATACGTTTGTTCTCTGAATCACACGCAGTGAATTTTGAGACTTATGTACTTTGAATGTTGATATATTTGTATGTGTGTAGAAATGTACATTTTAAAAGGTTTCAGAATTCACATTTAAGTATTTAATTTAAAAGAAAAATCAACTTAACCCCCTTATATCTGCTCCACTGAGCTGATCTGTTTTCTGTGAGAAAGCAGCAGGAAGACAGTGTTGAAATCATCATCTTCAAATTAGGAAGGGGTGTAAATAAAGTGATTGCCCCTGGAATTCACCGATGATGAGCATCCCATACCCATCAGCATACTGCCCCACATGGGAACAGCAACACTGTCAACAGTTAACAATTTTGAGAAGTTGCTATGACTGAGGTGATTACAGCTGTGTTCTCAAGTTTCTCTATCTGTTTCCTACTCTATGTCTCCTGCTAATGAAGGAGCAGATTTATTGAATTTGATTTCCACGCTCTTCCACTAAGACAGAAACAGAGTAAGAGCTTTTCTCCTACTCTCATCTAGTCAAGCTAGTCTTTACAGAGTAACTTGTATAATCATAAACTCATTTTCAGGCCCAGACGGCCTTTTGTTGTGTACTATTTTGAGCAAAAATGTGTTAAATGGAGTTGATTGATTGAATGGATGATAGCTAAATGCATAATCAAATTAGCCAAAATATTGGATTCTCAACTGGTTTTGCTTCAGTAATTCTGGACTTTGTATTGGACATTGAGTGGTTACCCAACACAGTACCAAAATTGTTTATCATACAAAATTTAATTAGGATAAATTCATTCTCTTGGCAGCCTATAATTCAATGCACAAAACACATAGTTGTTAGCACAAATCATGTTCTCCTTGCCAGTAAACCAGTTTAATATAGTCTGGATTATATTTTCTTTTACCTTGTGTAGCTTTATTCATGGATGGGCATATCACAAATGAGCTTGGTCTCATTGTTTATATGTACGTATATATACAGTATGTAACGTTTGCAGGTACAAAACATCTCTTTTTTGTATGTTTTGGTACATACAATATAGATGTACTGACAGCATCTAGATCGTAAGCAGTTTTAGGTGTTTACAGTGATAGAAACATGAAATATTTTCAAATCTTACATATAAATATGAAGGTGTATATTTTATACAAAATCTAAATTATGTAATCTTTTAAAACAAGCTGTGGCAGAAGTCACATAGAATGAAATGTTATAATTTCATATAACTTTTAAAATTTTGAGTTATATAAATAAGCCGACTGCGTTAAATAAACTAAATTTTAGTTTCGCTGTAGCTTGTTAGTGTGGATAACATGTCGACAAGACGCTGTTTTCTACGCTGTGAAAGGAAATCCGGTTTATTTTCACTTCCAAAGAATGAGTTTGTGAAGAATCAGTGGTTAAAGATGGGGAAAGTACCTGCTTTATTTGAACCAACTTTCTCCTCATAATCACAATCTGTAAGTGTGAATAATTATTGATGAATTTTATGAGTGTTCAAAATACATATTTTTGTGTTTTAGCCTCTTACTGAAATACCTCTGCTAATTAGTTGTGGGCCCACTATTACCTAAAACTGTGTCCATTAATGCAGATTGCCTGTCGTTCTTACTACTTTGAGTAATGATAAAGGATGGAGCAAGATTTGTTTTACAAACTTTAATGTTACATCAGTCATTCACGTTTGTGCTCGGCTAATATATGCACTGTAATTGATACTGTTAATAATACAGTTCCCACATGTGCAACGTAATAAATTAGAAATACTGTATACACATCGGTTTGTTGATGGACACACTTGTTAATGCTGATGGTTGGTAATTACAGTTGCAACATCTGATGATGAATGTCTCACTGAGAAACATCCTGCTCAAGTTGTCCTTGCGATGAAGGTTTGGGTTGAATAACTAGTTCTTCCAATATTTCATCGGACTCGCGCTCGGATTGATATGATAAAATCGACGCTGAGTTTTAGGAAGGCTCCGGAGCTGTAGGCAGTTGACCAATTACAACAGACTGGGCCATCTGGCCAATTAGAGCAGAGCAGGTTCGTGGAAAGGAGGGATTTAGAGAGACTGATTCATCTGACGAGTCATTTGAGAATCAATGAAAAATGTGATGTGCTATGTGTATTATGAGAAAGTGTTTTTTCACCTTTGATGCATGTAAACCTGTTGTAGAAGACCTCCTAAACAGAATTAGGAACCTTTCAAATAGCATAATGGGGCACTATAATGTCTATTCAAATGTAATGTATGGAACACATTTACGTAAAATCCATACAAATACTAATGAGAATGCATCATATACCATAAGCACAATTATATGGTTAGATTCAATTTATTATTTGCATTTAGCATGTTTTTGTCCTTGCTATCCAAGACCAATCAGAACAGACCATTTTTTAGGTAGCAACCCACCAGCTGAGAATCACTGGAATTATAAACAAACATGCACAAGACAGTGTGTTTGAATGAACGCTATAGGCGCTCTAGTTCTGTAGAAATCTGTAGGCTACATCAATGAAAAACAGCACATAACAATGCCTCTTATTATATTTGGACTCCTGTACATCTGTTTCTCTTGGGATGTGAGGATCTAGAGCACTGAAAAGCAGAGCAAAAGTTAGAGATTTGGATTTTGGCACGTTAATTAAAAGACGTGGTCTGTCTGAACTTAAAAGAAAGTAAAGCATATTAAAGGAACTTCAGAAGAGTATACACTTCCCACCAATTTTGTGTGACTAACTTTAAAGCTTGTGTAACAGAGCTTGTGAAACTCTTTCCACAGTGGAGTTTTCTCGTCGCTAGTCCACTAATCACTTGATCGCTAATCAAACGCTCCTCCCTCTCGGTAGGGAGGTCAAGCTGTGGGTCAAACCTCAGTATGGGGCAAGAATAGGATTTTCTTTTGCACCCTTTATTATTACCCTAGGTGTAATTAGTGCCACTGAAATCTCTTTTTGTCTGAGGAAAGGAGGAGGATAAAAGCTTCCAAGCTTTGGTGTGTGGTCTCCTTTCTTCAGTGCACACCTTTTATTTCCTCTTAACAAGCTTATAAAATATGTCGACAGGCTTCAAACTGGGATTGTGTTCGGAAGCTCTGATAACCAAGCAGTGTTACGTCAGTTCACTCCTGGGCTCTTTTCAAAGTCCTCCACATGGTTTATCTACCAGGACATAATTAACTGTGTTATCAAATATCTCACGATGTTGGCGTTTGGGAGAGTATTGCTAACAATGCTTTTGTTGCATGTACAAAGAGTAAGAAGCCTTATGTTTGAAACTTAAATCTTGCTCTGAAGCTCTGCAAGAACTTTTGCAATAAGTAATTCTCACTGGAGGATGTTGTTTATTCAAGGGACGTATTGCTGAAGAAAAAGGACTATGCAATAGCTGGTGATTCTATCCACACTTCTTCAGAACTTTTAAATGCAAAACAACTTTCAAGTGCAACTTTTAAATGAAAAAAGGGATACAGTATGCTTTCAAATCAAATCACTGGCCAGTAGTGTTTAAATCACTAAACAGCTGACTTTTAGACAATAGAAATTTTGGATACAGTACAGCAATAAGAAATGGAATGAAAAAAAGACTATGCAAAGCAAAAAATGTAATTAAAGAACTATAAAATATAATATAATATTATATATACAGCAGCAGAAGACCACACTGGGTTCCACTCCTGTCAGCTAAGAACAAGAAAATTAAGGCTACTATTCGCACAGGCTCCCCAAAATCAGAAAATAGAAAAATGTTGCCTGGCCTTATGAGTCTCGATTTCTGCTGTGACATTCAGATGGTAGGCATAAACA
Organism: Anabarilius grahami; assembly: GCA_003731715.1. Classification (NCBI taxonomy): domain Eukaryota; kingdom Metazoa; phylum Chordata; class Actinopteri; order Cypriniformes; family Xenocyprididae; genus Anabarilius; species Anabarilius grahami. The sequence continues at coordinate 6,910,803 of RJVU01018281.1, forward strand.
ACATGAAATGTTGTAAGCATGGATCCATCCTGCCTTGTATCAACGGTTTAGGCTGGAGGTGGTGGTGTAATAGTGTGGGGGATGTTTTCTTGGCACACTTTGGGTTCCTTAGTACCAACTGAGCATCATTTAAATGCCACAGCCTTTCTGAGTGTTGTTGCTGACCATGTCCATACCTTCATGACCACAGTGTATCCATCGTCTGATGGCTTCTTCCGGCAGGATAACACGCCATGTCACAAAGATCAAATCATATCAAACTGGTTTCTTGAATATGACGATGAGTTCACTACTCAAATGGCCTCCACAGTCCACAGATCTCAATCCAATTGAGCACCTTTTGGATCTGAATTGGTAAGAAATTATTCATCAGGTTTTAAAGCATCACTTTCAGGAAACAGAACGTTTGGAGCAATGGTGGAATAAAAGCCATCGGCAGTCTGCTGTCATAACATCATAACAGTCTGCTGTCAGTGCAGTTACAGACAAAAACAATCCCTCTGAGAGTTTTCAACATTTAATAAAGACATAATTGCTTTTGGATTAAATCGATCGCATACCGTTAACTGCAATCAGAATGTTGATATTAAATGTATATCCTCATTCAACTGCTTCAAAGTGAAGTCCCAAAAGACTTTTGCCTGGTAGCTTTTGCAATATTAATCCAATGTAATGCTGCAATGCATTGGGCCTTGCTCATAATTGCATCATTTTATACTACACAATGACAGACAAGAGGAACTGGGCACTGCAGACTCACCATGCACACAGTCACTTTTGGATAAGTATAAGAATTTTCCTCTCTTATGTGCTTTGAATTGTCTTTTGTTGTCCTGTAAACCCTGAGTTTCTCTTCCCCCTCAACCCCCTCTCCACTCTGTTGTTAAGGGGCAAGTTCTCCAGACGGCATGAGACCTCTTTGCTGCTGAGGCATCTGCTGCTCTGAGCCACCCAAGGCCAATCTTTTGAATCGCAAGCTATCCAAACCCTGCCCCTTTTTCTTGTTTTCTCTCTCTCTTATTTCTTTTCCTCTTTTTGATGGAAAAAGCTTAGTGCATTCAGGGAAGGGCGAGTTGAATTCCCCCCTCCCGGCCCATAGTAATCCAGGCTCAGGTCTCAGTTTGCAGACACAATGGGGCTTGGAGAATTGGACTTGAGATAATTGTGTTGCTATCCCATTTCTTCTGTAATGGAATCTCTCATGAGTGGCGGGAGCAGCTTAGCAGATTCTGAATGGTGTCTGTGCCGATAGCACCTAGACGAATCCTTATGTGCTGCGCCATTTTGGAGATAGTCCTAGCTGTGCTTTTTTTGATTACTTTGTGCAAAAAACTCTAAATCTTCCTTCAGCGTTTCTCTTCTCTTTTTCGAAAAATGGTTTGTCTCTTTAACTCTCTACTAAAAGAACTAAAAGACAGGTCCTTTGGAAAGTGCCAAGAATCATTCAGGAGATGTTAAGGCTGCTGTAGAGAACAGTAGAAGTAGGATGACACGTAGAGTTTTTTTTTTACTCTATAGCATGTAACGGTTGCATATAAAATCTATGACTATACAGTGTAATACATAAATTCATACGTGACCATTAACTTATATAACTGACCAATATCCCAGGCAAACTATTTCCCACATAGATCTGCTTATGTGCCTGCTTCTTACATCACTCCACAGTCTTTCTTTCAAATGATATTCTCATTCAAATCAATATTTCATGTCCTTTTATTTATTTATTTTTTGACAAGCAGCTATGCAATAAGCCATGATGTGCAATCAGCTGGTCATTATCGCAAAAATAATGGTGACCCAGTCGGAGAGTTATGGTGTTCTGATCACCTGGTTGGGGTTTACTTTTCACTAATGACCAGCTGACTGTAGATTATTCTTTAAAATATTTGTTTAAACTGTACTTTCTCCAATTTCGCCTACTCTGCTGATGAATTTAATGTGCTAAACACCTTAACATTAAAAAAACATCTGCATTAACATATGCAAACATACATTTATTCAGTCACAGAGCATAACTACTGCAGGTTGATACATCTCAAAAGGAATAATAATTTAAAAAAAAAAAAGTTCACCATAAGTTCACCATGTATTTATTCATATCCTGAATAGTTAAGATCTTTAAAGACTATTCAATTTGTACTTACAGTTAAGGACTAAAACTCATCCATCACAGCTAATGTTCAAGCTCCTGGAACTGAGCTTTCAAAGGAAACACTTCTGGTGGGGGTGGAAGGTTTGAGCTCTATAGCTCTATAAGAGACAAAAGACTGATGATTAATTTACTTTGTATACTCCATTCTGAGTGGGGGAAGCTCAGTTTCTATAACTGTTTTTTTTTAAACTGGTTTAAACTTCCTTCTTATTGATTATTCAAGAAAATAAGCCAATTATGTTTTAAATGCATAGCTGCAGGACTACGTATTCTATAACTCATATGCCACATTTTCACAGATGAACTGAAATAGCATTTGGTTTGCACTTAAAATCAGTATAATTACAGAGCAAAACAGTTTACAGTGCTGTCTCGACAAACAAATATTTGTTTTACAAGAGTGAAAGATTTGCAGGTAAGATATGAATATTTAATCTTTTTGAGTGCTTTACTATGATAAAGATAAAGAAAAGGGAGAGAAAAATAACACTATATTGATCCCCAGAGGGAACTTTAGGAGTTATTGTAGTTATCAGTGGCTATCAGACTATCAGTGAAATAGCCTATGCTGTACACTGCAGGTGAAAAGTGACTGTGAAAGAAACTTAACTGGTAAACAGATGCACTGGCTAGAGATCCAACTCAGGCAGAGTTCTGCACTCTGATGGCAGCAGGAAGAAAGGATCTGTAAAAACGTTTTCTCGTACACCATGATGGGAGCAGTCTGTTGCTAAAGGTGCTCCGCTGCGCAGTAACAGCACCGTGGAGAGGGATGAGAGGTGTTTTCACAGTGGCTTGTACTTTTGTGAGAAATCAGTGTTTTTTTGAGCAAAAATAATTATTAATTTCAGACAGAACATAATGACATGTAAGAATACATGTTTGAATGTGGCTTTAGAGTGAGCTCTTAATAAATCATAGCTCAGCAAGACAGTCACCTTCACATGCTGATAAGGTCTGCTGTTTTTCTCAGAATCCATCTTTAAGTCAGCGGGTAGCTATCCTAACTCTTTAGATGTTGGGATTCAGGCAAACCTGCCAAGGTTAGTCAGTGTGCTTCTGTGCGTGTTGCCAGCCAGAGGTGTTTTTCTCTTGATCATCCATAAGGGGGCACTGTGGTTGTACTCATAACGCTGCTTGTGTGTGAAAGCTCTCCGCAGGCTCTGGCAGAATTATTTTCATGGCCTATGAATAAAAATCATTTCTTGGAAACTCTCACGCTCACTTCCCATATGCTGAAATTATACATCTGCCCTGTGCATTTCAACTTTCATGGAACCACAAACTATATGGATTACACAAACAGACACAGCATATTAATATATTCTTTACATTTGAAGACTGTATTGTCCAAACAAAACAATTAGTAGACAAATGAGAACTTGTTCATGAGGTAAAAATACACAATTGCTTTGTTTTAAAACCTAGTGAGCTGCCTACAGAGGCATTATGAGTATGCCACCACCACAAATGGGCATCATAAGAGGCATTCTAATTATGGTACCTCATTTTGGCCAAAGCGGCAGAATCACACACACACAAACACACACACATTTATTTTTTTATTGTGAATTTAATTATTTTTTGTGAATTGTGGGGACATTCCATAGGCGTAATGTTTTTATACTGTACAAACTGTATTTTCTATCCCCCTACACTACCCCTACCCCTAAACCTAAACATCACAGGAAACTGTGCACACTTTTATTTTCTCACAAAAACTCATTCGGTATGATTTATAAGCCTTTTGAAAAGTGGGGACATGGGTAATGTCCTCATAAGTCACCTCTTTTTGTAATACCTATGTCATACCCATGTCATTATACACATCCTGATATGTCACAAAAACGCGCGCATACACACACACACACACACACACACACACACACACACACACACACACACACACAGGTTTGCTTTGCTATCAAAGTGAGGACATTCCATAGGCGTAATGGTTTTTATACTTTACAAACTGTACATTCTATCCCCCTACACTACCCCTACTCCTAAACCTACCGGTAATAGAAAACATTCTGCAATTTTACATTTTAATAAAACATTGTTTAGTATGTTTTTAAAGCTATTTTAAATATAAGGACTCATGAAATGTCCTGCTTCATGTTTACGTCGTAATACCAGTGTAATACCCATGTCATTATACAAATTTGTGTCCTCATAAATCACAAAAAACTTGAACACACACACACACGTGTACGCGCACACACGTCTGGTTTACTATCCTTGTGGGGACTCTCCCAGACGTAATGGTTTTCATACTGTACAAACTGTATATTCTATCACTTAACCCTAACCCTAAACCTACCAATTACAGAAAACTTTTTAAATTTTTACATTTTCAAATAAGCATCATTTAGTATGTTTATTAATCCATTTCTGCTGACTGGTCCCCACAATGTAGGTTTATATATATATATACATACAGTATCTCACAGAAGTAAGTTCACCCCTCACATTTTTGTAAATATTTTAACGATATGTAATATTTTATATATCTTTTCATGTGAAAACACTGAAGAAATGACACTTTGCTACAGTATAAAGTAGTGAGTGTACAGCTTGTATAACAGTGTAAATTTGCTGTCCCCTCAAAATAACTCAACACACAGCCATTAATGTCTAAACCGCTGGCCACAAAAGTGAGTACACCCCTAAGTGAAAATGTCCAATTTGGGCCCAATTAGCCATTTTCTCTCCTCGTTAGTGTTACAAGGTCTCAGGTGTGAATGTTGAACTGGAAGTTCAACATGGCACCTCATGGCAAAGAACTCTCTGAGGATCTGAAAGAAAGAATTGTTGCTCTACATAAAGATGGCGTAGGCTATAAGAAGATTGCCAAGACCCTGAAACTGAGCTGCAGCACGGTGGCCAAGACCATACAGCGGTTTAACAGGACAGGTTTCACTCAGGACAGGCCTCGTCATGGTCGACCAAAGAAGTTGAGTGCACGTGCTCAGCGTCATGTCCAGAGGTTGTGTTTGGGAAATAGACGTATAAGTGCTGCCAGCATTGCTGCAGAGGTTGAAGGGGTGGGGGGTCAGCCTGTCAGTGCTCAGACCATATGCCACACAGTGCATCAAATTGGTCTGCACGGCTGTCGTCCCAGAAGGAAGCTTCTTCTAAAGATGATGCACAAGAAAGCCCGCAAACAGTTTGCTGAAGACAAGCAGACTAAGGACATGGATTACTGGAACCATGTCCTGTGGTCTGATGAGACCAAGATAAACTTATTTGGTTCAGATGGTGTCAAGCGTGTGTGGCGGGAGTGTGTCTTGCCTACAGTCAAGCATGGTGTAGGCAATGTCATGGTCTGGGGCTGCATGAGTGCTGCCGGCACTGGGGAGCTACAGTTCATTGAGGGAACCATGAATGAGCAGAGCATGATCCCCTCCCTTCAGAGACTGGGCCGCAGGGCAGTATTCAAACATGATAACAACCCCAAACACACCTCCAAGACAACCACTGCCTTGCTAAAGAAGCTGAGGGTAAAGGTGATGGACTGGCCAAGCATGTTTCCAGACCTAAACCCTATTGAGCTGTGGGGCATCTTCAAACGGAAGGTGGAGGAGCGCAAGGTCTCTAACATCCACCAGCTCTGTGATGTCATCATGGAGGAGTGGAAGAGGACTCCAGTGGTAACCTGTGAAGCTCTGCTGAACTCCATACCCAAGAGGGCTATGGCAGTGCTGATAAATAATGGTGGCCACACAAAATATTGACACTTTGGGCCCAATTTGGACATTTTCACTTAGGGGTGTACTCACTTTTGTGGCCAGCAGTTTAGACATCAGTGGCTGTGTGTTGAGTTATTTTGAGGGGACAGCAAGTTTACACTGTTATACTAGCTGTACACTCACTACTTTACATTGTAACAAAGTGTAATTTCTTCAGTGTTGTCACATAAAAAGATATAATCAAATATTTTCAAAAATGTGAGGGGTGTACTCACTTCTGTGAGATACTGTACATACATCTTTTGGTTTTATCCTTGTATCAAGAGTTTCCCCTTCTTGCCCCCCTTATGCTTTCTTCATCTTACTTTCTTGTTCTCTATCTTTTACATGTTCTTGCTTTTCCCTGACTTTCCTTCCTGTTAGTAGCTGGGGAGAGGCTGACATTTAAATATGTGGAAGGTTGAAGTGAGAATCAGCATTTCTCCATTCTCATTCACTCAGCAATTCATTCACCTGACAAAACATTATCCATCATGGACCATTGCAATCTAAGACACACTCTTTATTTATATATGCTGAGGCTGGTTAGGGAAAGACCACTGTGCTTACGTAAAAGAAAATGAACTTGATAAAGAAAGAGGAATAAACGGATTTTAAACGAGACAACAAGACAAAGCCTATAGAGAAAAAAAGAATGGAATCTGAGTCAGATAAATGTACAGAGAAACAGATGAAGAGGAATTTGAGATATACGTGGAAAGAAGTGCAAAATGGGGAACTCTCAAAGACAATGAGAACATGGGAAAAGTGAAGATAGACATGGCTGAGTTACAGCATACAGGTGTGTTGAGACATGAGAGGTGCTCTTAAAGGAACAGTTCACTCAAAAAAGTGAAAATTTTGTCATTATTTACTCTCTCTCATGTTGTTTCTTCTATGGAACACAAAAAGAGGATTTTTTTAATAAAGTAATGCAGGGCCTTAACCACCATAAACATTGAGGGGGACAAGTCCCCCCCAATAATTAGAAATGGCCAAATTGTCCTCCCTCCGATATTTGATATTCTTAATGCTGCAATGCTGCACTCCGTTATGCACCACTTTACGCATTTGCAGTAAATGTTGACTGAAGCTTTAAAGCAGGGTTTCTTAAAGTCCCCCTGTAGTCAATAATTTTATCCCTTAAAACTCTTCTTTGATCACAAAAATTACATATTTAAATGTTTTTCCTGTGAAAAAAAAACGTAATAGCTTGAATGTAACTCTACACCCTTGCCTCATTTAGTATACGTGGATCAACTTAGCCCCGCCTCCACTCACTTGTACCAGCTCTGAGATACACTCGGTCAACTTAATGAGGTAAACGCTGCACAATGGTATCGCTCTTTACAACATCAGACACATAATGGTAATTAATATGATTAGCCTTTTGCTTGTTCACCATGTCAAGAGTCAGACAGCCTTCTAACAATCAGTATCCTTACAAACGCATTGAACAACTCAGAATGTTGGTGGAGAAAGGCATATAGTTAATCATAACATCGTAATATACATCATACACCCGCCATATTGCTAAATCTACCCGATTTTTCATATCAACAGAAAAATATAGCAGGATAACCTGCATGGCTTCTCTCGAGACTCCCCTGCTAGTTCGCTGTTATGGAATGCTATAGCCCGCTAGCACGTTGACATGATTGGTTACAAGGGTTTGTGACATCACAGACACCAGCAAATTCAAACCGCAGGTTTGAGAAGGTCTTTTTACACTGCAGTTTTAAGGAGAAAATACTCAGCAATGGTGTTGTCATATGAATTTGCACATGGTTTGTCTTAAAGCATATTAAAAGCACCACATACACTCTAAAAACTGCTGGGTTAAATATGGACAAAACCAGGGATTGGGTTGTTTTCACCCAGCCAGTTTTTTCAACCAATTTTGGATTTATTTTTTTAGCCAGCAATATAGTAATATAGTAAAAGGCGTGTTTTTGCTCACCCCCAAATAGGGGCAAATTTGTGGGGTATTTTAAGCTGAAACTTGACCAGACCAGAGACTTATATAACATCATGTGAAAGAGGGCATAATAGGTGCCTTTTAACCCAACCTGCTGGGTTTGTCCATATTTTACCCAGCTTGGGTTTTTTTAACCCAGCATTTTTTAGAGTGTAGACATAAACAGTAAACAACATTAAAAACTTGATTCTTCACCACAGGGGGTCTTTAACTCTGGCCCTCAAGGTCCATTGTCCGGCAGAGTTTAAGCTCCAACTCTGATCAAACACACCTGAACAAGCAAATTAAGGTCTTCAGGATTACTAGAAAGTAACAGGCAGTTGAGACTGATACGAGTTGGAGCTAAACTCTGCAGGAAAGTGGACCTCAAGTGAAAGAGTTGAGAAACCCTGCTTTAAAAAAGCGGTCCGTACCAGAGAGGTCGATTTAGCTGAGTAACCATGGGCCTGATGTATAAACGTTGCACTGAAATGTGAGTGTTTATTTTTTATAAATCCCAATATGTCCATGGAAAATTGCATAGTGTAAATATGTGCACACCATCCACACACTCTAGACCAGGCATGGGCATACTTGGTCCTGGAGGGCTGCTGTCCCTGCAGAGTTTAGTACCTTTCTGGGCATTTGAAAGTGGCCTCAATGAGCCATCGGAATTTATCAAAAATATCTTAATTTGTGTTCCGAAGATGAACGAAGGTCTTGCGGGTGTGGAACAACATCAAGGTGAGTAATTAATGACAGAATTTTTAATTTTGGGTGAACCAACCCTTTAAAGTCGAATAGTCGGTGCAAGCATACGCACTCTTATACTGGAGTGAGCGAAGTAATGAAGTAAACAGAATGTTTACGTTTTAATTTTTGTATAATCTTTTGTATAGATTATTCCACTCTCATTAATGGAGTTCAGCACTCAAATTAAATAAAGTCATTATCTAGAAGTCAAACAAAAATTATATGAATTTAGATAGAAATATTTGTAGTGGATGCACTGCTTTTAAACACTTTTCCTGTGGCATGGTACGTTTTAAAGTTTTAATGACAGAACTCATGGACTAAATTGCAGAGCTCATGTTCTGAGAAAAATATTTCTCACAAGAACAATAATCAATGATGTGCATTTGGCAGACACTGCTTTATTAGTTTGCATGGTCCATTGGTCGGTTTGAATAGGTCCGATGACAATACTATATAACCACTGATGCACAGAGGTGTGCTGTTGATGTTGTTGTGCAGGCAGACATTACTCTAATGATAACTCCTGTGATCTTCCCAACATTGTGAAAAATACCATTGTATATGAAGGACAGAATTTGAAGGAAGATTTGCAAATTTTTTTAAAATGTTCTTTCAGTGACGCAGAGTCAGACAAATGTATTTACCCTGCAAAAAATATGTAGACCTATCTGTTTCCATTAAAAATATACTGTATAAACATCCTGAATTTGATTAGTTTAAAACCATACTATTTGGTCAGTGGGAAAGGATGAGAATAACTCTTCTCTGAAAACTTTCTCCGAAAAGTATTTTATTTGGTCTTTATGGATATTTTAATATAGTATTTATTCTATAACAGGAGAAGGATACTGAATGATTTTTATCAATGTAATCTGATAGCAAAAATGGCATTCATAGTCCGTATCTCATATTCCCAAATGTCTTGTAGCCTACCATTTAGCGTGGATGGGAATATGCCTATGGAAATTATATGCAGATGACATTATGCATAGTAAAACTAGGTGTTGTAAGCTTCATATTTGGTTATTTTGGGGACTAGATGGTGTGAAGAAGCATGTACACACAATCTTTCGCTCACTGGGTTTTAAAAGGAAATTTTACGCAGGTTCTGATGTCTAGCTTTTGTGCTTACACACACTTTTAAGATGAAACCAATGGAAAGTTTTAAACATGAGGCCCCTGATCATTGAGTTGAATCAGATTAATTCAGTTCTGAAGCAACAAACTGGATCAATGATTCAATGACTCAATAGATTCAACACTACTGCTTTATCTCATAAACATGCCACGAGGAGCTAGATCTGTTGTCAATAAACAATTAAAATTCCTGATGCTCAAATAGTGCAATACCAAAGTCATTAGTTTGATTCCCAGAGAGTGCATGAACTGATAAAAATATATACGATGAATCCAAAGTGCATCGCATTGGATAAAAGTGTTTGCCAAATGCATACTGTAAATGCAAATGTCATATTTTGATCTGTTCTTCACACAAAGCTTAGCTATCATGAGCTTCAAAAGTTATCATGACTTCAAAAAACTTGAAATGTACCACAGATATTGTATGGACTACTTTATGGTTCTTTTGCTCTGCTTTTGTGTCTGTTTTGAAGTGTGAAAGTTCTAGTGCTAATTAATTATTATTAATTATAGACCATAGTCAGAGTAGACTCCATATTGAATTTTATGTGGATGATAATGAGGCTGTAACGAATATACTTACTACAGTATTTACAATAGCATGCACTTACATAAAGATCCTAGATTATATGTCATTTCCAGAACTCAAAACTTTCAAAATAGTTTTAGGGAGTTTCTATCTACAGAATACAGAGAGAAAAAAAACCCCCAAAAAACACAACATACATTTAATTTTGGGTGAACTATTCATTCAAACAAACTCAAGTGTACTGAAAAGCCTGATCTGGTGCATTGGGGAGTGGGGTTGCGGCGCTTGCTGTCTCACCTCTGCTGAACGCTTCACCCTGTTCAGCCTCAGGGCTCTTCTGACAGGATCACAGTCCTCCGATGTTAACCCTCTTCCTTCCCTCCGTTACACTGTCTGCGGAGCGCACGCAACATACAGGATGGAGGAAAGATCAAACGCTGCAGTCTGATGAGCAGAAAAGAGTGAGAGAATTGGGGAAGATGGAAAAGGGTGGGACTAGGAAGAAAGTGAGGAAGCTGCATATCTACGGGGAAAAAAGTGTCACTGTTTTGGTGTAAACGAGAAGCGACGATATCTCACTTTTAGATAAGAGATGATTCCAGACCTATTGCCACTAGGTGCGGGAGTTACACATGCACTCATTTTCGACTCATCCGACACCCCTGAACCCTCACCCTTTTAAAACGTCTATTTGTGGAGCAACAACTCTTTGCCACATGCTAAAGCTAATTAGTAGCAAGTCTTCTGCTTGTTAATTGGCGCCCTCGACAATGCGGGGGCGAGTTGCCTTCAGAATCCAGCCTGCTTTTACAAAAGGGAAGCATTTATGTTAATTCCCCCCTTGAGCCTCATTGCTCTTTCTTGCTTGCTTCCTCTACAGACCTGTTTCCTCACATGCTGTCTTGCACAAAAGTCTTAACTGTAGTATTTGTGTATTTTCTCCGTTTTAAGGAACATTTTCTCCCTCATTTGTGCTTTCTCTTGGAGAGTGTGAGAGTGAGCTCTCGCTTTTCGTGAGTGTTTGGATATAGACAGGTGGCGTTTTGGCCTTTGGGGGGCACTCACAGCCTATTTTCCTTATGCAATCACTGCTGGACTCGCTCTCCTGGCCTTATGCTAATAATATCAATAAAAAAAGACCATCACACACATGCTAAGCCAAGTTCATAGGCTAGGCAAAGTGGAGAGGGACATAACGAGTGTGCATTAAGCAAGGTGCTTTAATAGATTGTGTGTGCTTGTGAGATGTCCAATCAAAACACCTCTTTCTGATTTTCTTTGAAATGCAAGATGAAGTAATACAAACAATATGAGATCATCACTATGAAAACACTGTTCACTGAAGGCTGCCATTTAAATCTGAACTCAAAACCTTCAAAACCTTCATTTGTCTCACACTCCTCTCTCTTTCACACACAATATAGGTGGTAGACCGACATAAAAGTGACCGTTATCTATGAATAAGGAAGTATCATTATCTGTTGGTCAATATGAATCGTAACCATCTCTGTTAAATGCAATAACTTCTCCTGCTTTATATGACTGGAAGGCAAAGATCAAAATAGTTTATTTATGCTAGTAAATCACAAAATCTAACAGGAATCTTTAAGCATTTATTCTAATGCTAATCTTGCTGAATGCACTGAATCAGAATCAATCAAAACTCCCCAAAAGCAAAGACTTTTAAAAACTTCTTGGTCTTACAAATCAAGGCTTTACTAGCTGGAGACATTAGGTGAGGACATCACAAAGCAGGACTGTCATCAATTTACTAATGGTGGATTATATATATATATATATATATACTGCTCAAAAAAATTAAAGGAACACTTTTTAATCAGAGAATAGCATCAAGTCAGTTAAACTCCTGGGATATTGATCTGGTCAGTTAGGTAGCAGAGAGGGTTGTTAATCAGTTTCAGCTGCTTTGGTGTTAATGAAATTAACAAAAGGTGCACTAGATGGGCATCAATGAGATGACCCCCCAAACAGGAATGGATTTACAGGTGGAGGCCACTGACATTTCCTACTCATCTTTTCTGACTGTTTTTCACTTGTTTTGCATTTGGCTAGGGTCAGTGTCACTACTGGTAGCATGAGGCGATACCAGTCCAACTCCTCCAGGATTGCACATCAATACATGCCATTGCCAGAAGGTTTACTGTGTCTCCCAGCACAGACTGAGCATGAAGGAGATTCCAGGAGACAGGCAGTTACACTAGGAGAGCTGGACAGGGCCGTGGAAGGTCCTTAACCCATCAGCAGGACCGGTATCTGCTCCTTTGTGCAAGGAGGAACAGGATAAGCACTGCCAGAGCCCTACAAAATGACATCCAGCAGGCCACTGGTGTGAATGTCTTTGACCAAACAATCAGAAACAGACTTTATGAGTGTGGCCTGAGGGCCCAATGTCCTCTAGTGGGCCCTGTGCTCACTGCCCAGCACCATGGAGCTCGATTGGCATTTGCCATTGAACACCAAAATTGGCAAATCCGCCACTGGCACCCTGTGCTTTTCAGATGGGAGCAGGTTCACTCTGAGCATGTGACAGACGTGAAAGAGCCATGGAGAATGTTATGTTGTCTCTACAGGCTTGACAATGGCACACTGACTGCCATTAGGTATCAGGATGAAATCCTTGGACCCATTGTCAGACCCTACGCTGGTGCAGTGGGTCCTGGGTTCCTCCTGGTGCACGACAATGCCCGGCCTCATATGGTGAGAGTATGCAGGCAGTTCCTGAAGGATGAAGCCCCCACGCTCGCCTGACCTAAATCCAATAGAACACCTGGGACATTATGTTTCGGTCCATCCGACACCACCAGGTTGCACCTCAGACTGTCCAGGAGCTCACTGATGCCCTGGTCCAGATCTGGGAGGAAATACCCTAGGACACCATGCTCTCATTAGGAGCATGCTCTGATGTTGTCAGGCATACAAGCATGTGGGGGCCATACAAACTACTGAGTACCATTTTGAGTTGCTGCAATGAAATTTCAGCAAAATGGACTAGCCTGCTGTATCATTTTTTCACTTAGATTTTCAGGGGGTCTTTGAATTCAGTCTTCTGTAGGTTGATCATTTTTATTTGCATCAAATGATGTGGCATCCTTTCGTTCCTAACACATTACCCAGTCCATATCAGTATAGATATCCAGCATGATATATTTCCCCATCTGAGATCTGATGTGTTTTCCAAGTGTTCCTTTAAAGGTGCCATAGAATGCTTTTTCACAAGATGTAATATAAGTCTAAGGTGTCCCCTGAATGTGTCTGTGAAGTTTCAGCTCAAAATACCCCATAGATTTTTTTTAATTAATTTTTTTAACTGCCTATTTTGGGGCATCATTAAACATGCACCGATTCAGCGTGCTTCCCCTTTAAATCCTCGCGCTCCCCGCCCCCGAGCTTGCGACTCTATAATACATTGCATAAACAAAGTTCACACAGCTAATATAACCCTCAAAATGGATCTTTACAAAGTGTTCGTCATGCAGCATGTCTAATCGCGTAAGTATGGTATTTATTTGGATGTTTACATTTGATTCTGAATGAGTTTGATAGTGTTCCGTGGATAGCGGCTAATGCTATACTGTTGGAGAGATTTATAAAGAATGAAGTTGTGTTTATGAGTTATACAGACTGCAAGTGTTTAATAATGAAAATAATGACAAGGCTCTGGTCTCCGTGAATACAGTAAGAAACAATGGTAACTTTAACCACATTTAACAGTACATTAGCAACATGCTAACGAAACATTTAGAAAGACAATTTACAAATATCACTAAAAATATCATGTTATCATGGATCATGTCAGTTATTATTGCCCCATCTGCCATTTTTCGCTATTGTCCTTGCTTGCTTACCTGTATAAAGTCTGATGATTCAGCTGTGCAGCTCCAGACGTTAATACTGGCTTGTCAAATGCCTTGAACATAGGCTGGCATATGCAAATATTGGGGGCGTGCATATTAATGATCCCGACTGTTGCGTCACAGTCTGTGTTATGTTGAGATTCGCCTGTTCTTCTGAGGTCTTTTAAACAAATGAGATTTGCATAAGAAGGAGGAAACAATGGTGTTTGAGACTCACTGTATGTCATTTCCATGCACTGAACTCTTGTTATTCAACTATGCCAAGGTAAATTTAATTTTAAATTCTATGGCACCTTTATTTATTTTTTAGCAGTTAACACAAAGGATATTACTTAGTCTGTAACTTTAATTGTAAATATCTGCACTCAGTCATAACCTTGTAAAAGGAAGAAGTTGTACCTTATAACATTTATTATTATTATTTGAAGTAAGTTACTTGAATGGATATCCACTTTGTTTTTAGCCATTTGTGGATCTGGCCTGGCTGTTTTAATGCTGGCAACAAGAGTAAGAGTGTGAACTATTACTAATGTAGCATCATCAGCAAGAGTACACATGGCTTGTGTTTGCCCTAAGCTGAAGACACTATTTATTGGCTAATAAATGACTGAAATAGATGGACTAGAACATTGCATTATAAACCATAGGGCATAATTAGTAATGTTTTCAGAAAAGCATAATGAAGGCAAGTGAATTATTTTTGCTCTGATGCATTCTTTGTAATTCCTGGGGCCCCATGTTAGGTTGAACTGAAAGTAATTGTTGATGCATGAGTGAAGAAGAGTTACTCAAATCTGTGTATACATTGTTCAAGACTACTAAGAATACTAAAGACTACTAAGAAAGGAAAGCTGTGGAAGAAGTATACCAAATATCAAAGACATTCCTTAAGAGACATTTTATTTACTTGGCTAACAATGAATAGCAGTTTTGTTTATTTAACAAGATGATTTTTTTGCACTTGTAAGTCTACTGTATCTATAAAATGACAAAAAGTTGGCAAAGACAGAAAGACAAACGTAAATTAAATCATTTATAATAATAATAAAAATAATATATGTAATTAAAAATGTAAAAAAAAAACAAAGAAATATAGGGATAAAGAAAATGTTATTTAAATAATAATTAATAATAAAAAATAAACGTTACAAAAACCAATTCTAAGGAAAATAGAACTATACTGAGGTCTCAGTAAAAGTAGAAAAAAAATCTTTAGAAAAATAATTAGAGAATTTCACTGCTGTTTTTTAAAATGCTGGATTTTCATTTCAACTGACCTGAAGTCACACACCCACATATTAGAATCACTTTTCATGAATATAGACTGTACGCTTGCTTACTTTCATGCACACCCAACCCTATTCAACTAGACGTAGGATTGGAAAAACAAACCCTTTGTTATGAATATTAACTGATCGGGGGAAGAAGTTCATGCTATGCTGCCAACAGCAAAGACATATCATTAACATAATAAAGTGCAATTCTCCTTTATTTATCTCACCCTAAACATGAAGCATTTCATGATATTAACAAATACATTAAATCAGTGGCTCTCAATTGACTTCTAACTGCAAAACTACAGTGCCTTCATCCGATCTGATCATGCACAGTGCTCAGACACAGATCACCGTCCAAATACTGCTCGTCGGTTTGCGTTTTTATCACATGCTAACAACCGACACTCTTTAGAGAAATAAATTAGCACATTGTTAGACAAAGCTTTGTCACTGCCAACTTAATTAGAGCTAATGCATCAGCAAGCCTGCCTAGTCGAGTTGATTTGGTTAGGGGGTTTTAAAATAGGCCAGTCTGACAGCACAAATGTAATTTCACCTTAAAGATGAATTGTTGGTGCCACAGTGTAGCTCCACGTGAATGACAGCTCATAAATACTCAATAGTACATTGCCAAGTAAATAGTTTTAAGGACCTCGAGCAAGTCGTTTGCTCTCATTTAAATAAGTGCAGGTGCTTCAGGTTGGTGCAAGTTCTTAAGTCTGAAGCCCATTAATTCTGTGTCCATTCTTCTCGATCTACGACGCCTCAGAGCATCCGTTTTGTACCTGCCTAAGATGGCTGCCTCAAACTGCAGGCGCACCAAAATGCCCTCTCATGCATTGCCATCAAGCCGAGTTGTGTTTGTGCTGTTCTCGATAGGCAGATTGTCCTGCAGATATCAGTGGAAGCTCCAGATGTGAGGTAGAACTGTTGGCTACAGCTCAATGCACCAATCCACAGGTCCTCTCAAAAACACACGCATGAGAGAAGATGGGGAAAGAGATTTCAGCAAGAACCTCCCCCAGGCTGAGCCCTACCTTATGAATGTGTGAAACTTGTCACTTTAGAGCAAGCAAAGCGACTCTTCACAGCTCCTGTGGTCTCGCAATGAACGCCCACTGTTTCTGGAAATTGCTCCTCAGACTCAGAACAAAGTCAAACAGAAAGGAAAATGGTTCTGTTAAACAACCTTTCTTCCCAGTTTTGGAGGAAGAAGCTGCTAGAGAACATAGCCACCATCGCTGCTAGGGGTGACAACAACCTGTGAGCGATAATTAGGATGTGACCAGAAAGTAGAGTTCATTAGATTAAAACCATGAGTTTGAAGATGTTGTTTGTGAGCATGTAAATGTATGACTTGCCAAGCAATTATTGACAGCCCCATGGAGTTTTGCCACCACATTAAGATGATTATTGGATTCTAAGTGAAGAAAATTGAAATATTGTACACATTGTATTTGTGTATTACAATGAGAGCTCCTTCATACATTTGTATTAGATCATAAATGTGTGTAATATCACACTTAATCACAGATGAAACATCATAAGGAATGACAAGCAGCAACTAAATCTAAAATTCATTGATTTGTTTTTACAGGTCTTGAAACTATGAAGATTGGAATGTTCCATTTCATTTGGGAGACTTATTAATTTCAATTATAAATCTTCATTTACTAGAAAAGAGATATTACTAGAAAAAAACTCGAGACATTTACAGCACTTTGTATTGAACACCACTTTTCCAATAGACCAGGGATGGGCAATGCTGGTCCTGGAGTGCTGCTGTCCTGCTGAGTTTAGCTCCAGCCCTGATAAAAAAAAAAAATAAAAAAAAAAACACTCACCTGCCTGATGTAGCCTTATGCCAAGTTCACACTGCATGATTTTTAAAGTTGACAGATCACTGTTCTTTTCACACTGTGCGACTATCCGGGGTACCATTCAGTCACTGCTGTGTGCACATTGCACAATGGATCAGCGACAGGGGGTTACACATTGCATGACTTTACAAAAGGAAGAATCGCCGACAACACTGTCTGGTCCGAAGACTACATTACACAACCGAACAAATGTGAGAAGTCATGAGGAAATAACGCAAGGCCACGCGCAAGACTGGAATTGTTATTAAAACTGTTAGCCAGCAAGAAGCTTGCGATCCAAATTGTCTGTGTGCTAATTTGCAGCGAAAAGGAGAATTATGGAGGAGGAAATGTTTGGGGAGACACAGGTCTAAAACTTCTCCCCAAATTGCCCTGTATCCAGTGTGGGGTGGTGTTACTGTAATTAAAGTACCAATGAAAAAGTAAAGTAAGGGATTACTGTTAATTTTAGGTAATTTAATTACAGTTACTTATAATGTACTTGCGTTACATACTGTAAATTAGTTCAACAGTTCTGTTTAAATCAATACTGAATTTAAAATCTAAATTTGTCATCTAAAGGTAAAAGTGAACGCTGCTTCTTTAAAATCGTTAGCTGTAGTGAGTTGCGCGTGAGTTCGCAACTTCGAACCAGTTTGCTGCGTAGTCGCTGTCTGAAGATATCGGCAGAAGCGAGTGGCTGTTTTGCAGAATGGAAATAATCCAATTACTTCACTTTTTTGACACAGGTAGGCAAGAACATTACGGTAAAATGTAAGCTATGTCCTAGATAGAAAACATTGCGTGCGCTTTCTGAGAGACGGTCTTCAGTTAGCATGCTCTCAACCAAAGCGCACACACATAGCCGCCTCTCGCGAGTGTCAAATTTTCGCGGTTTATTACACATAAACGTTCAAATACACACACAGTTATGTCAAAATGCCCGTCTTGGCGTATATTCGCGTTGGTTATGTGAATGTGAACAGCATGTGTAACATCATATTGTCTCCGTCCATTAGGTCTTGGTGACATCAGCCTTTAAAACATGCTACTGTCTACAATTGGCTGTCTGTATTATAAATGATAATCAAACAACAAAAGAAAAGCTTTAATAAGGATTAATCTATATGTAATTTATACAGTTATGACTATGCAGAGTTATTTTATATTTGATTATTCAATTTCTGTGGTATTTTTACTTACTACTATTAGACCTACCTGGAAAAAAAAAATATAGCGTTGTTTTATTTGTATTTTTATATATTTTTTACCGTGGTATCGACTTTTTTTGTGCACTTTTGATGGAATCGGTACCGACTAGTAGATTTTTGGTATAGTGACATCTCCATTTGTTACAAAAATTTTTTTTAAGTATTATAAAGTAAATAAAAGTATTATAGTATATGTTTTAATAAAGTTAAAATGTTTTAAAAAGCTATAAAAGGCTAAACTATTCCATGTTTGACTAAATTATTAAAAGAGTTTCCTTTCTATTGTCTATCCGGTCAAGGTTTATAGGGATTTTAAGAAGTAACTAGCAAGTTATTTATTGAGTAATTAAATACTTTTCAGACAGAGTAATTAGAAAAGTATTTAAAATACAACATTGATGATGTAATTAGTAATTCATTACTTTTTGAAGTAACTTACCCAACACTGCCTGTATCTTGCTCTCTCATTGGCTGTAGGTCATCGTCAATGTCATTTTCAGTCAGAACACATTTCACACAGTAGGATTTAGAATTGCAGACCGGTCCAGATATTTAGCATGCCAAATATCTCACGGGCGTTGGCGATGCATCGTCGATTCTCTCAGATTGCGTCTTTGATAATTCACACTGCTTGATTGTCACTCGCGTGAACGAGCACCGATTTCGCAAAATCTGATGGTGATTGAAAATCGGACCTAAAATCGTGCAGTGTGAACTCGGCATTAGTAATCCTGAAGACATTGATTAGCTTGTTCAGGTGTGTTTGATTAGGGCTGGAGCTAAACTCCGCAAGACAGCGGCCCTTCAACTTGTTGTTTGCCTGCAATATAATAACTCATCTGTGCCATTAGAGAAAGTATTTGAGTGTATTTGAATCTGCTCAGCTCATGACTGTTTGCCTTGAGCAACTATCAGTATGTTGGCCTCTCTAGTGGACAGACATGTTCAGGAAACCAAAAACAAATATTCCTGCAGGGCACCAATAAAATAAGGAAAAGGGAGTTCATTGGTGACAGGAGCCATCTGATCATCTGCGCTTCGGTGGACAGTGGTCCAGGTTGGTTTGGTGATTAATGGCTCAGGACTGATGCAGGGGAACATGTGCTAATGGATAGATTGCACCCCAGCCAGACTGAGCTAACATAGCTTCAAGGCTTCTGATAATGTAATTTAACATCCAGCTAATTCTCCTCTGCTCAATTCATCATGGTTTTACTCCGGCTGAGGGCCATGAAGGTAGAGGATGGGGAGAGATTATTAGACGGAAGTTAAGGTGGTTAAAGTAGAAAGTTTAAAAAATGCAGATTCAGGGTATGTTTACATGACAACAATGCGATAAAAACTGAAAAGTTTTTCTGCGTATTAATCACATCTCTGCTGTCGTATTACCTGTATTCATGCTGAGATTAGGTGCTTTGTTCAGGGGGGGAGAGAGCAGGATTGTGATCTCAATATATATCTAAAGACATGTTTATGAAGGAGGTATAAAGGGACAGCATTTATGTTATCTCTTGTTATGTTTACAGCAGATATGTTGGATGCGATTATTAATACCCAGTAACAGTTCTTAGAAAAAACATTCAAAGGTGGCATAAGAATTCACCCAGACTACTATTATAAACATCAAGCCAAAAGGTACCAACATATTAAAGGCGTCATGACATGAGAAATCTAATTTGCCTTGATCTTTTGACATACAAGAGGTCTTTGTATCATTAAAACATTCTGCAAGTTTCACAGCTTAAAACGTCCTCCTCATTATAAACAAAGGATTTATTTAAGCAAGCTCCAAAAAAAGCTTGTTTGGATAAATGAGGGAACTTGTGACGCCACAAGGTCAAATGCATTTGCATATGACTGCCTCCAGAGCAAGACATTGACAAATAGTTATACATTCACCAAACCATAGGCCCCGCCCACTGGCGTTCAGTCGGTTGACGGCTGACATTTGCTTACCCTGGATACAAGTGTCGCCTCAAAAACAAATAGAGCCCATTATAATGACTGACGCTGTCTACACTGGATGGATACAGTATACAGACGCTCGTTCACTTTTCTTCCACACACTTGAGTCTGCTGACAAGAAGACAAATGGAAGAATACATAGAAGCATAAAGGAATGTTCCTTTTGATGCATCGTGTTTAAACAGCTCATTTAATTGTGTCCCTGTACAGACTTCAGAAGGATACTAATATCAGGAACAAATGGGTGGTTTATTTTTAATGGCATCCTGGATCGCGTCGGAGGATTATATGTTTGTTCGGACATTTGGCTGCAGATTGTTTTGTGAATGAGGCACAGTGTAATGGAGAGTTTGCAAATAAACTTTTGTTGACAGATGAAGCAGCCAGCTGTATTGGATCTTACAGCAGCTAAGGTATATTGCAAATTGTAGTAAATTATTTCAAAATGCTTTGTCTGTAAATTGTTTTTATTAACATTATAAGTGAACCTCAAGGAACATATTAACATAATAATAATAATAAATAAATCCATGCCATGAGCACTTTAAAGACATTCTATAATGATGGAAATCATGTCAACAGCAATAGTCTTCATCCAAGACACTGCAGTACCATCCACAGCAACTACTCTCTGCAAACAGAGATCTGTAGCCAGTCCCCACATAGTATGAGCCACCTACAATGCGTGAAATGTCATTGGTATTGAAACCAAGAGTTTCCATTATATTAATGGAAAAAAAAAGGAAAAAAAAAAGCAACAAACTTCATGCATCCACACCAATAGGTGTCAAAATGAGTTCGAAGAACAGTTTCACCACAATATAAAAAAATTGCTGAGTGTGCCTTTTTACCTGTGATCTATAAAATTTAAATGCACATATGTACAGTATTTGTTGTTCATTTGTGAGTTTTATTAGACCTCTATTGTTACTGGTTAGTCAACTTCAAGTCGCAATGAAGCTGAAGTAGTGACAGATATTTTCGTTTCTTATTGTTACATACATCTGTGTGTAATGTACAATCAAAAAAAAAAAAAAAGTAGGGTGGAGACTTGGTTTAATCTATTGGTTGGTGATTAGGTTTTGAGATGTGGGCATTTACATTTCTGCATACACCTGCAGTTCTGCATACATCACCAGAGAAATGTCTTCACCGGAAGATTTAGTTATTTATTTATTTTATTATTATTATTATTATTATCAATAAACATTAGGAGGTCCAAAAAAAAATTACAAAATAGTAAAGGTGAATTTTCATTCCATGCCAACTTTAAAGCTTTGATTCAGCACAGTCTGAAGGTTTCTTAAGAAATATATTTTACATGGTCATGAACAAACTTTTTGATTCGTCAGCACTTTTTTCCCCTCACAGAGAAGGGTAGGAAAAATGAGATCTTTAGACTACAATAACTGAACATGCAAAGGCGTGAGCTGATTTTGGCCTTGTTACAAATTAAATTATTTTATAAACATTTGATGCTAAATTAACAAAATAATTTATTGCTTTTTATTTTGTAATATTTGAAATTTCTCTTGAAGGCAGATTTGGAGGATTAAATAATTTACAAGAGATCACTGGCAGTTTAATTATGATAACCATCACTGTGTATGTTCTTGTGTAAACATGCATGTACAATTACACATAGATATAGATATACAATATTTACTGCAATTACACATATAGATATTTACTAACCGAATATAATGTAAACAATATAATAATGATAGCTATTTACTTAATTTTAGGAGATCTCTCCATTTATGCTAATGACTTGGCTTCTTTACATTGGTTCACATTTTTGAACACTTTTTTGGACATTTTTGAACACATCTTGTATCTGATTTTATAAGATAAAAAAAAACAGTTTTAAAGGATTTTAAGTTTCTGCTCTGTGAGCAATGCATAAACACATATACGGCTATTGATGTAGACTAGATGCTGGTGGAGAGATCACTGTTGACATGGTCATTGAAAAAGAGAGCATTGGTTTAAACCTTAAGTGTTTTTGCCCTAATGGATAAGAGCATCAAAGACCTGACACATGTCCTTCTGTAAGAACAGCCATTGTCAGTCATACAGCCATAGTTCCCACTGGATTGCTTTGATGATAAAAATGCGCAATAGTGGTTGTCAGTCCTTCTTTGAAGTTTATTTGAAAAGATTCAGAATGTGGTACCAGTCCCTGCATATATACTCAGAGTTTCTTCATATTCAAAAATTTGCCACAAGAGAATTGTTAAAAGGCACTGTAAATCTACAAAAAAATGTTACCACTAAGAGGTTAGTAATTTATGTGATCACGCTAATGGGACTTGCATGTCTACAACTAAGTAATCTCAAGGCTGTAAAACTATCTCCAGGGTCCTTGATGTTTCTTTTTGGGACATACGTGATGCTATCAGGACTACGTCAGTCTGGCCGACAACTGTGGATACGACTGCAAGAGAAATCTCAAAGAATGCAGTAAAGGATTCTTTGAATGGTGGAGAGACACCTTGATCAGTTGGCACACAGATCTGAATTGGCCTTCAGACACAAAGAAACAGGGTTCCAAGACTCCACTGTACTGCAAGTTCTAATGTGGATGAAGAAAAAAAGGTGACCACACTTTTGGCATAAAACGCTTACAACTTATGCCAAAATTTTTCTAGAAGAATGTATCATTTAAATGAACAGATTAAACCATCTATGTGTTTACAAAAGGCAAAATAGTCTTCAAATAACATATTCATGTTCCCTACGGTCAAACACGGAGATGGTTTTGTGATATTTAATGGTTGTTTTGTTGCCTTTGGCACTGAGTGGTTCAACGTGTGCACGGCATGATGAAATCAGAAGATTTGTTGTTTTAAAGATAAAGTTGTTTTGGAGTGCAATGTTGAATCCAGTGACAGAAACACTTGTGGTATTAAAATGGCGGACCGCTGGACATAATTGCACCATTTTACAGTTTCTATGAAATGGTTCACACCGCAATCACTCAGGGTCGTTTACTGCAACAATGTTTCAGCGCTAAAACCTCTAATATTTTTATGTAGAGCCCTTCCCACTCCATGCGCGTTGCTTCTCTCTCCTACTAAAGACGTAAAGCATCACATTAAGAGCTGCAGATGATGTAGTTAATTTAAAAACAGTGGCAGAAACATGGTGAGCAGCAAAATAGATACTTCTGCAAAAAATACTGCAGAAAACGAGAATGCAGCACATAAAATTATTTTTCTGTTATACAGATGACTCTGACCATTTAACTAAACTAGGTTTGTGACAAGCTAACGCCTTTTTTTTTTTTTTTTTTTTTTTTTTTTTTTATTTTTTTTTTTTTTTTTTTTTTTTTTTTTTTAAATACATTTTGTATTATTAATCAGCATCTTAAGAGCATTTTATAATAAACAATGTTATAATTTGGAAAATTATTTACAGATGAGAAGACAAAAAACTTAAATTAGTTATTACTATTAGTAGGAAAATTACTAGTTTTTACTAGAAATTTACTTTGTATTGTGCTCATGATGAGAGTTTTGATTATTAGATCATGTACTTTTGTTTGTTTGTTTGTTGTAGTTTATTACTTTGTGCAAAATATAAAAATGGTCCATTAGTAAAAATTTTCTTAAGTAAACCCTGCACCCCCATATGTTTTCTCAGTCCCAAGGCTTCTATCAACGTATAGGTGTCTAAATGGTAAAAAATAAAAACAAAATAAAACACCTGATCTAACCTTTATATACATATCCAGTTGAGAGAAATATTTACTTTTTTGATAAATATTGGTCAGAATTCTTAGACACACTGCTTTGGCTCTCAGGGCCAGGATTCTCATCTTTGATGACTATTTTGAGTGTTTAGGATTTTTTCTTTTACAAAGCCGGCTGCCCCGATGGAAATGTATAACTGTTCCAAAAAAGTATTGTCCAGACCTCCGCTGGGAAGGAAATATAGAGACTGGAACTCTTGGAACTTTAACTGAATACCCCTGGTTTAAAGGAAAAACATGGGTAAAGACATAAGAACAGAAGATAAGAACAGAACTTAGTGTGAAGTACCCTACAAATCTTTCTCAATCAAATAACCAAAGAACAGGGGTTTGTGCAAAATTCATAACATAAGAAATGTCTCTCTTTCAATTAACGAGTGTGAATTGACCAAATCCTTCCATTAGTTAAACTGGAATTCAACACAGGTAATGCATTCTGGGAAATGAAGTATTTTTCCACCGTGAATTGTCCTTCCACATAATTCTGAATGGTACATAAGCAGGGTACAGAGGTGCAGTAAACTCATCCATTAACAAATGCTGTCTTATTAAACACATGGCACCAGTAATTCCGTTTTGTCAAACTAGTGTGAAACTGAAACTTTAAATTGACTAGTATTACTGATTTAAAACTGCATCTTGAAAACTGTCAATAAATTCAGCCTTTTACTGACAGCGTTTCATGGCCAACCTGGAGCTATTTGGCATACAAACTGAATGGACTGATTCTGAATGGATTGAGTCAAGCTGCTGAAGGATTCTGCACATAAGCTGATACTTGGTGAACAGATTATCGATTCTCTCAGAAAAAAAGACTTTCAGTCCCCCCGCCCCCCCCTTGTAAGTCTGTATGATATCTGTTCTGATGGATAATGCCTGTCTGTGGATTTAAGATTTTCAGATTACTGTCATCAAGGCCAACTGATGGATAGATTTTTAAACCACTGACCCTTTTTTCCCCCTGTTTTCTGTATTTATTTATCTGTCAGTCTATGTGGGCAGATTTATTCTGCCCCGTCTGAGTATCAGAATAGTTGCTAAGCATCTAAACTGTCTTTCTGACCTTAAAGTCCTCATTAAACTTCTGAAATTCCCATTACTAACAGAATCCTGCATGTAGGCTATAGCAGCATTCAACCTCAAGTTCAGCAGTGCAGAATGGTGAAAAGATGAACAACATGGCAAGAGAAGGAAGGTGAACTCTCTGTTTTGATTCTCTCTCGTCTATCTACAGGTTTTATAGCACTTAATTCAGCACAGCGTGGATCCTTTCAAAATCATCTATGCATCTATGAAGTGAAGACAGAGACACAGATGGCTTTGAATTGAAGGTGAAGAAATCTTTTTAAATCTTCCCTGACTGACTAGAGTGAGTGAGAAAAAGACAGAAAACATGACAGAAATGTAGAGGTGCAAGATTGACACCTTGTTTGAAATGTGAAGGTCTGTTAGGGTACAGAGGAGAATGGAGAGAGTTGTAGCAAAGTTCAGAATAAGTGAAGGGTGAGAAAGAACAATAAAGCTGACAAGTAAGTTAATCTGTATTCATTCCTTGACTTAGATATAGGCATTCATACATGTTTTCATGTGCTCTATAGACTCTCTATAGATCACCTTTGACCTTCAGTTTGTTTACGCCCACATTAGTGCCATCTCAGGCATTTCAAGCTTGAACTTACTGTAGATCACTTTACTTCCACCAAAAATGCTCAAGGCACACAACCAAGTCAATATAATGTTTATTGATATGACCTCATCATTCAACTGAAGAATATTTACCTATAATGTTTTCTAACTACATTTATGTTATCCGAAGTTGTTACAATAAGTATAAAGACTTATGAAATGTTTGGAACTGAATACCTCTATAAAACCTAGACACAGTATGAAATGTTTTTCTTCTCTTCACTGAATGATGTCAACATGAACAGTCTCAAGTTCAAAAGTTTGGTCATCAGAATCCTTGGAGGTCAAAAAAATTGTTTTATTAAAACATATTTATTGTTATTCCTAAATGCTGAATAACATTATCTACAATAACCAACTAATGCTATTATCTAAAAGCTACTTGCTGTTTCATGAGGACTCAAGATTAATGTTTTTTTTTTCTGCAAGAAAAAAATAGTATTTCTGAATTCATTTGGTTTTGCAGATGAATCTTTAAAAATAATAACTTTTATAAGTTTATAATACTATAATGCAAAAAAAAAAAAAAATTGACTGGTTTATTTTTCATTTGTTTGTTCTTTCTTTCATTCATTTGTTCAAATAAAGTTAACTCTTTGACTAATAACCATACTTCTGTATGGTTACAATACTGCGCTGCAGCAAAAAGAAAAAAAAAGTTAACGTTTATTCAAATAAGGAAATAAATGTCAATGGACTACCATTTTAAGTCTACAACTGTGCTACAACAAAAAACAGTTTTTGATTTTTTTCAAATTTTTGGTCCATTTGTTTACTCATTCATAGTCTCATTTCTACTTCCCTCAGCCAGTAATGTTCATTCTTATCTCACTTTCTCAAAACATACATAATCTAATAGTGAACATCAACAGATGGCCATCAGCAAACATCTCTGTTTCCTGGTCCAGTAAGTGGACACAAGCATATGATCTGTGAGAAGATGATTTAAGCGTGATGGCTGTGTGAGGGTGAGTGTTTTCATGTCTTATGTGTTTACAGCTGACAAAAACCTGTTCCTATGGGGTCTGGACCTGTTTTTGGACTCCACTGTTTCCATGGCAACAGAGGTCTACTTATTACCCATTGGAATAGAAAAGCATAGGTCTTGTGTGTCCACTTGAATCCATAATTATCAGACTGGGTAGAGATAAAGAGCAATAGAGTGCATGTCAGAAAGATAGAAGCTCACATGAAATCAGTTTTATTTAATCATAGATTTATAGTGGCCATTTTGGTTTCCTTCTGCTCACTATGACCACTACGGTGATCCATAAATTGTAGCATTCAAAGAATATATACCCTTCTGTAATATACAATTAAGTAAAGTTCTAAAGTGTGTTCGTAAATGTGACAAAATATCTGAATTTCAGCTGAATAAGGAAATACTGATGGTGGAGAGTGCCCTAAATATGAGTAAAAAAAAGGTAGTCATAAACAAATATTGTTGTTCAAGCAAGTTGCCTCAACAAATGAATGCAAATTAAAGGTGCTCTAAGCGATGTCACGTGTTTTTAGGCCAAAAAATTTTTTGTCACATACAGCAAACATCTCCTCACTATCCGCTACCTGCCTGTCCCCTGAACACACTGTAAAAAAACGCGGCCTCTGTAGTTGCCACAAGCTCCAAAAACGGCAACAAAAACAAACTGGTGCAGCCTGGACCATGAAACAATAAACAGTGCCTCAGCCAATAACCGACAAGCAGCGTCAATACGCAAGCTACTTACATTTTAAATGCGCGTTCATGACTGTTTCAGGAAGCNGGGGGGGGGGTCTAGCTAGACTCTGTTTTGTTTGACAACACTTCGAACGTCAACAGAAAGTTACTCCACCCAGGATCGCTTAGAGCACCTTTAACTATATACTTGGAGTCTGCTGTGAAAAATGAGGTTTTTTTTATATGGTAGTGTTGTCAAAAGTACCGACTGTGACACCAAGTCGGTACTGAATTTTTAAGAATGTGATGCTTTGAGTGCTGTTGAGTGGATTTGTAAAAACCTCTGATTGGCCTTTGTGTTCACACGCTCATCAGATATGTCTGTGATTGGCTACAACGATCAATGCACGGGAGCGTTTGAAAGCACACGGAAGTGTTTGAATTTGAAAGCATTTTGAAAGCGGGAGCGTGACAGGTGTCTATCAGTGGACCAATCACTTCCGTGTGTATCTGTCTAAGTGCTCAGTGAAGAGCGTCATCGATGTCATTTACAACATGTTTTTGAAGCATTGATCATGGTAGCCAATCACAGACATATCTGATGAGTGCATGAACACAATTGCCAATCAGAGGTGTTTACGAATCCGCTCAACAGCGCACAAAGCATCACATTTTTAAAAATTTCAGTACCCATTTGGTATTGCAGTCGGTACTTTTGACAACACTATAATATGGTAAGATTCATTAAATTGTTTGTTTCAGTGACATCACAGTCTTTACTTGATTGTGATCCAAGTCTCCATTTTGGGTTTTCCAATAATATAAAACCAGAGTTTACCCTCTCCTTGTCCAAAATCTGACAACATTCTAGATTGCACTCCTGACGATGGACCCACTTTGTAGAAAATTTGAAAAACTAACGCTTGTGCTGCAATCAAGTGTTAAGTATTAAGTGAAAACCTGACTTAAGCATTTCTGTTGATTAAACAGCATGATAGTGCTGTTACATTAATCATGACATCTTATGAAAACTAATTTGCAAATCTAGCTGTATGTCCTTTTAGAATCATAAACCAAACATTTCTGTGTGATGCCCACCTGATAACGCTGATGTGTCAGGAATGCCTGATGTGTGGCGTATTGTTTCGTTAATTACAAATACAATCACCTCTCAAGCCTGGCAAGGAAAGAGAGCACCAACACAAAGATAATTCTCATTAGTCAAAAGCATCTGGATTTCCTCAGAGAAGAGACACAGGGAGAAAAAAGGAAAGGTGAGAAAGAAAGTTTGAAGGTAATCAGCACTATAATGTTTATTTCTGCATGTCTGTTAATCAGGCACTGATCATTTTGCTATTTTCTTACTTGGCCAAAAAAACAAAAAACAAATAAAACAAAAACCCTCAACAAACCACAAGAACCCCTCCCCCCCAAAGAATAAAATAAAATAAATAAATAATGTCACATTGAAATTCAGTCAATGGTTTACATGAGCGTTTGTGCAAAACACATTTCGAACCGTGTGTACATGTAGACATCTATTCAAACAAAGTAAAATCGTTCAACTTTAAGAGATCGAGAAGAGCAGCAATGTTTTGAATCTGCACAGAGGAGATAGCTTTGACTGTCGATGACGACACACGCACCCCATACTGTACGCCACAACTCAGAGCATTCATTCCCGTTCTTTATCTGACAGTGGCTGCCTTGTCTCCCTGCTTTACTTGAGGTTAAGACCCCAGGATGTGTCTGCAAGAGGAGGAAAAAGAGATAAAACAAGTGAACAATGTGGTTGCCATTTCTAAAAAGGAACTGAAGAAGCCTCATGAGTCCCAGGCCTAAAAGATGTGTGCCAGGCAGCTATTGTTCTCCCACGTCCCACTACCGACTACAGTTGGTCGCCTATGCGACACGGGTCCCCGCTCTTTGAAACCACAGCCATGTGGCAAAAATGAAAATGGGTGCATTTAAAAAGCAAGGGGGAGATTCAAACCTGGCATCAAACGAGGAGATGGAGAGTGAAAAGGAGCAAGAGACAGAGAGATATTGAGTGAAAAAGAGTGAGATATTGCTATTGAAAAAGGACTGGTGGTTTTGGATGTATTCAGGATGTGCGCAAAAGCCAAGAATTTTTTTTCTTTCTTTTTTTTTCCCGAACCGACTGTCTCACAGGTTTTGCAGTGTCCTTGCACCTCCCACCAAAGCCTAGTGGTTGGCCCAATCATTGTGTTGCGAGTGGTTTGTTCTTTAGAATTAGTTTAGTGAACTCTGAATGACTATGTGAAGCCATGCACATTCTCTCACAAAAAAACAAATTAACACTTAAAGAGTACATTTTAACACTACTTGGGAACTTATATGGTCCCACTATATAGAATAAAAAGTACACTGTTGTGTATAGTGTGTTACACTGTTGTTATGCAAGTTTTATACTATGGGGCATTTAACATATTTGATGTTGTGTTAGATCCTTTGGATTGCACTATAAGTGTTATTGATAAAGTATTCTTTTCAGTGCAAAAAAAAAAAGTACATTATTGTGGGGTGTTAATGTACATCAGGGATGGGCAAGTTTGATAGTGATGAGGGCCAACATTTTTTCTCCTTCATACCAAGGGGCCAGATTAATGATCCACACTCACACCTTTGAAATCTAAGACAAGTGCAACTCTGGTGTCACAGGTGTATCTTTCATATTTCTCGTTAGCCGCTTTTCCACCGTCGGGCCAAACCGTTCTCTTTGCTTAACCGTTCCATTTTGTCCTGATCCGAGCCGGCCAGTACAGATATGGTTTCGTTTTC
Source organism: Anabarilius grahami (assembly GCA_003731715.1). Taxonomy (NCBI): domain Eukaryota; kingdom Metazoa; phylum Chordata; class Actinopteri; order Cypriniformes; family Xenocyprididae; genus Anabarilius; species Anabarilius grahami. The sequence goes on from RJVU01018281.1 coordinate 6,941,157, forward strand.
CACTGTGGGGCTGATAACAGAGTTCTTTGGAATGTAATACAAATGAGTCAGTCGTTGTCTTGGTAATGCAAGAGTTTACACACTACATGTGATGTAAATAGTGACCGCGGATGATCAGTTATTTCTTTTAACTGTATGATAAATTTGTGTTCAACTTGCTCAAATAGCATGTTTAGCAAGTTATGGAGAAACTGGCAGCCAGGCAAAAGACGTGACCAATCCTGAGTGGCGATGTCACTACTTGCATTCTAGCAGCACGGTTGGCTAAAGCTACATGGTGAAAGAAATTTACTATATTATATATGCTGTTTGTACCCCCCTTTAATCATTTTAAAAAAACAAAAAAAAACAAAACTAGCATGCCACTGAAAAGCTACATAATTTAAAAACAATTAGACTACAGTGGCATCTAAAATTTACGGAAGAGGATTAGGGCCAAGCAATAATAAAAAAATAAAACCATCTCGAGATTAAAGTTGTTAAATTTCGAGAAAAAAGTCGAAATAAAATGTTGAGAATAAACTAGTTAAATTACGAGAAAAAACTCGTTAAATTACGAGAAAAAAGTCGAGATAAAATGTTGAGAATAAACTTGTTAAATTACGAGAAAAAACTCGTTATATTTCGAGAAAAAAGTCGAGATAAAATGTTAAGAATAAACTTGTTAAATTACGAGAAAAAGTCGTTAAATTACAAGAACAAACTCGTAAAATTTCGAGAAAAAAGTCGAGATAAAATGTTGAGAATAAAGTCATTAAATTACGAGAAAAAACTCATTAAATTTCGAGAAAAAAGTCGAGATAAAATGTTAAGAATAAACTTGTTAAATTACGAGAAAAAGTCGTTAAATTACAAGAACAAACTCGTAAAATTTGTTGAGAATAAAGTCATTAAATTACGAGAATAAAGTCATTAAATT